>CM067170.1:37337057-37434997 GCA_034093135.1 Erigeron breviscapus | reverse complement strand
AGTTTGCACAGATGCATTCACAATTTCACAGATAGAGCATGCAGTTTGTGAAGTTTTCTCATTTTGACACACAGATTGGTTTGGTGGAGATGGAGTGGCCATAACTTCACAAACAGGACAATCGGGGTGATCACAATCATTTTCATGATTCTTGGGTAGTATGTAATGAATAGAATTCGAGCTTATGTGTGTGTAAGTGTGTGTAACAATGGTGGTTTTAGTGAGAGAAGTTAGAGAGAGAAAGTGTGTTTGGCAGGGAAAGATTAGTTTGTATTATGAGGTGAAAGGTTACATTTTGCATTATGGAGGGGGTTTATATACCTATACTTAAACATTTGCAATGTAAGTACAAAAAGATACAAATCAACTACTACATTTATATTTCTAACAATCTCCCCCTTAGTAGTGATTTGTGAAAAGATCCAGTCTTTGTCCATCTTCAAACTCTAGTATTCGGTCTGTCTTTATTTGGATGCCAGAACCAATTTTCTCCTTCGGGTCTGTCATCTGGAACAATCATATTAGCTTCAAAATTTCTTGGAGGAATGTTATGTGGCCCTGGTAGATGACTAGGCTCGTACTTGATCCAGCAACCTCCTTTCCGACGAACAACATACTTTGACTTCTGAACATTCTTTGCTTCTCTCATCATTCGAATGCTGTCTCGGTACTCAAGCCTTTGATTGATTTTGGAGATTACTTTATCAAATACTTCCTTTTTCTTTTCATCTTGCTCATCTTCCTTCAAACACAGCAACACATTTTTACAAAACTCCAATGTTCCATCAGAATAAGAAGCAAGTTCATCCATACGAATGAAAATCTTCTTCTTTCGGCTATTTAGAAAGACAACCCCAAAAGATGGTTCTTCGATGACATGACCAATACTGAGCTTTTCAATGTCTTCAATGTAAAGACTCTGATCTGGATATGGAACATTTATCTTCCTCTTCACAACTTCAAACCCTATTTGAAAATCTTCCAGTGAAGCATATTGAATACAACTTGACATGTATCTTTTTACAGCATCAAAAGCAATCACATCTTCACGGTATCTTTGCATTGCATTCAGGAAATGGTTGTAGAGGAAGATAATGTCATCAACCGGCAAAAGTTTGAATTGGGCTTCTGTAAATCTGTAGATCTTGTTATTATCTCTTTTAACATGAAAACATGGAATAGAGATAGTAACTCTTTTAATCAATATCACTCTGATCAGCACCAATATCTTATGATTTCTTTGTTCTTCCAGCAACTTTGGATTGTATTGTTTTGTAAGTTTAAGAAGCTCTGTGTATTCTTCTATTTGCCTTGCTTCCTTAAACTTGTACATTGAGTCTAACTCTGGTCTCTTGGTTTTAGTGACCTTAGTTGCTCCACAAAATATAGGATATGCCCTTTCCTCCAGATATCTTGATTTCTTAGCTGCTTCTTTAGGTTTGATGCCGAGAGCAACCATTCTTTCTCTATCCCTCAAGAAGTATCCCCGATTAATAAATCTTAGTTGTTCTTCAGTTAAATCAGTTGGAAAATAATCAGGAAGAACTTCCTCGGATATGATTGCCTCTCTCAAAACCTGTTTGTAAGTTGATTTCTTAAAGTTCTGAACTGCAGCTTCTGGAGTCTTTCTCAGATCATCAAAATTGTTAAATTCATTAAAATTGTAATGCTGTGGAGCTGAGCTAGCACGAACAGATGATTCTCCAACTTCAACTCTGCTTGAAGAACCTGTTTCAAAGTAATCAAGATCTGCAAATTCTTCAAACATAGGTTCCTCTACAGCTTCTACGTTCACAGGAGTTTCAACTATCTCTGGCTCATCCAATATAACATTATCTTTTATGGCCTCAATATCAGCTTCTCCTTCAGCATATTCAACTAAATCATCTTCAATAACAAAACCTTCTTCTTCATTAACCTCAACATTTTCAAAATCTTCTTCACTTTCTACATCAGAATCAGCACCAAAAACTTCAACTAATCTTCTTCTAAATCACATCATCTAAAGTTTCGTTCTCAGCTTGATTTCCACCCTCTGCTCTTTCTTGCATTACCACATCCTCCACATTCACATCAACTCTTGCCGAAGTATTTTCAATATTGGCTTGACCCTCTCCTTGGTTCTCCCCCTCGGGGTGATCATCAGAATCAGGATCATCCCGTCTAGAAGCAACCGAGGCCGGTCGGCAAGATTCTAAAGCTAACAATCTAAGCTCAAATGCAGCAAGCTTTGCATCATATTCAGCCTTTTGTCTTTCAACTTGATCTTGTAAAGCTTTTACTCTTCTTTCAGTAGCAAGTTCTCTTTCTCTCACCTCAAGAGCATTCAACACTCCTCTTTCAGTTACAGTCAACAAATCACCCTCAGATCGTAAGATATTCAACAAAACTTCACATGCAGAATCTTTGGTAGGTTGATTTGTTGATGTTGATGGAATTTGATTTGGTGTTGGTGTTCTTTGTGTTTGGGTAGGAGGTGGAGTAGCCAACCCAGGGGTTGTTTGCACATTTGAAGTGTGACCTAAATTCAGCGAAGCTGATTCAGGATTTCCTGCGGTTCCTCGGGTTATACCCTCACCAGCAGTTTCAGATTCATGGGCTTTGCAACCCGAATCAATTGTGTCCTAGACTGTGATAAATCACTGTCCTGGATTGTTGTTGTTGGGCAACACCTCTCACAACACCGGGGTCACTGAGAATGCCCGTTAATACAGTCTCAGGTTGATCCTGAGGAACAGCAGTGTCACTACGGCGTTCATACTGTCCCCCAGTCTCGGTCTGAGACTGTTACCTGCGGCTAAAGCTGGCGTGATGTTAGCTAAGGCAGGATTTCCAAGCTGTCCTTGAGGGTCACACAAGTGGGTCCCTCTCCGCTTGTTCCGGCATCAGTACTCAACTGTGCTTGTGAATCCGTGTACCTAGGAGATCTAGACTCTTGTGCACGAAATGAAGGCGAGAGGTGGGCTGGTCCTCTCTTATTTCAACACTCTCATCCTCCAAATGAGGAGAGTGTGGTGAGCGTGGCTGATCCCCGTGCATTTGTGAGACTAACTCCTGTTGTGAGGAGTCAGAATGGCTAGGAGAGTTTGGTGCAAGCGAGAATGGGCAGTTCCCGACTTCTACCCTAGGGTAAACAACCCGGCTAGACACATTGGTTTGAACTATTGGAGGGCCAACGTTTTCTTTATGCCCTTGTCCTAACCCGGACCGCACATCCTCTCTTACATTTTCAACTCCTCCCTTAATTCCGCCTTGTTCCTCCTGCACAACATCATCTCCAGTGCTAACATGCTCAGTTTCCAACTCAGATACAACATTATGAATTCCTTGAGTTACTTGTTCAGCATCCAACTCTGTCGAGGCACCAATATGTTCGATCCAGCAGACTTATGCTTTCTTTTGGATTTCTTCTTCTTTGATTTCTTTGGTGACCTTCGAGCAGCCATTTTAAGTCTTCTACCTGGTGGTGGAGTTGGTTCATTAGGTAGTGCTGAAGCAAGCGGTGTTGGATTAAGTACAGGTGATGAGCGAGTGGTGTAAAAGTTGGTGGGTTTGGTGAAACAACGGATGGTAAAGGTGTAGATTGTGAAGGTGAAGATTGCGAAAAGTGAACGGTTGGTGTAGATTGTGTTGATTGATTTGATGGTGAGGTTTGCGAAGTAATATTTGGTGTAGGTTGAGAAACAGGTGAAGAAACAGGTTCAGGTGTTACAACATCTTGTTCAAACATAACTCTTTTTGATTTTCTTTTCCTCTGCCCAGAAGTCCCCTCACCACTATCCCCTCTTTTTCTTTTTGTTAACCTAGGACCCTCACTTGGCAACCTATGCTCAGCTTGGGTAGGAGTCTGTCGGCTTTCAGACCCCATTGCTGAGACTAACCACTCGAGATAAGCCCTAAGATGAGGACTCTGAGCAGGAACCAGATTTATTAGGAATGGTGGAATCGGAAAAGGTCTTGCAGTTTCACTTCCTGTGCCTCTCAAGTTGGATTTATACATGGCAATTACACACTTAAAGCTGTCTTCCAACTTTGGAATTTCTTCTGCATTATCAAGAACGTCTTCGATAATCAGTGTGAAGAATCTGATAAAGGGAATGTATTTTCTTTCTTGTGCATTCTTTCCCTTAACAACTTGTACCATCTTATCCCATATTATCTTCGCAAAGTCACACTGCACATTGTGAGTGACTGCATAGTAAATTGATAAGGAATGCTTCGTCATGAGATCAATTCCTTTCTGAGATGGCATCAAACAAGTGGTTAGAACATTGTACATTGTATGCCAGAGAGTTGCTACATTCATTCTTCTAAAATCTCTCATCGTTGCCAACTCTCCTTCATAACCCAACGAATGAACTCCAGCCAACATTTCTTCAACTGATGGAAGTTCTTCGTATTCTTCAAGTTCAGGAAAACCAATGATAGTTCTGAACTCAGCCAGATTGAATTTACAATTGAAGATTTCATCTTCTGACTGAAGAGAAAACTTGAAGTAGTCTGCTGTCCTATGCCTTTTACTTCCTTTAACATATTGAATTGATTCCCATAACTCAAAGACATACTTCTCGGGAACAATTGCACCTCCAGTCAAAGCATTATTCAACGGATGATGGCTCAGAATCTCCGTTATTATTGGGAATTTGCAAGCAAATGGTATATGAAGTGCTTGATTGGCTTGCATCTTCATTGAATCTCCTTCTTTAAACATAGCCATCTTGATAATTTATTATTTTTCTGTTAAGACAAACTGACCAAAGTTTTGACCAGAAAATAGAATAAAATGATGAGAGAGAAGAAAGAAAAAAAAATTTAAATTCTATTTGTACTGTTTGCAGAGCAAAATGCTCTGCAAATAGCACATTTTTGAAAAATTTGCTCAGAAATTGACAAGGACTAAAAATTGGTTTTGGCAAAATTTTGATTTGTATTGTTTGCCGAGCAAACTTCTCGGCAAACACGAGAAAACTCAAGTCTGGCACCAGGTCATCGTTTATTGGAGTTTAAATACGTAAATGCCGAGCTCAAAGCTCTGCAAATGAGCAGTTCAGTCCAACTCCTTTTCAATGTATGAAATTTCCTTATATTGATCAACAATCATGTTGTCAATTTGATTAAGAAAAATTTCAATGAAAAAATTCAATTTTGTACTGTTTGCCGAGCAAAATGCTCTGCAAACAGTTGGTTTAAAAAAAACTTGGTGAAATTTTTTCACTTTGTACTGTTTGCCGAGCAAAATGCTCTGCAAACAGTTGATTTGAAAACTAAGTGAAAAGTTTACATGCATTTGCCGAGCTCAAAGCTCTGCAAATGCATGGTTCAAGTCTTGACAAAATTTAAAAATCCAATTTGTACTGTTTGCCGAGCAAAATGCTCTGCAAACAGTTGTTCTAAGACTTGGAACAAGTTTTGAACAAAATGCACTGTTTGCCGAGCAAACTGCTCTGCAAACAGTTGTTTTTTTAAAACTTGTAAAAATTTTGGAATTCAAAAAGGCTTGTTTGCCGAGCTCAAAGCTCTGCAAACATGATATTTTTAAACTTAGATTCATTTTGAAAACCAAAAGCCTTGAATGCCGAGCAAAATGCTCTGCATCAAGTTGTTTTAATGGACTTGGTGAAAATTTTCTTGATTTGGTAAAAACAAGTATTTGCAGAGCAAAATGCTCTGCAAATAGCACATTTTTGAAAAATTTGCTCAGAAATTGACAAGGACTAAAAAATTGGTTTTGGCAAAATTTTGATTTGTATTGTTTGCCGAGCAAACTTCTCGGCAAACACGAGAAAACTCAAGTCTGGCACCAAGTCATCGTTTATTGGAGTTGAAATACGTAAATGCCGAGCTCAAAGCTCTGCAAATGAGCAGTTCAGTCCAACTCCTTTTCAATGTATGAAATTTCCTTATATTGATCAACAATCATGTTGTCAATTTGATTAAGAAGAATTTCAATGAAAAAATTCAATTTTGTACTGTTTGCCGAGCAAAGTGCTCTGCAAACAGTTGGTTTAAAAAAAACTTGGTGAAAATTTTTCACTTTGTACTGTTTGCCGAGCAAAATGCTCTGCAAACAGTTGATTTGAAAACTAAGTGAAAAGTTTACATGCATTTGCCGAGCTCAAAGCTCTGCAAATGCATGGTTCAAGTCTTGACAAAATTTAAAAATCCAATTTGTACTGTTTGCCGAGCAAAATGCTCTGCAAACAGTTGTTCTAAGACTTGGAACAAGTTTTGAACAAAATGCACTGTTTGCCGAGCAAACTGCTCTGCAAACAGTTGTTTTTAAAACTTGTAAACATTTTGAGCTCGGCAAACATGATATTTTTAAACTTAGATTCATTTTGAAAACCAAAAGCCTTGAATGCCGAGCAAAATGCTCTGCAAACAGTTGGTTTAAAAAAAACTTGGTGAAAATTCTATTTGTACTGTTTGCAGAGCAAAATGCTCTGCAAATAGCACATTTTTGAAAAATTTGCTCAGAAATTGACAAGGACTAAAAATTGGTTTTGGCAAAATTTTGATTTGTATTGTTTGCCGAGCAAACTTCTCGGCAAACACGAGAAAACTCAAGTCTGGCACCAAGTCATCGTTTATTGGAGTTTAAATACGTAAATGCCGAGCTCAAAGCTCTGCAAATGAGCAGTTCAGTCCAACTCCTTTTCAATGTATGAAATTTCCTTATATTGATCAACAATCATGTTGTCAATTTGATTAAGAAAAATTTCAATGAAAAAATTCAATTTTGTACTGTTTGCCGAGCAAAATGCTCTGCAAACAGTTGGTTTAAAAAAAACTTGGTGAAATTTTTTCACTTTGTACTGTTTGCCGAGCAAAATGCTCTGCAAACAGTTGATTTGAAAACTAAGTGAAAAGTTTACATGCATTTGCCGAGCTCAAAGCTCTGCAAATGCATGGTTCAAGTCTTGACAAAATTTAAAAATCCAATTTGTACTGTTTGCCGAGCAAAATGCTCTGCAAACAGTTGTTCTAAGACTTGGAACAAGTTTTGAACAAAATGCACTGTTTGCCGAGCAAACTGCTCTGCAAACAGTTGTTTTTTTAAAACTTGTAAAAATTTTGGAATTCAAAAAGGCTTGTTTGCCGAGCTCAAAGCTCTGCAAACATGATATTTTTTAAACTTAGATTCATTTTGAAAACCAAAAACCTTGAATGCCGAGCAAAATGCTCTGCATCAAGTTGTTTAAAGACTTGGTGAAAATTTTCTTGATTTGGTAAAAACAAGTATTTGCAGAGCAAAATGCTCTGCAAATGACCCTTTTGATCCAAAAACTTGTTTGAGAATAATATGAACTTGTTTTACCAGTATATATGAAGATTTGATGATTAACATGAACAAATTGCGCATTTGCCGAGCTAAATGCTCTGCAAATGACACTTTTCTTTAAAAACTCATTGTTACCCAGCCCATAATCATTTGAATCCAGAAAGGTTCAAAACCCATGCATATTAAGACATAAAATTCACAAAAACAACAAGTATGAATCCTAATCATGCATCTAACATCATCAAAACATAAAGCGAATTGTCACAAAAATCATATAGAACATGAACAGTTCATCTCGGCATTTCATCAAACAGTTGGTAACAAATATTAAAGTTAAGTATATTACCTTGAAAATGGATATTCTGATCGATGAACAGGAAAAAAATAGGTAACACACTGAAGATCAAACTCACAAATCCACTTTAATTGTTACAAAAATGATGATCAATTTGATTGATTAATGACAAGTTCAACTGGATGATTAGAGAAAATAAAAAACTTTGGTTTGAATTTGAATTGTGAATGAGGTTGACCCGCCCATTTTCCTTTTAAAACTCATATTCGGGTCGCGGGTCTGGGTATGACCCGCGTGTTGACCCGAATTCCAAACAAACTTGGGCAGATATTCATTTTGGGCTTGTAATGGGTTTTGGGCTTATATAGGTTTTTCACAAAAACTAACAAACAGAAATAAAACAAAATAAAACTAAAAGAAAATAAAAATAAAAATAAACTAAAATACTTACTAAAACAACAAAACAAAATTTAACAAAAAAAAAAATCTTTTTATCTTTTTAAAGTTTTCTAATTTTGTATTTGGTTTTTCAATTTTAAAACAAACACATATAACATAAAATAAAACAAATAAAAAAAAAAAATTCATATGCATTTGCACACTCCCCCTCAAATTAAGCATAACACAACATGGTAAATTTACAAACTCCCCCTTAAATCATGCATTCTACCCTTTTTCTCCCCTCAAACATAGAATACATGGCATGGAATCATTTAAGTTTGTAAATCTAGCATTCCCAACTTGGTTTTCAGAAAATTAAACCTGTTTTCATCCAAGGTTTGGTGAAAAGGTCAGCAAGTTGGTAGTCTGTTGGGACAAAATAGAGTTCGATGTTACCTTTCTCGACATGATATTTAAGAAAATGGTACCGAACATCTATGTGCTTGGTCTTAGTATGTTGTACAGGATTGCAAGAAATAGCTATAGCACTCTTAGAGTCACAGTAAATGGGGATTCTGTTGAATTTAAATCCATAATCAGTCAACTGTGTCTTCATCCAAAGAACTTGTGAACAACAGCTTGCTGCAGCAACGTATTCAGCTTCTGCAGTAGATGTGGATACACAGTTCTGTTTCTTTGAAGACCAACTGACCAATCTATCCCTAGAAACTGTACACTCCCAGAAGTACTCTTTCGATCAAGCTACAACCTGCACGGTCAGCATCCGAGTATGCAATTAACTGAAACCCGGTATCCCTTGGATACCAGAGACCAAGGTTCACTGTGCCTTTCAGGTATCGGAAAATCCGTTTAACGGCCTGGAAATGACTTTCCTTGGGATTGGCCTGGTACCTGGCACACATGCATGTGGCGAACATAATATCCGGGCGACTTGCAGTCAAATACATGAGTGACCCTATCATACTGCGATATTTCTTTTGATCAAAAGATTTTCCATTTATGTCAGCATTAATCTTTGTTCGAGCTTCCATGGGTGTCCCAATTGTTTGACAATCCATCATATCAAACTTTTTCAACATGTCAAGAATGTACTTAGATTGACAGATAAAAGTACCATTTGACAACTGTTTTACTTGAAGACAAGGAAAAAGTTTAATTCACCCATCATGCTCATTTCAAATTTCTTGATCATTAAAGCAGAGAAATTCTTGCAGTATTTAGGATTAGTTGACCCGAAAAATATGTCGTCAACATAAATCTGGATTAGAATGATGTCACTCCCTTGTCGTTTGATAAACAAGGTAGTGTCAATCGAACCTTTGCTAAAACCAGATTTCACAAGATAAGAAGATAGAGCATCATACCATGCACGAGGCGCTTGTTTCAGACCATATAAAGCCTTATCTAACCTGTAAACATAGTCTGGATGTTTGGAATTCACAAAACCTTCTGGTTGTTCAACATACACTTCTTCTTTGAGTATTCCATTCAAGAAGGCAGTTTTGACATCCATTTGGTAGACTGTGAAATTCTTGTAGGCAGCATAGGCAAGAAACATCCGAATAGCCTCAATTCGTGCAACTGGTGCGAATGTCTCATCGTAGCCAATTCCATCTTGTTGGCAGTATCCCTTCGCAACCAATCGTGCTTTGTTACGTACAACAACTCCAGTTTCATCCTTTTTGTTCTTGAAGATCCATTTGGTCTTAATTGGCTCCTTGTTCTTGTAAGGATTGGGAACCAATTTCCACACCTCAAGACGTTCGAACTGATTAAGTTCTTCTTGCATTGCTTTCACCCAATCTGGACAACTTAGAGCTTCATTCACTGTCTTTGGTTCAACAGTACTCAGAAAATTCACAAACAGACATTCATTCGCGGATGCGGATCTTGTCTGAACTCCAGTTGTTGGATTACCAATGACTTGAGAAATAGGATGAGCTCTTGTCCACTTGGTTGTGTGAGGAATTGGATCAAGTGGATCACCAGATTCTTCAGAATCAATAAAATCAGGAGAATGTTGTTCTGTTAATTGTTCAAACGAAGTTGCAATTGGTTCAACAAAGTCGTCATGATCATAATCTTCAGGATTGGTTGTAGGATTTGTCACTTGAGAGATATTATGAGGTTGAGTATGCAACTCTGAAATATCAGTAGGTGGAGGAGAATCAGATGATGAATTAACATCTGATGATTGTGATGGTGAAGATTCATTGGGATCCATCTCTTTTGAATTTGAACTGGATGGTTCATTGGCATTTCCATCAGATTCAGGAACTTTCTTCGAAACTTGGAAAAATTCTTCGAACAAGATATCCAAATCTTGTGTTGTTGGAGTAGAGAATGATGATTTGACATTTGAAGCAGTCTTTGTTGTGGAAGCTTGTGGACTTTGAGGTTCGGGTCTTGAACTGTGTTGTTCAAGAACCATCCCGAGAGTTCATCAAATCTAACATTCATACTCTCTTCAATTCTCTTGGTTCTTCGGTTATATACATGATATGCTATCGATTCTCTCGAATAACCGATAAATATGCCTCATCGCCTTTTGGTTCAAACTTTCCCAGATTATCTCGATCATTGAGAACATAACATACACATCCAAAAATGTGCAAGAAGTTCACATTGGGCTTTCTATTGTTTATCACCTCATATGGAGTTTTATCAAACCTCTTGTTTATGATTGATCTATTTTGAGTGAAGCAGGCAGTAGCAACAGCTTCAGCCCATAGATTCGGAGGCAACTAGAATAAGCAAGCATTGTTCTAGCTGCTTCAACAAGAGTTCGATTTCGACGTTCAACTACTCCATTCTGTTGAGGTGTCCTGGGAGCGGAAAATTGATGAGTAATACCCATGGACTTGAAGAAAGAATCAATCGTTGAATTCTTGAATTCAGTTCCATTGTCTGAGCGAACAATTCTAACTGACGATTTAAGATTTACTTGGGTCTTCTTTATGAAATCAATAATTGCATTCGGAGTGTCACTCTTTGCTTGAAGAAAGAATACCCAAGTGTAACGAGAATAATCATCGACAATCACAAGAATGTATCGCTTGCCATGGATACTTTGAACTTTCATTGGGCCACACAAATCCATATGTATTAGGTGCAAAGGACCTTCTGTACTTAGAAACTTCTTCGGTTTGTGTGATGCTTTCTTCATCTTTCCAATTGCACAAGCTGGACAAACATGTTCACTTTCATACTTGTAATCCGGAAGTCCTTCAACAAGTTGTTTATCCATCCACAAGAGCATTGATGTTTGAAAATTAAGATGAGAAAGTCGGCGATGCCATAACCAAGAATTTTGTGCAGTTGCTTTAGAAAGAAGACAAATCTCTGAAGAGTTAGATGGAATGTTGTTGAGATCAATAGTGAACAAATTATTGTCTCTTGTTCCAGTAAGAATATCCACTCCATCTTCAGTCTGCACTTTGCATTCATATCTCCTGAATAATACTTGAAGATCATTGTCACAAAATTGTCCAACACTAAAAAGATTGTGTCCTAAGCCTTCAACATAAGAAACTCTCTTGATAGTGACACCATTTTTAACAATGTCTCCATAACCGAGAATAGGAGCAATATGATCATTTCCGAATCTGACGGTTCCCATAAACTTTTCAACAAAGTTCGAAAGAATGGACTTGTTTCCAGTCATATGACGTGAACATCCCGAGTCAACATACCAACACAAATGAGAAATTCCTGCAAAGACAAGGTATATGATTTAGGTACCCATGTAGATTGGGTCCTTGCAGGTTAGAGGGATAACATGCAAGTACACATTAAAAATAAACATCAAGCAAAATGACACACAAAAAACTTTTTATTCAAATCACAAACAAACACACATAATTGTTCAAAACACAAATACAAATTACAAGCACAGAAATGTAATTGTTTATACACAAGTTTTGATACAAGCGGGACTAGTCCTAGATGTATTAGAATTATCTAATGAATTTGATCTACGGATAATCCACACTTGTTTGACATGGGTAGTGTTTCCATCAAGTTTGACTTTACTAGAAGCATGCAAAAATCTATCCTTAGGAATCCATCTACTGCAACTAGTTAAGCACAAGTCACCTGAAACACGAATAGTCTTTGAGTCAGCAAAAAAAATTTTATTTCCATTCTTAACAGGTTTCTTCTTGATGGGTTCTGTGGTCTTATTCACTTTCTTTATGTTATTAGGTGACAACCAACCATACTGGTCTTTGTATTTAGTCATGCCTGTAAAAGTATCTCTAACCCTCTGTAAAGTGCACTTAGGATTCTTTTGAGAATACCTAGGGAAACTAGAATACCTAACCTGCTGAGGTTGTTTGTTACCTAATGAGAAAGTTTCATTCTTAATAATCTTCGGACCACTGCTTGTTTTGACTTCTTTTTGTGACTGAGGTTCAGATTTGACCTTGTACATCTTTGGTTGCCTAGAAGTCTTTTGGACTGTGGGACTTTTCTTTGATTTATGACTTGAATCCTTCTTTGGTGATTGATTGGACTTTGGTTTTGAATTAGTCTTGGGTAACGGGTTGGTCTTTGGTTGTTGGGTGGTCTTTGGTCTTTGGAACTTATCGAATGATGAAGGTTGTGAAGAGTGTGACTTTGGAATCTTCTTTAGATAAAAATCAATTTTTTCCTCCTTTTTAACAAAATGTTTTTCAAATTCAGGATCAAAATCATGATTTTTTTCCAAAAAATTTGTCATATTTTCAGTTTCCAACTTCACACTAACTTCACTTTTCTTTATCGGACATGGACTTCGCTTGAGTGGAATTAATGCTTTTTCTTTTTCTTTATGAAATTGAAGTGCTATTTTCTGAAATTGGAATTCAACTTTTAGATCATTAAGTTCCTTTAGCACATTTAACCTCTGTTCCCTTCTTTTTCAAACTTTTGTTTGAAAGCATCAATTTCATTCAAGTATGATTGAGTTCCCTCAGAAAACTTGGTAAAAGTCTCAATTTCAGAAGTAATCGGGAAAAAATAATCATCAACATCATGAACATCATCTAAATCACCATCAGTTTGAACAGAAACATGAACAACTTTCTTGATGTCTACATTCACATTTTGAACATGGATTGGATGATTCTTTTCAAACACATTTGTTTTCTTTTTCATAGATAAAATCTTCTTATTGATTTTTTCAATCGATTCAGAAAACTTTCGGTCAAAATCAAGTTTGCACATATCAAAGATCTGTGATTCTTTTTCAGTTTGCACAGAAGCATTTACAATTTCACACATAGAAATCACAGAACATCCAGATTGATCACAAACTTTGGAATCTAACTTGGGTTGGTCAATGATATAGTGATTTTGAGTCTTCAGATTGTCTATCAAAGATTGCTTTTCATCAAGAGACTTTTGCAGATCCTCTATTACCTTTTCCAAAACTTTTTGTGGAACATAATGTCTCAAGTTTTCAGCTTTTGGAATTGGAATAGTTTCTTCTAAAGGTTTTTCTTTAAAACACTCAAGAATTTCAGGAATTATAGCCTCATGATTTTCTTTTTCTCATTTTCTTTTTCCATTTTATGTGCAGGGTGACTGAAAAAATCATATGACTCATCCATTAACACATCTCAAATAAGATTCCTTATATAAAGATGGGACTTCTTCTTGTGCTTTGAGCAAATGATTTGGATTGACATAACCTAACCCAGAAGTGAATATTGATTCTTAATTTCTTGGCCTATTCAAAAAGATTTGTTGATATGAACGATTAATCTTATACAACTTGTCTTGATAAGACTTGATTTCAGCTTTAAGCTCATCATTTTCTTTATCAAGTTTTTGTTTAAGAGAATCTTTTATACAACACTCATATTTTAGGTCAGAAATTTTGTTTTCAAATTCCGTCAAATCAGGGATAGATTCTTTCAATTTCACATTTAAAAGACTCAATGTCCTCAGCCAATGCATTTGCTCGAAACATCTCATTGGTCTTTTCGATTTGAAGTTGTCTGACGGTCTTGCTCAGTTCAAGAACTTTGGTCTCGAGTTCTTGTTGTTCAAGATGCATTTTAGAGTTTGGAGTAAAAATGACTGCTGCTTTTTCAGATTTCAAATTCTCAAATTCCTTTTGAAGCAAATCAAATTTTACTTTGAAAATCTTTTTCTTTGTCTTCCAAATCTTTCTTTAATTTTAAATTCTTTTTACTCAACTCCATGCAATCTTTTGTTGCTGTTTCACTCATATCCATATAGTGTTTTAACACTGATTTGGGAAGAGTTAGTACCTGATCATCCTCTGAAGAACTTTCCTCAACATCATCCAACTCCTTTGATTTCTTGATCTTCGTCATGAAGCACACATTTGCTGCAAGTTCGTCTGTCTCCTCACCAGAAAGATGTAACCACTTGTCATCCTCAGCGAGAAGAGCAATTCCACTTTCCTCTTGTCTTGCTAGCAAAAGTTTGTACTTATAGTACTCGGAGTTCTTTTGTCGAGGTTTAGTGCAATTGATGGCGAAATGTCCAGTTAGACCACAGTTGTAGCATTTCTTGTCTTCATTCCTTTTCTCCATTACCTTCTTCTCAAACTTCTTCTGATTGTCATACTTCTTCTCACCACCAACAAAATCTTTCTTCTGATCAAACTTAGTAGCATTCGCATTTTTAGCATACGAAGAGACTGATGAAGTCCTAAGCTGATTATTTGTTGGTTTCTTCTTGAAGAATTTCTTCTTGAAAGCCTTTGTGAAATAAGCGAGTTCTTTGTACATCTCTTTTTGTTTCTCATCAAGATCACAATCACTCATTTCACTTGAATCAGAATCAGTGTCATACTCAACAAAGCTTTGTCTTGACACTTTTGAAGTCTTCTTCTCAGCTACCAAGGCTAATGGATCGGAATGAGAACTTTCTTCTTTCTTCTTTTGGATCCTCTGAACAATCCTCAACATTCAGCTTCAATTTTTCATACAAGGTGTGAATGGTGAGTTTCCCAAAGTCTGATTGTTGGTTGAGTTGGGTTCCATACACTTGCCATTCCTCTTCCAGATTTTTGATGAATTTGATGTTCAGTTCCATATTGGTTCTCTTCTCATCATTCTTTCTAAGCTCATTGATGACATTGCAGAATCTGATGTATACCTCATTCAATGGTTCACCTTTTTGTTGTTTGAATGTTTCATACATGTTCAGAACAGTCGACAACCTGATGGTGTTTGACACATCAGATCCTTCCATCTGCTTCTCCACTTCATCCCATATGTCTTTTCCTGTTTCATAGGAGTCCACATTGCAGTAAATGTCATCAGGAAGTGCTTGGTAAAGATAGGCAATTGCACTTTGATCAGCCTCAACTCTATTTTTCTGATCTGTATTCCAACTCTCTTCAGGTAAAGCTTCTCCATTAACAGGATTCTTTGGAATTTCAGGACCATCTCTGTATGATTTTCTCAAAAGTTTTCCATTCTTCTGTCTGTCTATCCAGTTCAGAAACCTTTTCTTCCATTGAGGATAAGAACCTCTAAACAAGACAGGAGGTCTTCCTTCAGAACCAAGTGCTAAAGCTTCCCTTGAAGCCATTTCAAATAAATTCCAAAAAAAATTTGAAAAATTTTCTATTTTAACTAGATGCAGAACTTAGACCTCTGTAAATAGAACAAGTAGAAATTTGAAAATTTTGAATTTCTTCCCACTTGAAGAATATTGATGAAAAATGGTTTTGAATTGATTTTCTTGAAAAATTTTGATTTGAGAATTTCAAAAACAACTAAGTGCCGAGCTTAATCCTCTTCAAATGGTGTAAGTGACCAATTTGCAACCCAAGTACTTTGATCAATAATCAATTTCAACTGAATGCCGAGCTTATACCTCTGCAAACAGCACAACTAAGAAAGTCACTTGGTCGAAGAATTCAATTCAACTATTTGCCGAGCAAATATCTCTGCAAATAGTACAAATAGAACTTGTACTTAGTCGCACCAACCAAAAACACTTGTTTGCCGAGCTTAAACCTCTGCAAACAATACAAGTAGCACCAGTCTCAAATCAAAAATTCTTGGAACAACTATTTGCCGAGCAAAGAGCTCTGCAAATAGAACAATTATCACCAATACTTAACAACTTTTCTCGAAATAACTATTTGCCGAGCAAATAACTCTGCAAATAGAACAAGTAAGATCAAGCCTTAACCAAATTTCTTGAAATACGTATTTGCCGAGCAGTGAGCTCTGCAAATAGTACAAGTAAGATCAAACCAAGCCAACGACCTCTGCAAACACGAGTAATCACTACGTGACAAAATAGTCAGTTACTGGTTATCTTCTTCGTTCAGCCAAACCTTCATTTGCAGAACAGACTGTAAATCTTCGATTTCTCCTTCATTTTTGCGAATTAAAGCTCGTATTTTATATCAAAATGATCAGGAAAACAATGCGCACAAATCCTTGAACAAATTAGATGTTAATTTCAACTAGAATTCAAACCCACTCGAACATGCGATTTGCCGAGCTCGAGCAAAAACAACTCAAACGATGAAATTAACTTCTGAAATCGACAACGAAGGATGATATACTGATTATGAATCGATCGATGAACAAAATTTGAACAAAAACACACTTAATTTGCAGAAATCACTCAAACAGTGATCTCGGCAAATGAACCTTTCAGAAAATAAGCCAAATTCTGAAAATAAGCACAAATTAAGCTTGAATTAAGCTTGTGGATCGTTCAGCAACTCTGATTGTTCTCTGATACCAATTGTAATGAATAGAATTCGAGCTTATGTGTGTGTAAGTGTGTGTAACAATGGTGGTTTTAGTGAGAGAAGTTAGAGAGAGAAAGTGTGTTTGGCAGGAAAAGATTAGTTTGCATTATGAGGTGAAAGGTTACATTTTGAATTATGGAGGGGGTATATATACCTATACACATATTACAATATGCCCCCTTCCATACTTAACATTTGCAATGTAAGTACAAAAGATACAAATCAACTACTACATTTATATTTCTAACAAAGTGATTCTGAGTCTTCAAATTATCTATTAAAGATTGTTTTTCATCAAGAGACTTTTTCAAATCCTCTATTACTTTTTCCAAAACTTTTTGTGGAACATAAGGTCTCAAGTTTTCAGCTTTTGGAATTGGAATAGTTTCTTCTAAAGGTTTTTCTTTAAAACACTCAAGAATTTCAGGAATTATTGCCTCATGAGTTTCTTTTTCGTGATTTTCTTTTTCGATTTTATGTTCAGGGTGACTGAAAAAATCATATGACTCATCCATTAACTCATAGTTAAAATAGATTTTGGCACCCTTCTTTAGAAAATCATCAGCCTCAAAATCACTATTAGTCGGTCTTACAAACTGGTCAATCATCCCACATCTTAAATAAGATTCCTTATATAATGGTGGGACTTCTTCTTGTGCTTCGAGCAAATGATTTGGATTGACATAACCTAACCCTGAAGTGAATACAGTTTTCGAATTTCTTGGCCTATTCAAAAAGATTTGTTGATATGATCGATTAATCTTATACAACTTGTCTTGATAAGACTGATTTCAGCTTTAAGCTCATCATTTTCTTTATCAAGTTTTTGTTTAAGAGAATCTTTTATACAACACTCATATTTTAGGTCAGAAATTTTGTTTTCAAATTCCTTCACATCAGGGATAGATTCTTTCAATTTCACATTTAAAGACTCAATGTCCTCAGCTAACGCATTTGCTCGAAACATCTCATTGGTCTTTTCTACTTGTAATTGTCTGACGGTCTTGCTCAGTTCAAGAACTTTGGTCTCAAGTTCTTGTTTTTCAAGTAGCAATTTAGAGTTCGGAGTAAAAGTGACTGCTGCTTTTTCAGATTTCAAATATTCAAAATCCTTTTTAAGTAAATCAAATTTTGTTTGAAATTCTTTTTCTTTGTCTTCCAAAATTTGCTTTACTTTTAAATTCTCTTCAGTCAACTTTACCCCGTCTCTCATTGCCTTTTTACTTTCATCCATATAGAATTTTAACACAGATTTGGAAATAGAGATTACCTCATCCTCGACCTCAGAAGAACTTTCATCAACTTCATCTAACTCCTTTGACTTCTTGATCTTCGTCATGAAGCACACATTTGCTGCAAGTTCGTCTGTCTCCTCATCAGAAAGATGTAGCCATTTGTCATCTTCAGCTAGGAGTGCAATTCCACTTTCCTCTTGTCTTGCAAGCAAAAGTTTGTACTTATAGTACTCGGAGTTCTTCTGACGAGGTTTAGTGCAGTTGATGGCAAAGTGTCCAGGAATACCACAGTTATAGCATTTCTTGTCTTCATTCCTCTTATCCATGACCTTCTTCTCAAACTTCTTCTGATTGTCATACTTCTTCTCACCACCAACAAACTCTTTCTTTGTCTCAAACTTAGGAGCATTTGCATTCTTTGTATACGAAGAAACTGATGAAGTCCTAAGCTGATTGTTTGTTGGTTTCTTCTTGAAAGCCTTTGTGAAATAAGCAAGTTCCTTGTACATCTCTTTTTGCTTTTCATCTAGATCAGAATCACTCATTTCACTTGAATCAGAATCTGTTTCAAATTCAACAAAGTTCTGTCTTGAAACTTTGGAAGATTTCTTTTCAACAACCAAGGCCAATGGATCTGACTGAACACTTTCTTCTTTCTTCTTCTGGATCCTCAAAACATCATCAACATTCAACTTCAGCTTTTCATACAAGGTATGAATTGTCAGTTTCCCAAAATCTGATTGATGATTAAGTTGAGTGCCATACACTTGCCATTCCTCTTCCAGATTTTTGATGAATTTGATGTTCAGTTCCATATTGGTTCTCTTCACATCATTCTTTCTAAGCTCATTGATCACATTGCAGAATCTGATGTATACTTCGTTCAATGGTTCACCCTTCTGTTGCTTGAATGTTTCATACATATTCAGAACAGTCAACAATCTTATGGTGTTTGATACATCAGATCCTTCCATCTGCTTCTCCACTTCATCCCATATGTCTTTTCCTGTTTCATAGGAGTCTACATTGCAGTAAATGTCATCAGGAAGTGCTTGGTAAAGATAGGCAATGGACATTTGATCAGCTTCAACTCTATTTCTCTGATCTGTATTCCAACTTTCTTCAGGTAAAGCTTCTCCATTCACTGGATTCTTTGGAATTTCCGGACCATCCTTGTATGATTTTCTCAGAAGTTTTCCATTCTTCTGTCTGTCTATCCAGTTCAGAAACCTTTTCTTCCATTGTGGATAAGAACCTCTGAACAACACAGGAGGTCTTCCTTCAGAACCAAGAGCTAAAGCTTCCCTTGAAGCCATTTCAATCAATTTCCAAAAGACTTAGAAAAAAAAATTCGAATTGTCTATTTGTGAAGAACGCCGAGCTCAGATCTCGGCAAATGGACCAGTCAAAATTTTGGAAATTTCTATTTTCTGCACACGAGAAGATTATTGATGAAAAATGGTTTTGAAACAATTTTCTTGAAATTTTTGATTTGAGAATTTCAATTTCAACTAAGTGCCGAGCTTAATCCTCTGCAAATGGTGCAAATAGCCAAGTCACAACCCAAGTACACTGATCAACAACCAATTTCAACTGAGTGCCGAGCTTAAATCTCTGCAAACAGCACAAATGAGAATTTCACTTGGTCGAAGAAAACCAAAATAACTATTTGCCGAGCTTATATCTCTGCAAATAGCCCAAATGAGAATTGTACTTAGTCGCAACAACAAAAACACTTGTTTGCCGAGCTTAAACCTCTGCAAACAGAACAAGTAGCACCAGCCTTGATCAAAATTTCTTGTAACAACTATTTGCCGAGCAGTGAGCTCTGCAAATAGAACAATTAGCACCAACACTTAACAAGAATTTCTTGAAACACCTATTTGCCGAGCAGTGAGCTCTGCAAATAGAACAATTTGCTCCAGTACTTAACCAAATTATGCTGAAACACGTATTTGCCGAGCAGTGAGCTCTGCAAATAGAACAACTAGGATCAACTCTTAGCCAACGATCTCTGCAAACACGAGTAATCACTAGACGACAAAATAGTCGGTTACTGGTTGTCTTCTTTCGTTCACCCAAACCCTCAAACGCCGAGCTTACTGTAAATCCTTGATATCTCCTTCATTTTTGTGAGTTAGAACTTGAAATTTATATCAAAATGCTCAGAAACTGATCGCGAACAAAACCTCGAACAAAATAACAACTAATTTCAATCAGAATCAAATCCCACTGAAACCTTCATTTGCCGAGCTCGAACGAAATGTGATCAAATGATGAAATTGAAATCTGAAATCGATACAGAATGATGATATACTAACAACTAATCGATCGGTGAACAAATTTCAACAATAAACACACTAATTTTGCAGAAATCACTAAAACAGTGATCTCGGCAAATGAACCTTTCAGAAAATAAGCTAAATTCAGAAAATAAGCACAAAATAAGCTTCAATTAAGCTTGTGGATCGTTCAGATATACTGATTGTGCTCTGATACCAAATGTAAAGAGTAGAATTTGAGCTTATGTGTGTGTTAGTGTGTGTATCAATGGCGGTTTGAAGTGAGAGAGTAGAGAGAGAAAGTAGTGAGATGACAGGGAAAGTTCAGATAGTATTAATGGGGTAAAAGGTTACATTTTCACTTATGGAGGGGGTTTATATACATATGTCTAATTTACACTAAGCCCCCTTCCATACTTAGACATTTACATTCTAAGTACAAATGTACATAAAGATAAACAAATCAACTACTACATTTATATTTCTAACAAGGTGTACCTGATGAAGAACAACGATGAAGCTGCAGAAAAGGATTTTCGAAATTAAAAAGAGGGAGGCAAAAGCCCTCTTTTGGCAATAAGTTGGTATTTATATGGGGTAATAATCACGGATACCAACCAAGTGAAAAGTTACCTCGGGTTTTGTGCCAACAAGTTGTTACTATTAGGGATAAGCCGTAATTAACCCTCTGAAATAAGTGAAATTAATGCCGACTAAATGATTAATTGGCTGATAGGACGGGCAAGTTGCGACACGGGGCAACGGAGCACATTTTTGAAGTCTAACCGGACATTCTGCAGACAGCCTCTCCAGTTAGACTGGGGGGCTTGATGATATACCCTATACGGAGTTTACCTCCGTACCCGAAGCAGATACGAAGGCACCTTCGTACAGGTAAAAATTACTTATTTACGGAGCTCAACCTCCGTTTAACATAATCATTCCGGAGCTCCCAAGGTAATAATACCCAGCTCCGAAGAAACATATCAAGAAGATCGGAAACAGATCTTTTCCATGATTATCCAATATACTTAAGCCCGAAGACTTCGGACACGGCTCATTACGAGATCATCACAAATCTTCTTAAACAATAGAAGATATCCTTAAAGGAGGAAGAGATTTACCCTAATTCTCTTACCCTCCTCTCCAAGTTTCCTACCCTCTATATAAAGAGGAGGATGCCATACGGCACATCATCATATCTCATACTTTACACACATAATACAACACCGAGCCTTCGGCTTGGTAATCAACCTTAAACACCAATTAGGCGTAAAGCGGATGCAACCCTATTACCAGTAGGGAATCGCCTACAAACCACCTCCAAAACCCACACGCCCCCTCGGTTGTGCCATAGTGCGATTATATGATCAAACAATGACTAAGCATGGACAGATCTGTAACGACCTGTTTTGAAGCTTGAACGTTCCTTCTTCCTTCTAGACCGTCGTGGGGTGGTGATGGTGCGGTGGTGTGTGGCTGCGACGGGAAGAAAAAGAAGAAGAGAAGAAATTATTAGGGTTTTTAGAGAGAGAGATGAAATGGGTTTTGTTTACAAGGTTATTAGTTACGTTCCTCACCTTCTGGATGAATGGAGTCGAGTGGTGGTGGCTGGAAGTTGAAACGGCAGCAGCAGCAACGGACTTGTGGTGGTGATGAGTTGTTTGATGCTTAAGCATGATGGTGGAACCCTAGATTTTGTTGATGGTGACTGCTGGATCCTCCTCTGATGAAAATGATGGCGGCAGGCGGCGGTGGTGCGGCTGGAAGTGGTGGCTGGCGGTGGAGTGAGAGAGAGGTAAAAGTTGGATGGTCATTTGTCTTATATTTGTTTGTTTGTTTGCTAAATATAAAAATGTGGATATGTATATCACGTGCGTTTTGCAAGTGGGGTAAAAGGAAAAGTGTACACGAGTTTACTAGCATTTTATAGGCTAGGAAGATGGGCTTGTGTCTTGGGTTGGGCTGGCCGAAAATAACATGGGCTAGGGGTATATGAGTTCATTTTTGACTATCAAATATATTAGCCCTTTAATTGTGTTAGTTAGTTGGTCTATATGTTTTTATAAATAATACATATATATTTGTATAAATTTTTAGTTAGGAAACTAAAAATTATATGTCATGATTTATAATTTATATATTTATAAATTATGTCAAATATCTTTGAATGCATAAGTGTGTTCTTTTAGTACTTAGTATATATATGTCAACATATATTTCATATAAGAACTTTCTCAAAGTATAGGCATCTTAACTAGATATATTTCTCACATAAAATCATATATCACAAAAAGAATGCATATCATGAAGGTCTTCCTTGACCGGTTCATCAACCCGATGAATGTGTGTCGGCATCGTTATTTCATAACGACGTTTGATCATGTTGACACATAAGAATTTAAATATCACATATTTAAATTTAACTTTCTATAAATAGCACATGAATAGTAAACTTTCTAAGTTTAGCTAACCTGAAATTTGGCGGTTGTCACATTCTCCCCGTGTTAATGTAACATCCCAAACTTTTTAATTAACGGTTGACTTGAGTCGTTAAGTCAACACTACGTGTCCGTTAAGTCTCTAGGAGATTTAATGCTTAGATGTGTTTAATGTGCTATACGTGTGAGGCTTAAATGCCTTAATGATTGATGTACTAATGTGTTTAAGGTGTATTTATATGCCTTTAGAGGTGCTTGAAGTGTTTAACGAGTTGTAAGTATTCCCTATAGGTGTTTTGAGCTAAATATGAGTCGTTTGGAAGCTTAGGACTAGTTTTGACATAGGGTTAAACTAAAAAACGGGATTAGGGTCTAGGAGATGGTCATTAGCTTCTAATTACTGATATTATCATCTTCTCTTTGAACCCTAACCGCCCCCTTTGACTCCATATCGATTCCATTGCAAAAATCTTCCAAAAAGTGTTGATTCGGGTGTGTTTGATCAAGCTTTTGCATCCTTTTTGTAACCTTCAGGTAATAGAGGTACAATAACATTGATTTTATGTCTTTTCAATCATATTATTCATTTGATTACTGGTCTAGGTCATTAGAGGATCATTGATGTTGAAAACGTGTATTTTGATCGATTCGGTAATCTAAAACGATTGTTATTGTATTGCAAATCAATTAATTGTTAATGGATGTCTCAATGACATCATTAGAGTCTTAAAATGATGAATTTTAAAGGTTAAAAGTCGTTCATAAGGTTTGGGGTCGATTGGGTGGTGTTTGGATTCGTTTTGGAGTGAAAAACATGCAAAATTGAGCAAACCCGCAGGTGGTCATGTCGTGACCAATATGGTCATGTCGCATCCAAATCACAGAGGTGGAAAGAATTGGGTTTTTGGTTAGAGGTCATGTCGTGACCATGGTGGTCATGTCGCATCACGAGTCCAGAATGTAAACTACTCAATCTTTTTAAATAATCATAACTTTCAAACCGTAACTCCGTTTTTAACAAATAAGCTATCCACGGAATCGTGAGAGAGTCTACTTTCTAATGGTAATGCTTTCAAAAGATGATTATGATGTCAAGTTTCCTGAAAGTTAATTTAGTGAGTGAATGCCGAGTTTTGTCGAGTTTTGTGAGCTCTAAAGTATTAATCGAATCTTCAATGCATCAAGCATTCTAATGGGTGTTTAGGTCTGAGTTATGACCATAATTGAGTGGGTATTTTTTAGCTCGTCTAATGGTCGCTTAATGATTATAGGAAGTCGGGAATACTTGCTTTGCACGGTAGCTTAATTATTATTTGTTGTGCGCTTCTTCGAGGTAAGATACACTACTTTGACACGCTGAGGGTTCAACAAAAACATGGTTTTCATATAATAACTTCCCAAATGATATCTTGTTTGCTTATGGGTATTCGGGGTTATACGGAAAGTGTTATGGACTATGTAAATGACTATTGAAGCCTGAAATGCTACCCAAATGATATGAGATGTTACGATATGCTATGAAATGTTATGTATGCATTGAGATGTTTTGAAATGTGAATATATGTTGATGATAAATGGAATGTGCATGAATGTATGACTTGTTCATCTAGTTCACTAGACTTATTAAGTTGCCATGACACGTGCACGTTTAAGGGCCCAAACGTTAAGATGTATATGTGATAATGTTTAGGTAATGTGAACACCTAAACTATATGAGATGTGAAATCGAGCTCGTAATTTAGATGTGAAAGTGTTAAGCTTAACCCGTACTTGCCCTTGCCCGGCGGGTGCGTAGATGTGAAATCGAGCTCGTAATTTAGTGCGATCGACACTTTCTCCCATAAAGTGCTCAAATGGTGCGGCTTGAATACTAGTGTGATAGCTATTATTGTATGAAAATTCACACAAGGGCAAGTGACGCTCCCAATCACTCCCAAAGTCTATCACACACGCGCGCAACATGTCCTCTAGCGTTTGGATGGTCCTTTCGCTTTGACCATCGGTTTGGGGGTGGTATGCGTGCTCATGTCAATTCTAGTACCCAAAGCTCTTTGGAAAGATTTCCAAAATCTAGAGGTGAAACGGGTATCTCGATCACATATGATCGAAATAGGTACACCATGACGTGACAAAACTTCCTTCAAATAAATTCTCGCTAATTTATCCATCCCAAACGTTTCCTTAATGGGTAAGAAAAGAGCGGACTTTGTGAGGCGATCCACAATTACCCAAATCGTGTCACATCCACTAACGGATCTAGGCAACTTAGTAATGAAATCCATGGATATTTCTTCCCACTTCCATTGGGGTATCCTGGGTTGTTGAAGCAAACCGGATGGTTTTTGATATTCAATCTTAACCTTTGCACACGTCAAACAACGACCAACATAGGCGGCTATGTCGGCCTTCATCTTAGGCCACCAATACATCTCCTTAAGTCCATGATACATCTTATCACCACCGGGATGTATTGAATACCTAGACTTGTGTGCTTCGTCCATGATTAACTCTCTTAGATTCCCACGATTGGGTACCCAAGTTCGGTTGGCAAAGTAACGAGTTCCATCGGGTCTAGTCTCAAATTGTGCTTTCATTCCTCTCAAGGCTTCATTCTTGAGATTTTCTTCTTCTAATGCTTCAACTTGTGCAATTCGAATGTGAGGGGTAAGGTTGGTATGAATGGTCATACCCAATGCTCGAACGCGAAGCGGCTTGACTCGTTCCTTGCGGCTCAAAGCGTCGGCTACAACATTCGCCTTGCCGGGGTGGTACTTAATCTCACAATCGTAGTCACTAAGTAACTCCACCCATCTTCGTTGCCTCATATTCAAGTCCTTTTGGTCAAAAATATGTTGGAGGCTCTTATGGTCGGTGAATATGGTACACTTTGTGCCATAAAGATAGTGCCTCCAAATCTTAAGAGCAAAAACTACCGCTCCTAACTCCAAGTCGTGGGTAGTGTAATTTTTCTCATGCACCTTTAGTTGACGTGAAGCATAAGCTATCACCTTGTCCTTTTGCATGAGAACGCAACCTAACCCTTGATGGGAAGCGTCGCAATACACCACAAAATTATCGGTTCCTTCGGGCAAAGCTAGAATTGGCGCGCTACAAAGCTTCTCTTTTAGTAGTTGAAATGCCTTTTCTTGCTTGTCTTCCCAAGCAAACTTCTTTTCCTTTTGCGTCAAAGTGGTCAAAGGTTGGGCTATTTTTGAGAAGTTCTCGATGAATCTTCTATAATAGCCGGCAAGACCTAAGAATTGACGTGTACTTCCGTTGGGGTTCTTGGTGCATCCCAACTCTTGATGGCTTCGATCTTTGCGGGGTCTACGTGTATCCCTTGACTATCAATCACATGGCCTAAGAATTGTACCGTTCGAATCCAAAATTCACATTTTGAAAACTTTGCATACAATTCTTCCTTCTTGAGTAGCTCCAAAATCATTCTCAAATGTCCCTCATGCTCTTCCTTGGTTTTTGAATAGATTAGTATGTCGTCAATAAAGACAATCACAAACTTATCTAGATATGGCTTGCACACGCGGTTCATGAGGTCCATGAAAACGGCGGGTGCATTCGTCAAACCAAAAGGCATAACTTGAAACTCGTAATGACCATAACGAGTTCGAAATGCCGTCTTAGGGATATCTTCTTCTCTTACCCTCAATTGGTGGTATCCGGATCTAAGATCGATTTTCGAGTAGTAACTCGATCCTTGTAATTGATCAAACAAGTCATCGATCCTAGGTAGTGGATATCGGTTCTTTATAGTAAGCTTGTTTAACTCACGATAGTCTATACACATCCGAAAGGATCCGTCCTTTTTCTTGACAAAAAGAACCGGAGCTCCCCATGGCGAAGAGCTCGGTCGGATGAATCCTTTATCTAAGAGTTCTTGCAATTGAGTCGAGAGCTCTTTCATTTCGGATGGAGCTAAACGGTATGGAGCACGTGCCACTGGTGTAGCACCGGGCACCAAGTCCACTTGAAATTCCACTTGACGAACCGGAGGAAGTCCGGGTAAGTCCTCGGGAAATACTTCGGGAAATTCTCGTGCAATAGGCACATCTTCAAGTCGTTTCTCCTCAGGTTCCTTTGTCGTCACATGAGCTAAAATGTAACACCCGTCATTTTAAAACCTGGATTTTCAAAAAACTTTGCCAAACGGCGTTTAAACGTAGCGGAAAGGATCACATAAAAACTGCCCCATCCGTAACGGATGGTACCTTTCATAAA
Organism: Erigeron breviscapus; assembly: GCA_034093135.1. Lineage (NCBI taxonomy): Eukaryota > Viridiplantae > Streptophyta > Magnoliopsida > Asterales > Asteraceae > Erigeron > Erigeron breviscapus. The sequence goes on along the minus strand of CM067170.1, from coordinate 37,408,090 downwards.
ATGGTGTTACTAAGTGCATCATCAAAACAATGTAAATGAAATCCAAGTCTTGGCACCAACATAAATGCCATCAACACTACATGAGACATAAATCATAAATAAAGTAGCCGAACATATGGCTATGGGTAAAGTCTAAGCATAGGGAAACTAATGCTAATCTTCCTTTATTCTTCTACCCATCTCACGAGCTAAATCTTTCTCTAGCTCAAACCTGCTTATCCTGAAGGACACAACATTTTCATAAAAGCAAGTGTTAGCTAATAAATTAGCTAAGTAAGATACACACATTTAATAAAACATTCTTCATTTTACTTTTATAAAACTTCTTCTTAATATACTTATCAAAACATGATCACATTACGTATTGTCCACACGTATCATAAGATAATCCCATACTTATCTCCTTCCCATATCCATCACATTTCATATCATATCAACTTATGCTTATAACTTAAACAACATCTCATATCATATCAACATACATTTACAACTTAATCAACATCTCATATCTTGGCATATCACACATAAACATATCACACATATACGTATAACACATGTAGAGTATTTACTCCTAATTGTGCCTATCCAACAATATATCATACTTATCAACATATCTTACTTATTCTCACGTCGCATTGTGATCTCACAACGTAAAGCACATATACTTCTTTCACACATATCTTATTATCAACTTAATCAACTTATCCTCACGTCTTACATCTTTAATCAACTTATCAACTTAATCAACTTATATCAACTTTAATCAACTTTAAGCATCCCGTTATGCTTTTAACATTGGTGGTTAGTCACTCCACCCGGAAATACTAGATCAACGTCTTAACTTTTAGGAAAGGCAAAGCCATTTCCATAGTATCCCGTCATGCTTTTAACATTGGTGGTTAGTCACTCCACCCGGAAATACTAGTCCCGCGTAACTATGCCGCAAGGAGCCACTCAAGCGACCACATACGCACTAGCTTTCAACTAGCACGGGTTAAGCTTAACACAACTTATGCTCTAGACTTCTTATCTTTATTAGCTTAGGCTACACTTTCACCTAAACTAATCACTTATCAACATCTTTACTTTACTTTTTACGCACTAACACTAAGGCTAGAACGATTTCCCACATTTCACACTTTTCTTTAACATTAGGTATATTCATTACCTAACTAATCCACTAACGTGCACAACTCATAACATTTCTTACGTGTATCTAGTGAACTAGACATTTTATACTTAAGTCTCACATATAAGCCCTCACATATCAATATCAAGGCATATCAACGACATTATCAACTACACATATCATAATCATTTCATGGCAACATCATTATAGTCATCACACTACATATGCACATAACTACTTTACTTTAAACGTCATCACAACATAATCAACTACTCCAATATACATATATTCCCATATAACCTCCCGCATAACCCGGAAAACCCAACACACATAAGATAATCCGATTAAGAGGTTAATTATAGAAAACCACATTTTGTTGTGCCTCCAGCGTGAGAAAAGTCATGTATCTTACCTGACGACGAGCACAACGATCAATAAGCAACGTCAAGGTATCTTGTTTGTGATCCCGACTACCTATATCGAGTTCATAGTCATTAAACTTGTATAAACCCATCCTAATAAGGTTATAAAACCATCCATTACTTAGGTACACTTATAGGACCCTTAAACGCTTGTTTCGGACCTCAAACGGACTCACAGACACTTTATGCGGCACATGCTTTGAATATGCGTTCGCATATTTGCTTCGAAAATCACCCAGAACCCTCCCAGGCCCCGATATGCTCTGCGCATAAGTTATATGCGCCGCATATGGGGTGCTGGTCGAAGGACTTTGCGTTTTTGCTTCGTTTTTCGACTCGTAAACGTATTCGTGACACCCCCAGGTCCTATAAACACCTTAAACCATTCAATTAAGACCCAATTGACTCAATGAAAGCCTCAATTGATCATTGGATCAATCCCAAACCTAAATCCCTCTTTTGATTAATAAGACGACTCGAAACTGAACGATTCGTATGAAAAATCAATTAAACGCCTACGGGTCTAATCCATCACCTGGGTTTTACTTATAATCATTATTAAAACATATTTAATTCATCAAGTTACCAATTTGATGTTTCCCACTTGATCAGTTAGCCTTTACTTCACTTAATTAACGATTAACGAACCGAAACGACATCAATTCGATTAAAAGAACATATTTACTCAACCCCAGCCCTTAGAGTCCGAATTTATAACCTAAACCCTTTAATATTAATCATGATTTGATCTATTAATGAATCATTACCTGTACGGAAGATTATAGGATCAAGATCTATCAAAAATCACTCCCGAACCGACCCGAAACCGATCAAATTCTCTATAGAGGCTCCTAGGGTTTTGAGAGCAGGTTTATGGCTGCAAATTTCGTGGCTAGGGCTACTAATGAGGATATTAGGGCCTTTTATACCTAAAATCTCCAGCCACAAGTTTCCCATTATGACACTTAAGTCCCTCGAGTTGCTAATTAGTCCGTTTAGAGCCTAACTATGCAATTAACTACCATATGACACTATGATGAGCATTATTCCACCTAATCAACATATTTTCACTTATTTAACATATGACACTTACCCTCGTATCATTTATACATATAGGACACATTAACAACTTAATCATATTAAAACACATAAAACTTAACGGAGGCAGACGTTGACTAGCGACTAGGTCAATGGTTCATCATAAAAAGTTTGGGATGTTACATAAAATCGCGTGGTACCCCTTTCGTAGGTATTTTTGAGTCTTCATACACGAGATGAGATTAATTCCTACGCCACACCTTTCTCCTTGAATGATCAAAATCTCTCCGTTCTCCAACGGAATGCGGACAACTTTTTCGTGACATACAATCTCGGCCTTATGTTTGGATAGCCAATCCATGCCAATGATGAGGTCAAAGCTTCCAATTTTGATGGGTATTAAGTCTATGTGAAAGGCTTTATCGGCTAGGGTTAAAGTACAATTTTGCATTATGTTATCGGCTTTGATTTCTTTTCCGTTGGCAAACTCTATAGAATAGACATCGTCTAACGGCACGGGGGAAATAGATAATAATTGGATAATTCTATTTGATATAAAGCTCAAATCGGCACCGCTATCAAATAAAACGGAAACTAGTAGGTTTTCAAGAAGAAACATACCCGTCACAATGTTCGGGTCTTGGCGAGCTTCTCCCGCTTGAATCACAAAAGCTCTCCCACGGGCTTGATTGTTGTTATTGTTGTTGTTTGGTTTCTAAGTCTTGGGCAATCCCTCTTGATGTACCCCTCATTTCCACATTCATAGCACCCCTTCTGCACCCCATTGTTGTTATTAGCCACGGGTTTGGAGCTCTACAATTTTGATTCGTATGACCAGCCCTCTTGCACCGCCCACATGGTGGCATACAAGGCCCGCGATGATGAGAGAGACACTTGTTGCAATAAGGGCTAGCTCCATTGTACCCTTTCTTCGCAGTGCCCCGCGGTATAAGCCTTAACCGCCTCGGCCCGCTTCGGTTGTTGTTGAACTAGATTTCTCGATGACCCTTCATCCCACTTCCTCTTGGAGCAGCAACTTCCTTGGCTCCTTGTCTTTTCATTTGATCAGCCAAACTATGTGCCATCTCAACGGCACTCTCGATGTCAGTGGGTTTGGAAGAAGTTACCATTCCTTGGATTTGAGGTGGGAGTCCCCAAATGTACCTCTCAATGAGCTTGAATGCGGGTTCCACCATGGTTGGGCACACTAGGGCCAACTCGTGAAACCGAGTCGTGTACGCGGGTACATCAAGGCCCTTAGTAGTCAAGTTCCAAAATTCGGCCTCCAACTTTTGGATCTCGTTCCTTGGGCAATACTTCCCTTGCATCTTCTCCTTAAGTGCTTCCCAAGTGAGTGCATAAGCCGCATCAACTCCTACAGATTGAGCATACAAATTCCACCAAGACAATGCTCCATCTTGGAGAGTGCACGTCGCGTACTTCACCTTACAATCATTCGGGCAATCGCTAATGCGGAAAACAGACTCCATCTTTCGGTTCCCTTAAAGTTCATCGGGTTGCACAAGGTAAAGTCCCTATAGGTGCAACCCTTTGGGGCATTTGTTTGTGTTTCACCATTGCCACTTCCCTCGGCCTCACCGGTGGTTCGGTTGGCCTCATAAGTAGCGATGGCGGCAGCAACTCGTTGTGCTACGAGCCTCTCGATTTGGGCCGAACTCAAGGTTTGTGATTTAGTTGTTTTCTTTGGCGCCATTTCTTTAAGAAAGGTGATGTGTGAAATCGAGTAATAAAATTTATAAACACGAACTACCAAAAGACTGACTACAACACACTCACAGGCAGTGAACCCGATCGTATGCAGTATAGTAAACTTGGTAAATCCGAGGTCGGTCACAAGGACTAAGTAAAGCAATTGTTAAAATAAAGTAGTTCAAGTAAGAGGGGGTTTTGTGACCGAATTGTCACTTTGCAATTAGTTAGTAAATTTGTTAGTAATCCCTCAGGATTAATCGAAAAGAGAGTTTTTGTTTAAAACAATAATTTAAAAGGCATCCATCTTGAATCCGTTCAACAACATGTTCAGATTGCACATAAATGAAGTTCAAATTCAATTAAGTTGATAAATAATCGTGACAAAATAAAGACACAAACTGGTACCACCAACGTTTGTAAAATCATTTCAATCACCTGATTAATCAGTTCCTTTGTAAAAGCCGGTACCACCAATGCTTAAAACAATTTCCCTAACCAACTAGTTTATTTGATTATCAAATTAACAATTGTATCTATGTGGAGACAACGTGGTACCACCAACCGTTAATCAACACGTTGACAAAATGATTAAAGATAATTAATTGAAATCACATATATGTTCAACTAGTACCACTAACGAAAAACATACATATCACCAATATCATAAAAATAATTAATAAAGAATCAAATCATCAAGATCACGACACAACGATAATTGAAATCAACTTTGAATTAATAAAAGTAGTGCAATCCTTACATATCGTCTCACTTCATCAAGATGGATGATAAAGTGATTAGCCACTCATATTAAATATGAAATAACAAATCAAAATAGAAGAATTCATCGTTACCGATTACAAATAAATGAAAGCGAATAACGGAAATCGTCCAATCGTCTTCTTGATCTTCAAAGATGATAAAACTGATGAAAATCTGCTTCAAAGTGTACCCTCAAATTTTGACTAGGACAATTTACTTGGTCTTTTCTAGGCATTTATCCCTAGAGATTTGAGAAGAGAAAATTTGCCTTCTAGACATTAAGGCATAATGATATCTGCTCTCTAGTTTAATAGAATGCCCAAGGATAGCTAGTCATTTTAGAAGTGCCTTACAAACTCCAATTGAATTATCAAAGCCAATCTCAAAGAATCAAATATTAACGACTTAATATGTATCTAATCTATCAAACAAGAATTCAAGTATCCCAATTAATGCAATAATAAAATAATCCTCCTCTCCTCCCTCCTCCGCCTCCTCCTATCCTACTCCCTCCTCTGTCTCTGCGCGTTTCTCGCCTCTCCCTCTGTGAGTTGGTCCTCCTCTCTCTCGCTCTCTTCCTCTCTCTCTCTCCTCTCCCACGCCTGACACAGGCCAGGGGGGTGAGGAACGACGGGGGAAAGAACCAAAAGACGGGAAGATTTCATGAATCAACCAACACAAATCCACGACCCACGGTATAAAATAAAAGACTATATATAAATATATAATATGACTAGCTAGTATAAAATTTGAACACTTTTCCCTTCTTGTAAATAACTCACGGCACACACATCACACCCAAATACCATTTTTCTAAACATATGAACCAATGGGAGGATGCCTAGCCTTTTAACTCTTTGAGTTTCCAAGACAAGATTCCTACACTAGTACACACAATCCTTACAACACTTTCTCATTTTCTCTCTCACACTCCTTGTCTCTCTTTCTCCCTCTCTCTCGTGAATTACATAAAAAAAAGGGGGGGACCAAGACTTCCCTTTATTCTATACACAAATACACACACATTTCCATCATTTCTCTCAACTTTTTCTCTCCTCTTCTCTCTTCTTCACGGCAGCAGCAACAAAGGGGCATAAAATGCCCTTGAACACCCCAAAACTCACTATTAAACTTATCCTTATAACACTATCATGCTAGAACTTAAACTCACATACAAACATGCATTCATATATAACATGTGTAGCATCAAACAACAAGTTTTTGCCCACTTTTGGGTCTGGTCGAACAGCAGCAAAGGAGTTGCTGAAACTCTATTTTTATCATCTTGAAATCAACAAGAATCTTAACTAAACAACTAGAATAATAATGGGTTTTCGCCTAAATACATTAAGGATCATAAGGAACTAGCTTGGTGTTGATTGGGAGCCTTATTGGGTCACGAAATCAGCCCCCCAAGACCTGCCACTTTCGAGCTCTTTCAATGTTTAATCTACTTGTTTTGATCACCAAAGGTATAAATCTTGAACCTCTTTCAATAAACATGTTGTTCATGATAATCAAATAACTTGAATAAAATGACTTGAAATCTGAGATGAACATATAAAACAAGCAAAATATAAAATATAAAGTTGAGAGCATGTGAAGTGGTGTGTTTGAAAAGCAAATGGAAGTATTGGGTAACTTTTGGTGGGTCTAAATCCTGAACAGAATCAGTCTTCTATCTTGAGACGGGTAAATCAAGCTTAAACCAGAGGATTCATGTGTTGGTGTCAAAACGAAAGTTGTAGGTATATGAGTCTAGTTTTACCACCAACTGGAACCAAGTAAAAAGGGTGAACAGAACTCAAGTTATGGATTTTTAAGTACTTAGTGGTCAAACTGATTTTTATTCTTAAAAATGGGTCATGTTCATGGATTTTTAGTTTTCATTTCGTAAAAGTTTCAGAACTTTTCCTTTTATGGGAATCATATTTGATGTTTAAAATAAAATCAAGGGATTTTTCAAAGTTCTTTTGGACCTTGAACTTCTATAAAACATCTGGTTGCGCAAACAGCTACGATATTGTGTAGTCAAGTTCATGGAATTTTTACAAATAGTAAATGATGTCTAAAAATTTACCAAAAATTCATAAAAATCTCCAACATACTGAAGTTTCAGTAGTAAAAATATCATGATCCAAATAAATCACCATGACCATAATTCACTAGTCAACATTTCATAAAAATAAGTGTTAAAACAGAAAAATTTCAAGTAAAAGCTCTATACAACAAAATAAGCTAAAAATCACTGGATTGTAACTTTAATCAACTCCAACAATCTTGTAACAAAGTACATGCCAAACCTACTATGAATATATCAAATAAAAGTTATAAAACTTAACTTGGTTGTTAAATAGCAAAGACAAGCCTAAAAATCACTATTTCGGTTCATTTGAGCACAAACCGAAAGCCACAAATTTCACAAATCACACCACCACCAATAACCCGAATTTGAACACTAAAATAAAGTGTACATTCTGTAAATATTGATATGAGGATGGAAATCCGTTTGAGTTTACTCAATTTGCCTAAGAAACGAGGCTAAAATCCCTATTTCGGTTTACAATTTTAACACTAGAAATCTCTAAATGATCAAAGCACAAGAGAGGTTGAACTGATATGAATTATGGGTATTAGAAGTTACCCAAGAAGGCATATATTTTGAAGCCGAGAAATTAAATGGTAATTCCAAAGTTATTTTAAATACAACCGATTAAATGGTAAATAAAAATAATAAATTAAATAAATGAATTCAAGTTATTATATACTTATAAACACCAAATATATGGAGGCAATAAACACCATAATGATTGAGTGATACAAAAGATACAATCGAAACCACAACAAATATAAAACCAAGAATCAATCGTATGAACTAAGGTGGCATTTCTAAGTGATGACTTAAGATAGGAACTTATGTGTATTAGTCCTCTCGTAGGGATAGTCTTGGCTTGAAATGTGATTGAGGAACATGACGGATATATGATCAAGGAAGCGATTGATGGGAAGTACCCATTTTGGATATGTGAATATAATGTGCGGCATAACAAGGTGAGTCATAGCCCCCTTTCAAACTCTTTTATGTGTTTTACTTCCGGGGTGAAAAGCATGATAAATGAAATTGTTTTCTTTTATGAAATGATACTTTGATAGAATGTTTATGATATGGGAATGATGTTGTATGTTCAATGTGATATGTTATATGATGAGCTTGAGTACTGTCAAAGTCTAGTCCCCGCTACGCTACTATTAACTCATTGAGGCCTGTAGTTAGAGAGTTGCGCAACTAGGATTCGTCCCCTCACTCACTAAGATGGCGACAGGTTGATTGGCCGCCTATGTGGCCGCCTTCAACGGCTGCCGGCCTAGGGGTGCTCTAATCTACTTTATATATTATTGGTCGTCTCCATGGCACGACCCCAATTGTGATTAAAGCACTTGATTGACAGCTTGTGCTATGAAATGATATATTATGTTGGTTTGGACGTGAAAGGGTCTTAGTAGTGGCTCAAGTTAAACTCATCTAAAATATCAATGTGAATGTTACTAATGACAGATTTGGGACATACTTTGGTTATTATGGAATGAACATACGGTTTGGGTATTGGACCTTATATGAAATCTTGAAAGTTGTTAATGGTGATATTGAAATCTTGATGACCGAATGGTTTTGGATGTGATATATGAATAATCGTTTGATATATTTTTCTCTCAAGATGATTTGACAAATGAGAACTTTATAATTACCATGGATTTTCAACGCTTTGAAATAACATTGTGGTATTTGGAAAACTTGATAGTATGATATGTGAATTTTGTCGGTCATGTGGTTTGGGTATGTTAACATCTAATAACATGTTTTCTAAGTGTTTAAAATGGTTGTAACGAGATTTACTTATAAAAACCTATGCACTCACCAACTACGTTTCGTAGTTGACACTTTTTCTTCATGCTTTTCAGGAATTAGCATAAGCTTGAGGAATTATATGCATCATGATTGTTTGCATTGCACTTTGGAGTCAAAGATCAAACCTTGTGATGGCAATGGAATCCGCCTTGATCATTGTAGTTTATTTCATGTGCTTGTTACTTGTTTCGTGAATTTAATATCCAAGTATGGTGGACGCATTTGTACTTGGAAATTGGTTCACATGCTTGTACATTTGTAAATTCTTTTTATCAAATAAAGCTATGGTGAATGTTATTATAATCCTTTGTTTTGAATACTCGACTTTCTGTACATCTCATTGTTCCGCCTTAGTTGGGGTGTTACAGAAAATGGTATCAGAGACTAAGGTTATAGAGAACATTGAGGTTCCTCCGGGAATTTCAAAACTATAGCCGCTTTTCAAAACGATTTTATAGTCGAGTCGAGCATAAGGTTAAGCGGATTAGTTTGAGCTTTACATGGTAGGACCATAATTAAACGTAGAGTCATGAATCTATGTTTAATTATGAGAGGACCATGTAAAACTCAAACGGCCACTTGGACTTATGTTCAAAAGGATTCCGTTTCAAAAAAAAAAAAAAAAAGAAAGATCTTTATAAATCCGTTTTTATGAGCATACGTGTTGCATTTAGACATTCACCTAAGCATATATAACGATTCGAGACTTGCTTTACTTGAGGATTATGCTAGTTTAGTAGGATTCCCCTTTGCACATTAGAAGTGAAATGAATAAGACTAAAAGATATTCGTTGATACATGCTACTCTATGCTATAACATGTGAATTTGGGCATGATTTGATTGCAATGTGAAAGTTTATAATGTGCAATGTGAAAGTTTATAATGTGCAATGTGAAAGTTGTAATGTGCAATGTGAAAGTTTGGAATGTGCAATGTGGAAATTATGAGAGAAATGCATGCGCAAAAGCTTTATGACTTATGATGAACTTTAAGTAAAATATGGACTTTAATATAATGTGATTACTATGAGGCATGAAATCATGTTTGGATATAACTTGTTTAAATTATGGGGTAATGAGGTTGATTATTTATGATTGATTTGAAAGAGAAATATGAGCATGACGAGTTGATAGGAAATTTTATGGACAATAGAGATATGAAAGCTTTCACCCATAAGATTGAGCTACTTGAATCTAGCGCGCGAATATTGCGATGATTACGTAGTCATGCCTTACTATTAAGATAATTATTGCGCCCTGAGGTTGAGCTATTTGAGGACTAGTGCGTGAATGATGTAATGAGTATATAGTCTTGCCTTAGTATCGATATAGTTATTGTGCTCTAAGATTTGACTTTTGAGAACTAGTATCGGCTAGATATTATGATAAGGTTGATAGTCCTTACCACTGAGATAGATATTGCGTAATGAGATCTGACCGCTTGAGAACTAGTGATTGTCTCTGGAAATTCATTATGAAATTAGATATTTTCTAAGTATGAAAGTTGTTATTAAGTCCCCCTCCAATCCAATATTCGTTCACTCGTGCTCTTTTGAAATTATCCCACATCCTATTTCTTATGACACCACTATTCATTATGGACATACGACAACGCGATATCATCGGTGGAGCATCTTCTCACGAACGTCGGACGATATACTCTAAGAATTGTAGTCCCAAGATATGACGCGACTCTATCCTTTAGAAACTACGCATAACCTTCGTATTCGATCTGAAATGGTGCGAAACATATGGAAACGTCGGATGAAGTTGGAGACTTGTGAAGGGTGAGTGGTATTAAAGCCAAATTAAGATTCGACGATGCTGGTAGAACACATTCCGATATACATATTCTAGACGACACATCCTGGGGATTGTAGGTCCGAAATTTGGTGCGATATCTCTATTCTAACACGCATACACGAACAGTTATCCATACTATCTAAGTCGGTGTGCGACATATATTGACGTCATTGAAAGTTGGAGTCCGGTGGGCAACGAACGACATAGAAGAGATTTCTCTAACTCGCGCAAGGAGTTTGATTCGAGCCTTAATGATTCTTTTGTTTTTTACATTTCCTATTTCATTCATTCGAAACCAAATTCTATATCCTTGATATTCTTAATGATTCAAAGTAATGATCACCACCGCTTCTCTTCAAAAGTTAGTAACCTAACAACATACAACTCCTTACGCAACACTCAGCAATGACGAAATCGAGTAAGTAGTACCCTGCTCTCGCTGCGACATCAAGGGATGCGAAAGACGTTGAGACATCAGTTGTCCATAAGTGAAATACTTGGGATAACTATATAGCATAGAAGATGCTATTGGATCACGAACATAACATAAGACGTGGAAGATATGTTGTGAGTCAGTCAAAGTACAAGGAAGCACAATTGAAGAGTATACTAAGCCTTAACTTGGAGAAAGAATCGAAGGTCTTTCCTATCTATGTTGATCGACCAAAAGGAAAGATTGAGCGGCCAACAAAAAGGGAGGTTGTGTGACATGAAGGTCACCTTCGGTTAAGTATAAGGACTCCCTAGAACTTGGAGGAACTCTAGCAATGTTGCAAAAATGAAGGTACATAGAGGAAGAAAACCTAGGATAAAAAATGATTAGGATGTTGAGTGACCCTCAAGTTTTGGTGAGTAACAAAAAGGATTCCGAGCTATCCTTTCTTTCTTTAAAACAACCGTGTAGATGGAGATTTGTTACACGAAGGAATAAGGAATTTGGCGAATTGAAGGTCGTCAAGGAAGGTAAATGAAGTGAAGAGATGGAAATCCCTTACATTTTTCTAGAGGAAAAATGTTAAGGGGGTAATCACAACAAAAGAAGATACTCGAACAAGGAGAATGAAGCGCAAGACTATACTTTATCGTTCAAGAAGAGTTATTCACTAGCATCATTGAAGGTAATGAAGTAGAAAAAAGTAAAGGAAGGCGATTAACCCAAACGGTAAAGTGAAGGCATTGACGCCATCTACAAGATGTAGTTCCGGTAGCATTCATCTTTATGGCGCTCCACATGTTATTCTCGGAATATCACTTGGAAAACCTTTATCGAAAGACAAGCTATTAGTAGAATATACCAACTAAGCCAAGAGAAAGTAGTATACGCTCAACACCCGAGCTTAGAAGCACGGTGAGTTGTGAAGGTTATCCCCTCATGGTCAACGGTCAAATAGAGGTAAGCTAAAACAAGATGAACTTGGGTGAGAAAAATCTTGTAACACGTGGTGAGCCGTGAAGGACCATTGACCCCAAGGAGAATTGCGCCCAAGAAAAGTGAAGAAGGAAAACAACATGGAATCACTAAGTTAGTTGTGAAAGCAAATGTGGAACATGACGCTAGAAGTCAAGGCACACGTCATTGCAACGATCAAGGAACTTGTTCGCTGACCTAAGTCCCAAACAACTACAAACTATGGGAAGAACTAGTTATGGAACATTTGAACGAAAGCATGATAAGGATAATACGCATCTGTGATGAGTTAGGATAAAAGGATCCGTATCAACATGAGGTGACGAGTACCCCTGAGATAACTTCAAGGACTAGCGACTGCACGTGTGTCATTCAAAGATGACAATTACTCTAGTCAGAGATGGATCCGAGTGGCGAAACGGTAAGGAGTATGGTGACCCATAAGAAAACGAAAGGAAAATGGAGGGAACCGAATGGTTGAGAAAAGGACGAAGTAACCGATGTTTCACCTAAACTATTTTATTTCTAAGGATATTATGTTAGTGTATTTGAAAAGAAGCACATCGTAGAAAGCTGAAAAAGGACATGAGGCTTTTGAGAGCAAGGCAATTGGAAGTTTAGTAGAGGTCATAAGGACCTAACAAGGATTGCTTCTAAGAAAGGGTTCATACCAATGAGGACTTGAAGTGTTGGTGTTGTCAAGATGGTGGTGATATGATTATTGGTGAGAATAAGGATTGTGTAAATCCTATCATGAGGAATGCGTAAGGATAGCAAAGAAACCGAATAGGGTATATATGCGATGATAAAAGAGATTTGTCGATGATGAGTCATAGATAGTAGTCCTTCTAGCTTGAAAAGGAAGTAGTTAAAGGTACCTTAAAACCATTTGCAAGCCAATATCGGCAAGAGCAAGAGAAATTAGTAACGACGTGACTTAGCGAATAACGAACAAAGCGACTTTGGGAAAAATAAGGGCGAAATCGAAGAACAAAGGTGAGTATGAGAAACAAGATGGAACTATCATCATACAATTCATGATTTCCTTGTACGCCATAAAACAACAAAGACGACACTGGAAAACCCTAAGATGAGGTACTATGAAGATGTACCTTCGCAATTTTAGTGAAACTTGGCATAATGGGTAAGTATCACTCTTGTTAAGGGGGTAATCCCTTAACAAGTGATCATTCACAGACAAAGTCAATATTTTCAAGTACCGGCAAGCGTGTCCAACGTTAAACCAAAGAAAGATGAAAGTAGGCGAGAAGCTATTGGAACGATTCTTTAATTGGGGTAGAAGACGATGAAGGAAAGTATGCAAAGTGACAATGGAAATGAGCAGCCACCAACGATCGATATTCCAACGTCTCTCACTATTTTATTGTAACTCACGTTACGAACCGTTTGCTCATTTTACACCTCCGTATTGCTATTCTTATTATCATCCCATTATTTAGTATTGATCTAGGCAAGATTGACAGCCCGCAACGATTACATACGATTAATCTCCAATCGTCTCAAGAGGTGAGCGACATTCGTAACCTTTTTCTTTTTCGAAGTTTCTAATCACGAGAAATGTTAGGGCACAGAGCAATGGATGCCCCCAACTACGGAGATCAAAAGCTTATAAGTAACTAAAAAGGTCATGATTAAACCTAGATGAACTCTCACATTTTGTACGTCTCCGTAAAGCTATCCTTATCGTAAATCTATTCATTTTATCATCGTGTGAACGAGCGAACTTCGAGGACGAAGTTATTGTTAAGGGGTAATGATGTAACAACCCTCAAATTTTGACTAGGACAATTTACTTGGTCTTTTCTAGGCATTTATCCCTAGAGATTTGAGAAGAGAAAATTTGCCTTCTAGACATTAAGGCATAATGATATCTGCTCTCTAGTTTAATAGAATGCCCAAGGATAGCTAGTCATTTTAGAAGTGCCTTACAAACTCCAATTGAATTATCAAAGCCAATCTCAAAGAATCAAATATTAACGACTTAATATATGTATCTAATCTATCAAACAAGAATTCAAGTATCCCAATTAATGCAATAATAATAATAATAATAATAATAATAATGTATATTGAGAGTTTCTAGAATATAACATATGTATATATATATATATATACTCATGACACATATCCATGTTTGTTAGGAACTAACTTTTTAAATAACCAAAATACTTGTGAATATTTATCTAAATAAACAAACACATCCAAGACCAATGTCTATAAAATAAAAGACTATATATAAATATATAATATGACTAGCTAGTATAAAATTTGAACACTTTTCCCTTCTTGTAAATAACTCACGGCACACACATCACACCCAAATACCATTTTTCTAAACATATGAACCAATGGGAGGATGCCTAGCCTTTTAACTCTTTGAGTTTCCAAGACAAGATTCCTACACTAGTACACACAATCCTTACAACACTTTCTCATTTTCTCTCTCACACTCCTTGTCTCTCTTTCTCCCTCTCTCTCGTGAATTACATAAAAAAAAGGGGGGACCAAGACTTCCCTTTATTCTATACACAAATACACACACATTTCCATCATTTCTCTCAACTTTTTCTCTCCTCTTCTCTCTTCTTCACGGCAGCAGCAACAAAGGGGCATAAAATGCCCTTGAACACCCCAAAACTCACTATTAAACTTATCCTTATAACACTATCATGCTAGAACTTAAACTCACATACAAACATGCATTCATATATAACATGTGTAGCATCAAACAACAAGTTTTTGCCCACTTTTGGGTCTGGTCGAACAGCAGCAAAGGAGTTGCTGAAACTCTATTTTTATCATCTTGAAATCAACAAGAATCTTAACTAAACAACTAGAATAATAATGGGTTTTCGCCTAAATACATTAAGGATCATAAGGAACTAGCTTGGTGTTGATTGGGAGCCTTATTGGGTCACGAAATCAGCCCCCCAAGACCTGCCACTTTCGAGCTCTTTCAATGTTTAATCTACTTGTTTTGATCACCAAAGGTATAAATCTTGAACCTCTTTCAATAAACATGTTGTTCATGATGATCCAAGTACATGCATGTAAGTATTATAATGATAAAGTGTATTTTTGTATAACCCAAAACTTATATTTCTGATTATTGCAAAGATTAAAGAGTGCATGCATGTTTGAAATTCGTTTTTGGAGTTAACTAATTCGGTTTTATGAGTCTTTTGAGGTGATGACCAAATTTGGATGATTTTAGTCAATAACATGTAATAGATCATAATGATAATCAAATAACTTGAATAAAATGACTTGAAATCTGAGATGAACATATAAAACAAGCAAAATATAAAATATAAAGTTGAGAGCATGTGAAGTGGTGTGTTTGAAAAGCAAATGGAAGTATTGGGTAACTTTTGGTGGGTCTAAATCCTGAACAGAATCAGTCTTCTGTCTTGCGACGGGTAAATCAAGCTTAAACCAGAGGATTCATGTGTTGGTGTCAAAACGAAAGTTGTAGGTATATGAGTCTAGTTTTACCACCAACTGGAACCAAGTAAAAAGGGTGAACAGAACTCAAGTTATGGATTTTTAAGTACTTAGTGGTCAAACTGATTTTTATTCTTAAAAATGGGTCATGTTCATGGATTTTTAGTTTTCATTCCGTAAAAGTTCATAACTTTTCCTTTTATGGGAATCATATTTGATGTTTAAAATAAAATCAAGGGATTTTTCAAAGTTCTTTTGGACCTTGAACTTCTATAAAACATCTGGTTGCGCAAACAGCTACGATATTGTGTAGTCAAGTTCATGGAATTTTTACAAATAGTAAATGATGTCTAAAAATTTACCAAAAATTCATAAAAATCTCCAACATACTGAAGTTTCAGTAGTAAAAATATCATGATCCAAATAAATCACCATGACCATAATTCACTAGTCAACATATCATAAAAATAAGTGTTAAAAACAGAAAAATTTCAAGTAAAAGCTCTTTACAACAAAATAAGCTAAAAATCACTAGATTGTAACTTTAATCAACTCCAACAATCTTGTAACAAAGTACATGCCAAACCTACTATGAATATATCAAATAAAAGTTATAAAACTTAACTTGGTTGTTAAATAGCAAAGACAAGCCTAAAAATCACTATTTCGGTTCATTTGAGCACAAACCGAAAGCCACAAATTTCACAAATCACACCACCACCAATAACCCGAATTTGAACACTAAAATAAAGTGTACATTCTGTAAATATTGATATGAGGATGGAAATCCGTTTGAGTTTTCGCAATTTGCCTAAGAAATGAGGCTAAAACCACTATTTCGGTTTACAATTTTAACACTAGAAATCTCTAAATGATCAAAACACAAGAGAGGTTGAACTGATATGAATTATGGGTATTAGAAGTTACCCAAGAAGGCATATATTTTGAAGCCGAGAAATTAAATGGTAATTCCAAAGTTATTTTAAATACAACCGATTAAATGGTAAATAAAAATAATAAATTAAATAAATGAATTCAAGTTATTATATACTTATAAACACCAAATATATGGAGGCAATAAACACCATAATGATTGAGTGATACAAAAGATACAATCGAAACCACAACAAATATAAAACCAAGAATCAATCGTATGAACTAAGGTGGCATTTCTAAGTGATGACTTAAGATAGGAACTTATGTGTATTAGTCCTCTCGTAGGGATAGTTTTGGCTTGAAATGTGATTGAGGAACATGACGGATATATGATCAAGGAAGCGATTGATGGGAAGTACCCATTTTGGATAAGTGAATATAATGTGCGGCATAACAAGGTGAGTCATAGCCCCCTTTCAAACTATTTTATGTGTTTTACTTCCGGGGTGAAAAGCATGATAAATGAAATTGTTTTCTTTTATGAAATGATACTTTGATAGAATGTTTATGATATGGGAATGATGTTGTATGTTCAATGTGATATGTTATATGATGAGCTTGAGTACTGTCAAAGTCTAGTCCCCGCTACGCTACTATTAACTCATTGAGGCCTGTAGTTAGAGAGTTGCGCAACTAGGATTCGTCCCCTCACTCACAAGTGACGCAGGTTGATTGGCCGCCTATGTGGCCACCTTCAACGGCTGCCGGCCTAGGGGTGCTCTAATCTACTTTATATATTATTGGTCGTCTCCATGGCACGACCCAATTATGGTTAACGCACGTGATTGACAGCATGTGCTTTTATGGTTATATCGATGGGATATATTATGTTGGTTTGCGACGTGAAAGGGTCTTAGTAGTGGCTCAATCTAAACTCATCTAAAATGTCAATGTGAATGTTACTAATGACAGGTTTGGGACATACTTTGATTATTATGGAATGAACATACGGTTTGGGTATTGGACCTCATATGAAATCTTGAAAGTTGTTGAAATGGGTGATATTGAAATCTTGATGACCGAATGGTTTTGGATGTGATATATGAATAATCGTTTGATATACTTTTACTCTCAAGATGATTTGACAAATGAGAACTTTATAATTACCATGGATTTTCAACGCTTTGAAATAACATTGTGGTATTTGGAAAACTTGATAGTATGATATGAGAATTTTGTCGGTCATGTGGTTTGGGTATGTTAACATCTAATAACATGTTTTCTAAGTTAAAATGTTATGTACAAGATTTACTGTTAAACAAACCTATGCACTCACCAACTACGTTTTCGTAGTTGACACTTTTCTTCATGCTTTTCAGGATTTAGCATAAGCCTTGAGGAATTATATGCATCATGATTGTTTGCATTGCACTTTGGAGTCAAAGATCAAACCTTGTGATGGGCAATGGAATCCGCCTTGATCATTGTAGTATACTATTTCATGTGCTTGTTATTTGTTTCGTGAACTTAATATCCAAGTATGGTGGACGCATTTGTACTTGGAATTGGTTCACATGCTTGTACATTTGTAAATTCTTTTTATCAAATAAAGCTATGGTGAATGTTATTTATAATCCTTATTTGTTTTGAATACTCGACTTTCTGTACATCTCATTGTTCCGCCTTAGTTGGGGTGTTACACAAAGAGTCTCAAAAACGGCTGGGAAAGTAAAAGTAGGTTTTATGAATGTAATTGCAAGCTTTATATAGTTGCCCTAAAAATCTTCCAAAATTCGTCTCCCATTGCGGCGCAACTCATGTGTTGCGTCAATCACTTTGACTCGTGGACTCTTTGACTTTGTTTGACTTAAGGCTGGCATGAACTGAACGCGTTGCGTCGCAGCTTAGGCCACTGTGGCGCAACTTATTTCGCTGTATAGGAGTTGCTGCGCAATCTTATATTGCTGCGCAACATGCCTCTTAGCTGTTTGACTTTCGTAGACCAGACTCCACATTAAGCTTCGGACCTTGTAAATCTTCCGTAAGCACTTATTCTGGCTCAAAAATTTCGTTTTCTCCAGAATTACCCTCAAGTACCTGTTATTATCCTGAAACACTAACAAATACCATAAACGCACCAAATGTATACGAAAACGACTCGAAAACCACTCAAAAACAACTAATTAATCCGTGGGAAATGGGTATAAAATAAGACATATCAAAAGGAAACAAAAGAATCATAAGTTTTTCGTCATTAACTTATGAACAATAACAACATTTTACTACATCATCATGCATACTACTAAATCATTAACCATGAAACACATCATCAAATAACACTACCATGCCATAAGTATACTAAAATGCCAACATGATCATAAACAAAATTATTGTAACTAAAAGAAACATAAAAATTTGGATAAGGTAATAGATTTCATTGCTTCAAAATAAAAACAACCATGCGAGAAGTAACTTCGCAAAAATCCATAGGTTCATCGAAATTTTAAAGTCTCCGGGCACATCCCGCCCTAAATAGGAACAATAATAATGTAAAGACAAACTCTAGCTAGATCCGCTAGGGGGTGGCATAGTAGCAGCAACAACAATGGTCTCAAGTGCCTCCTCGATCCTCTGAATCCTCACCTCTTGAATCCCAAGCCTTCCCTCCATGAAGTAAATAGCAGTCTCCAAGTCTTGAATCCTCGCACGTGTCATAATGCTCTCGTCTCGCACTTCTATCGTCAGCTCAGCGGTGCCCCTCAATCCCAATCCAAGTCCCACAACATAGTCCTCGACATCCTCCATACGGTCATGAGCAAACTCAGCTTGAATAGTGGTCTCGGTAAGCTCCACGTTCATAGTGGAGACTTGGCGGTGAAGATCCGCCACAGAAGCTGGAATAGGGCGAGTGGGTCCCTCAAGTGCCTGAAGGCGAGACTCGGCGCGGAAAAGTCGCGCCACGAGGGTGGATACGGTGAGGTGGACAGGCTCTCCGGTATATGCAGAGACGATATCCGGCCCGGAGTGAGCATAGACGCGGTCGTTATCACAGAAGGACCCTCATTCTCTCCATCGGGAGAGAACACTAGGACCGAGTGATAGGTAGGCTCGGTGCGGAGTCGTTGAGCCGGTGGCTAAACTATAGTGGGTGGAGGGTGCACCATCTCAGGAACACGAGGCTCACTAGGGAACCTGGTCCCCTTGACGTGCCCTCACCGGCATGAAACTGATAATAGTGAGTGGGTGGAGGTAGGTTGAAGTGTGGAAGTGGAGTATCTGATGTGGCATAAATAAAAGTGGATGTGTCGACCGTGGGAGCTATCGGCTCAGGAATGGCGAGAGGAGGAGGCTCAATCAAGGTAAAGGTAGGCATAGTAGTAGGAAAAACTGGAGGATCAGCAAATGGGGGTGAGGTCGGACCAACGAGTGGTGACCTAGGGGTGTTTCCAACGGCCTAGGAATCCATAGTGGGCTCAGACTCGACGGGATGATCGAGTGGGGACATAGGGGATGGGGTTGGCTGCTGAGTGGCGAATTCTTCCTCGTGATCGGATGTTAAGTCAATGACGTATCGAGACATTTTCCCTAATGGAAAAGAAGAAAAGAAACATAGGCAATATATGTAAGCATTATTCTACTTAACCTTAACATGAGGACTTATGGGGGAGCATTTTTAGGCAAAGGAGCATGCATATGTAAGAAAAAATTTACAATTCTCAATTCTAGCAATGTGAGTATGAGATGCAATTTAGCACATAGTCAAGTAATGCATGTAAAATTTCTAAGGCATGTGTGTGCATAGTATGTGTGATTTCTATGGGTAGTTATAGTCTAGGTTCACTAATTGCCACCTAGTTCACTATAACCTTGTCTCTGATACCATTCTGTCACACCCCATAATAATGCGGAAGGGTACGAGGTGCAACATTCATGAAATCACAACACAAGGTATAATGAACGACCAAAAAGGAGTCGTTTTGAAAACATTTTATTTAAATAAGTTCATTGTCACAATACATAGGAGAACACATTCTAATTTAAGAAAAAATTACAATAATTTAAAGAGTATTTTTAGGAATCTTAAACCCTCGATAAGTGGTGCTATCATTGGTTTCAACAATAATGATAACTTGAACAAAAGTAAAGTCTTTTCCATGATAAAAACGAAACATCAACTCCAAGTGGCGAAAAGCCTTATGTGAATCCTACCGTGCATCTTACGGACCTGAGATACATGCTAAAATGGGTCAACAATAATGTTTGTGAATTCATAGGTGTAAATAAATAACTTTGCATGAAACCACAAGATTTAAGTGCGAGCATTGCTAACCCGCAATGTCGTGTAGCCATTGCTTAAAACACTGCTAGGAAACATAATGTATATATTGTACTAAGATCATGAATTGAAACTCGACGGTAATAAGTAACATTGTGCCTCGGCAAGTATTTGATCCATAATACTTGGGAATCCAAATATGAATGCATTCGTTCGACCATCACCGGTCAAGTTGGTGCGACCAAACCGAATGGGGGTGTCAACCCAAATAGTACTATTCATCATATCACGTTAAATCCATAACTAACAATTCATGATGGGAGGCCTTTAGTGGGATCAAGCAACTTAGACAATCATCATATACATGGTTTGGTACTTGTGTTCCACATGTAAAACATAGAGCATGCATCTCACCCAAAATAGTAAGAAAGAATGGGCTATGAACTCACCTTAGTTTCAAGTAGCAACAATTAGCAAATAGAGAATCTTCTTGAATGTGTTAACCTATAGAAATAAAATATAAACTTGTCTTAACAATCTATGCTATTATGTTCCTAAAGAATTTCCCTCATTCTTCCAAATAATATTGTTATAATACATTTTATTAAAAATGTTTTCTTATGTGATAATGGTTAGGGTTGTCACGTGCTAGTTGGAGTTGGTCTCTCATGGGTTTATATAATATATATATATAATAACAATAATAATAATAGCAATATTATGATTATTCTCCCACACAACCTATACACGTGAAATGGTAAAGAAGTATGGTTGCATGTTGAAATAAATCATAATATGGCATTTCGCGATCATTCTCCCTCACAACCTATACGAGTGCACCGTTTTCCATAATAGGAGTTGGGCAATTGTCAATTAAGTATGGTTGTGAGTTGGAATAACCACGAATTATAAATATATAAATATATATGTCATGAGAGCACCCGAAGCGTGCTAAGTTACCGCACACTTTGCACCGATCCTAAATAGGAGGTTGGGCATGGTGGGTAAATATAAAAAAGGGTAATGGGGGGAACCCTAGCCCCGGTACCACAATTGGATACCCATCGACCCACCCCGTATGAGCCATATGATGCCGGTAAAATACCTCCATCCTAATCCCCACATGATCTGGGCACCCCGAAGGATCGAACCCGCGTATTTAAACTTCACATATGGGTCTAGGCTTCATTGGTAACGGGTACCTTAAAGGAATTATTTTTTGTGCCCAGCGGGATCGAACCTGAGACCTTAAGGTCACAAAGTGTTTGCCTTACCACTAGGCTAATTCCTTGTTGGTATGGTGGGTCAATAAGTAAATATAAATATATTAGTATACGTCATGAGAGCACCCGAAGCGTGCTAAGTTACCGCACACTTTGCACTGACGTCCTAAATAGGAGTTGGGCATGGTGGGTCAAGTTATATTAGTAGATATATATATATATACGTATATATATATATATATATATATATAATATATATAAATATATATATAGGTATTTAATATATATTATATATACATATACATAGTTATTTAATGGGCATTTAACTAGCACGTTTTCCAAACTTCACCAACATAGATTATCACACTAATGATTATATTTAGAGCATGCTTGCATGTTTCCAAGAAAAAGATTAATCATTATGCATGTTGGGATTATTGTCATAAAGGTATTACTTGGAAGAGGAAACATTCACCTAGGAAATATACATTCATTAAATGCATGTAATCATCACTAACCAAATTAATTAACTTAATTAAATTAATTTTATAGTAAATCTGTTGGTTTCCCCATAAAAAAATTATATTTTCAAGATGTAAATGTGCGTGTCGGCTGGAATGTATTGCAAATCTTAGAAGTTCAAAAGTTGCATTTTGGTTTCAGTTTATGTCTCGGCCGAGTTTCACGGCCAAAGAAAAATGGTTTTGATTTTTAGACAGCCCAAAAGGTCGACATTTTAGTCCCGAAAATAGTGACAAAACAGTGGTGGTTTATGGTGGTGATAGAACGTGGTAAAAGGTGGTGGTTTGCGATGGTTTCGAACCGAAAACCGAAAAGAATAGACAAAGCTTTGCATGGCCGAATATTAACATCACAAAAGACTTAGGGACAGTTAAACAACCTGTTTGAAGGTTAACAGATCTGAATATGGTGGCTGGCTGTTCGCGGTGGTTCGTGGCTGCGAGAAAAGAAACAAATAAGAAAAATGTTTTTGAGCTTTGTGACACAATGACTAAGCATGGACAGATCTGTAATGACCTGTTTTGAAGCTTGAACGTTCCTTCTTCCTTCTAGACCGTCGTGGGGTGGTGATGGTGCGGTGGTGCGTGGCTACGACAGAAAGAAAAAGAAAAAGAAAAGAAATTATTAGGGTTTTTAGAGAGAGAGACACGAAAGGGGTTTTGTTTAGAAGGTTATAACTTACTGTTAAGTCCAGATTCACTGGACTCACTCCAGACTTGAAGACTGGAGCTCTACTGAAGATTTGTCCAGAAATAATAGAAGACCAGTGAGCATCTTACTTGTATAGGAAATCTGGAGTCCACCAGATTTCAGCTCACTGGACTTCACTCCAGTCCAGATCAACTCCACTGAAGACATTCTCACTGAAGTCTGAAGAAAGAAGACTGACAAATGGCGGGGCCCACTGGCAGTCTTAACTGATCGACGACTGGAGCTTTGTCAGTGTTCTAGACCTTACAAGTCTGAACACTGATTACGAGGAATTGACTTTTGCCTTTACACGCTTTTACCCGGACAATCCATTTGTCTATTGATAAAAGTACAATACGTGTGTAAAGGTGGTTGGTTAAAAGGTTGACAAGTCACATCAATGTAACTTTATCCTTGTACTTTAACCAATGCATTTAAGGAATTAAAGTTGTTTCCTTAAATGCATGCAACCATATTTGTACGGCATAATAAATTCACTGTTGAATTTATTTGCCTATAAATACCAAGTCATTTACCTCGTTCCAATTTACTTTTTGCAATTTGGTGAACTTGTCTAAATACTCTCGATCGCAACAAGGAATACTTCACAACTTTAAGTGTTTCGATCAAAGGAGATTATTTAGCAAGTATAGATCATTTGTAATTCATAGGTTGTTAGGATACTTACAATTCTTGTAATATCTTGGTTCCGCAACAACCTTGTATTTTATTTAACATCATAAATAAAATACACTTGAAAATTACATTGTGTTCCACCTTTACATTATTTATTGCTTTAAGTCTTGTATTACTTTATTTATATACTTGCATTTATATTTAAGTAATACTAGTCCATTCTAGTGCATACTTGACTTGTTGTATTTTACACTAGTGGGTTAAACCATCAAGTGAGGGACTTACAAGTGGTATCAGAGCAGAAGGCTAACATACTTGCCTAGATCTGCTTCTCGATGGCCAACCCAGAATATACACAAGGAAATCCTAATCCTGAAACTAATGACTTAATGAACCACCACCTGTATTAATACTAACCACCACCTCCTCCTTCTACTCCTGCTTCTCCACATGTGCATGTGCACTACTCAAACAATCCTGTTCCTAAATTCAGTGGGAACAGTGATGAATTTGGGACATGGAAAGCTAGGATGATACTCCATGTTACTGGAATTGAGAGGAATATGATGAAAATCTTAAATGAAGGACCTTATACACCTACATCTCCTCTCAATCCTCTACTTGATCCAACTGGATCTAGAAGAGGAAGGGAAAAGAGGGAGGAACATTGGTCTGAAGAGGAGAGGAGATTGGTAAATCTAGATACCCTTCTCAAAAACATGATCCTCGGGGCTGTTCCAAAAACCCTAATTCCCACACTAGTTCTTTTCCCTAGTGCTAAATCCATGTGGGATGAACTGGTGAACCAGTATGAAGGAGGTGATGACACCATTGTCACCAGAAAGGTCTCCTTAAACAAGAAGTATGAGTCATTTTTTGCTCTTCCCAATGAGTCTCTCACTGGTACTTACACCAGATTTATGAGCATTATTAACCAGTTGAGAGGACTGGGGGTTGAGAAGGACAAGGATATACTTCTGGAGAAATTTTGTGACATTTTACCCACCAAATGGTCTCATATGATCCTAGTCTTAAGACAAGGTAAAACTCTGCACTCTCACACTCTATCAACCTTATATGGAGCCTTCAGATTTACTGAAGAAAATCAAGCTCAAAGAGTTGAGGCAGAAAAAGATGCTTTAAATCATGCTTCCAGTAGTTCCACAGTGGTCAGTCATACTGAACCACCTTGTGCTGCATTAATGTCTTCCGAGAATGTATTTTCTATGAAGAAGATGATGTCTGAACTAATGGAATCTGGAGTCACTAATAATATCTCTCCAGACTGTGATGAATCTGACAATGATGACCTGGTTGCAATGATTGCTAAAACGTTTAACCGTTTCAAAGCAAGAGCAAATAGGCCCAGTGGACAACATGCATCCAGTACTTCTACTGATAAGACCAATCTGACATGCTTTAAGTGTGGCAGAAAAGGTCATTTCATGAAGGAATGCAAGTCCAGTCAGTTTGTATCCCAGCCTGGTCCATCTGTCTCTTATCAAAAGCCTGATGATAGCTACAAGTCCAAGTACAAAAAGCTTAAGGCTCAAATTGCTCTCATGTCCACTGAAAAAGATAATAATAAATGCATGATTGCAACTACTGAAGAAAAATGGGTTCCCTCTGATGATTCATCAGTTGATGAAGAAGAGGAAAGAGATTGTTGTTACATGGCTCTGGCAGACCAAGAGCATCTGGTGAAGGAAGATGTCACATCTGGAAGATGGGTGGACATAGTAATCAAAAAGGTCAGTGATTATGATATTGAAACTGATCCTGAACTAAAATTGACATTGCTGAAGCTCTTAATTCTGATTTAATTTTTGTTGAAACTGTTAGATCTGACAGTGTCAATGGTCTAGAAACAGATTTTTCTGAAATTTCATCTTTAAAATCAAAATTAAAAGAACTTCAAGATATTGAACTGGCATTTCAAGCTCAAGTTTTGGTAACTGAACAACTGGTTCAAGAAAAACAAGACCTGGAAATTATTTTAGAAAAAGAAAAACAGGTCATTAAATCATGGCTGGAAACCAGAAAGCCATATGATGCTGGAGTAAATCAATTTCCCACACAAAAACGTGCATATATGGATGGAAATACTCATGTTGCATCATTGATACCAGTTATTGACCGTTTACCAGAGGAGGTCAGGCCCATTACCATTTATGATGAGCCTGTTACTCCCAAGGCCAATATTTTTCCAGTTCAATCCCCAGAGGTCAAAACTGAAGCACCACAGGTGACTGCTCTAGTTAAAAAGGTCAATCAAAAGAAACCTTTGCCTCAGTCTTCTTCAAAGGAACCTTCAGTTCCAAAGAAAAAGAATGTCTCCCTACCTAAGCCTAAAGTCCAGTCAACTGGAAAGGCTCAGGTGTCATCTGAAGAAAGTATTTTGTTAAGGTTAGAGAGCCAGTTTCAACTACTGGCTCGTCAAGTTCAAAGTTGCAATGCAAGATTAAACAATTTTGAGGGTACTTCATCTGGCCCTAAACAAAATACAAAACCTTTTTCAAAGAAAGATAAAAATGTTCTCCAGTCGAGAAGAAGAAAAAGGTTTCAAAACTGTCAATTCCAATTAAATTCTCTGAGAAATCCTCAGTAGAAAAAGTGAACTCAACCGGATACCTCCAGGGACCTATAAGGGAGGGTCCAGTGAACCCATCAGTAGATGGGTTCCCAAATCTAACTAATCAATCTGGTGGATGTGCAGGGCGATCGAAAGAAATATATTTGGTATCTTGACAGTGCTGCTGGCAGGATAATGACCGGATGTAAGACCCTGCTGGAGGAGTTCATAATTTCTGATGGACCCTCCATTACTTTTGGAAATGATGGTTGTGGAAAAACTGAGGGGTATGGTGTTCTGAACAATGGACAAGTCAAATTCAGACGTGTTGCATATGTGAATGGTTTGAAATATAACCTGATCAGTGTCAGTCAACTGTGTGATGATGGCTATCAAGTTCTGTTCAATATTGCTCAGGGCATCGTATTCAACAAGGACTGGAAGGTAGTATTGATTGCTCCCAGAAGAGGAAATGTGTATGTAATGGATATGGAAAGCTCTCCTTCAGAGCAATGTTTCTATACTCAAGCTGATGAAGACACAAACTGGTTATGGCATAAAAGGTTATCCCATTTAAATTTCAAAAATATTAATAAGTTGTCTAGAAAACAACTGGCAGATGGGATACCTTCAGTTTCCTTCAAAAAGGAAAGGCCATGTCCAGGATGTGAGATGGAAAGCAGAAACGTGCCAGTTTCAAGACCAAGCAGAATTTTAGCATATCTGAACCACTTCATATGCTTCATATGGATCTTTTTGGTCCAGTGAACGTTCAGACTCGTGCTGGTAAAAGATACACCCTGGTGATTGTTGATGAATATTCCAGATTTTGTTGGGTTATCTTTCTCAGGTCTAAAAATGAAGCTGCTGCTGAAATCATTGCTCTTATCAAGCAAATTGAACTCAAATATAAGCGAAAAGTGTGTCAGTTAAGAAGTGACAATGGAACAAAATTCCAGAATGCTACACTGGAGTCATTCTGTACTGACACTGGCATCTCCCAGAATTTCTCTTCAGCACGCACTCCAGAGCAGAATGGAGTTGTAGAAAGAAAGAATCGAACGCTGATAGAAGCTGCCAGGAGTATGCTGGCTGAATCTGGTCTTCCTACCAGTTTCTGGGCTGAAGCAATTGCTACTGCTTGCCACACCCAGAACAGGTCTGTTTACATTAAAAGACACAAGAAGACAGCCTATGAAGTCTTAAGAAATAGAAAACCAAATATTGGTTATTTTCACGTTTTTGGATGTCCAGTTTACATCCTGAACGACTCCAGTCGGTTAGGCAAATTTGATGCCAAAGCTGATGAAGGGTATTTCTAAGGATATTCAGCCATTCGCAAGGCCTTCAGAGTCTATAACAAAAGACTGGAGAAGGTCCATGAGTCAATACATGTCACATTTGATGAATCAAATGCTGCAATCAATAAAAAGCCAACCCTTGATACTCCCAGTAACTCCAATTATCTTCTGTGAATCTGATCCTATCAACTACAATAAAGATTCTCAGAAGAAGTTTCCAGTCATCCTAATCTGGAACCTGTTCAGATTAAGAAACCTCCCAGTAGTACTCCTTTATATCCTTCAATAAGTTTCAAACTACCCTCTGAACTTGTTATTGGATCAGATGTTCGTACTACTCCCCCAATATCAGTTTCAGTTGAAACTGAACCAGTACTTCAAGAAATGCCTTCAAATGAAGAATTTCATGATGCAAATCGTGATCTAAATGATTCAGATGAAGATGTTGAAATAGTCTGGCAAGATCCTCCTCCTGAAGCAACACCAGAGGAGACTCAACTGAATTCTTGCACTGATATTGTTATTCATAACAATCCTGGTCAATACTCTAGGTGGACAAAAGCACATCCTATCGATCAGATCATAGGAGACTCCAGTAGAGGGGTTCAGACCAGAAGAGCCTCCAGTGAACAATGTTTGTACGTCAGCTTCTTATCACTGATAGAACCGAAGAAGATTGACGAGGCTATGGAAGATCCAAGCTGGGTGATAGCTATGCAAGAAGAGCTTCACCAGTTTGAAAGGAACAAGGTTTGGAATCTGGTTCCTTTCCCAGTTGGCAAGAAGGAACCAATTGGCACCAGATGGGTCTTCAGGAATAAGGTAGATGAAGATGGCCATGTTGTCAGAAACAAGGCCAGATTGGTTGCACAGGGGTATTGCCAATCATATGTTGATTTTGATGAATCATTTGCTCCAGTGGCTAGACTTGAAGCGATCAGAATTTTCTTAGCATTTGCTGCTCATCATCAATTCAAGGTCTACCAGATGGACGTAAAGAGTGCATTTTTGAATGGAAAATTAGAAAAAGAAGTTTATGTCAGACAACCACCAGGTTTCATTGATGAAAAACATCCCCACTGGGTATATCATCTGGACAAAGCACTTTATGGTCTCAGACAAGCTCCACGTGCCTGGTATGATACTCTGACTAAACACTTGTTGAAACATGGTTTTAAAAGAGGTGCAATTGACAATACCTTATTTATTCTTCGTGAAAGAGGTAATCTTCTACTGGTACAAATTTATGTTGATGATATTATTTTTGGCTCTACTGATGAAAATATGTGCAAGAAATTTTCAAAAATTATGGCATCTGAATATGAGATGAGTTTAATGGGTGAATTAACATATTTTCTAGGACTCCAGATTAAACAAACCAGAGATGGTATTTTTATTAATCAAGATAAATATGTAAGAGATTGATGAGCTGATTGTTAACTAAATTTCCTAACAAGTTTTAAATTTATTTTACAAGGTTAACTTCTCTACTACACTCACTCACGGGCAGTGGACCCGATCGTTTATAGTATAGCAAATAGGTAAGACCAGGATCGTTCTCAGGGACTATGTCTAAGAATGCAGCTAGGTGTAATTCTAAGATTGTTGGGGGTTTGTCACTACTTAATTAACTAAAACTAACAAAAGCTTCCAACCGCTTGGTCTAGCGAGGAAACACGAAAATATTTTAAAAGTGAATCAAAGATAATAATGATGGAAACAATACATCTACTTGGAACAGTTCACATGCCACCTAGATCATCTACTAAATTACTTATAACTGTTGAACGACTAATCACAACCAAGCTTCCTGTTAAGTCCCCCGGTCTAAATGGTCAAGATTCCTGTCAAGTCACCTAACCCTTTAATTAAGCTTCCTGTTAAGTCCCCTAATTAAGATTATAAACTAAGTCTGTTTTTATGACCTAACCTTTATAGTTTAACGGGATTCCTGTTAAGTCACCCAAGCAGTTTGGCTTCCTGTTAAGTCCCCAACCTACTTTAACTAGGTCAAACATAAAACAGTTCAACAATTATAAATAAATAATATCACTATAAAGGCATGATCACATCATCCAAGCAGATGCATAATAATTTAGCTACTCATGGCAAAACAAATAACCCTAACAATTATTAATATAAATGAATCCATAAAATAATTGTCAAACAAATAAGTCTTGCAATAGTATCTAACAATAATAATGAAAGTAAAGGAAAGATCAAACTAATAATGGGATATCGAAGTCACGCAGTCCGTATCCTTCTTGGCCGCTCCTTCGAATCAACACCACGAACCCTAATTAATTTGACCTAGTAATTGTTGTTGTAGAGAATTGAGACTTGATCTTCCGGATGATATGAAGGTGTTACGAGGGTTTAGATCTGATGAAAGTGCTTGATGATTATGATGATGATGTTGTTAAGGATTGATGGTTGATTATATGTGTGATATGGATGATATGGAGGGATCGGACCTGGTGAAAATACCCTAGAAACACCCAAAGTCGTATGGAGGAAGGAAGTTGCGGCTCTTAGGGTTTAGGGGGGTATTTATAGGTTTTAGGCAAAAACCCTAGCTGGCCGACCTAGCCCAGCGGCGCTGGTAGAAGTCCCAGCGGCGCTGGATGGCTCCCAGCTCCGCTCATGATGTCCCAGAGGCGCTCAAGCCTTCCCAGCGGCGCTGGTGATGTTCCCAGCGGCGCTGGTAAGCTTCAGGATCACTTCCAGCGGCGCTGGAGCTTTATGTGAGCGGCGCTGGTCCTGGACATCAACATGAAAGTTGTAGATCTTTCTCTCGCCTTTCCGTGGATAGCTTACTCGTCAGAAACGGAGTCCGTATGAAGAAGTTATGCCCAAAATACTAACACGTGGTCGTATGCTTCATGTCGGCCTCAAATCCTTCATGTTCCGCTTGCTAGTCTTCGTCCAAAAGTCTTGTGGCTTCGTGTTAAGTTGAGTAGAGACGTTTGCCTTCACTTGCATGCCTTGTGAACCTATCATAACATGTCATCCCATTAAGTACCAAAAGTTCACATTTCTTAACTCATTTAAGCATCAAAACACGGCCTAATGATATGGGAAATAATCACAAAATGGACGCTCATCATATACCCCCACACTTAAGTCTTTGCTTGTCCTCAAGCAAATAGTCCAAGAAAATAAAAACAATGATGAGCGGACAACTTAAGTGTACAAGTTCTTCTACTTTTAAATCATTCAAAGAAAAGTCATGCAAAATGTTTTGAGAAAGCTTTAGACAAAATCAGTAGCTATAGCTAGAGGCAAGATAATTGGTCAATCAAAACTAAAAGCTAACTTTTTATTTGTGTTAATACCTCTAAAACAGTTCTATAATTCCACATGTCTTACAGCTCAATCTTACTTCCTTCTGCTGACTAGTTAAGCACTTAATTAAAGTTTGTATAGAAATCAGATCTACTAGCTACTAGCAAGGCATTTATATTTCATTTGTTTGTGTACTTGTGAGTCACTACTTAGACATACTCTCATACTACAGTCATGCTCGCTAGCTAAACACTAAAGCAGTTATACGATATTATCATCTTTAATAGTTGAGACAACGGTGACAGGTCGGTGGTTCCCCACTCGCAGAGTGACATAACTCAACTAATGGTTAGAGTTTATACCTTACATCAAGACAGTGGTGACAGGTCGGTGGTTCCCCACACGCAAAGCGACATAACTTGATGCGTATAGATTTTACTCGTTATTAGTTCTTTGAACTCTTTTATTAATCTACTGATTGCCTTTCTTAAGATTACTACATTATTCATGCAATAGACATTATCAGAGACCCCAGATGACTCATACACTTACTCCGCATGCAACTAGTTTACAATCAATAGTGTAAGAATTAAGGCGAACCATACGTCTAAACTAGTTCCTACACAAGCACGTATATAATTAAGTCCAATTAATACACCTATACTAATGACTAGATAGCTCTAATTGCTAGGCATATTAAAGTCCGGTTAATGTGCTATGGCAAACATAATCGCATTCAGTTTCAGTCTAAGCTCTAATCCATTTGGAAAAATGAGCAGCCACAAATCTATAGTTAAACTAAAAGTCCTAACTAACCGTTCATCTACCAAAGCTAATATTGCTTAGTTATCGTCATCTTTTGTCTACTTGCAAAGCTTATTTCTCAAAATGATTTTCAGACACAAGAAAAATTTTAAATTTGCATGAAATAAGTAGTAGAAAACTTATGATTATTCAAACAATTAAACCACGGGTTTTTCCTATTCCATCCCCCCACACTTAAATTGTACAACGTCCTCGTTGTACTAAACATGACATAACATAAAGGGTAATAGGAAAAACATGATAAGTAAAAGGATTAACGAAACTTCTCGGGTCTATAGTTGCATGATATTGTTGAAGATGGCATTTGCGGAGCGACTTGAATGATGTTGAATCTTCAAAACTTGAGTCGTCTCCATTTGATGGCGATCCATTGATGCTTCTCCACCTTCTTTTCTTTTTGGTATTTTCTGATTTTTTGATTTTTTTTGGATTTTTGGGTTTTTCTGATTTTTTTGGATTTTTCGCGATCTGGTGTGCAGAACTGGAGCTGGGAGCGGCGCTGGCTAGCTGGTGAGCGGCGCTGGACACACGCGAGCGGCGCTGGATGGCTGGGAGCGGCGCTGGGAAGCCCAGGTCCAGCGGCGCTGGAAGAGGCTGAGCGGCGCTGGGAAGCCCAGGTGGCTTTCCCAGCGGCGCTGGAAGTCTTCTAGCGGCGCTTTGAGTTCCTGTACATGCTTCGACGTCTGATTTTCCTTCACGATTTGCTTCGGGCATTCCCCCACACTTAGCTTTTGACCAAGTGCATGGTTTTCCTCAGAATACAAAGCTAAATACTCCTGCACACTTCAATCAAAATATCAAAATGGAAATAACAAGCTAAAACTTAAAAATGAAATGAAAAAGAAATACGAAATCAAACTAGAAAAAGAAAAATAATAACTAAACAAAACAAAACTTGGGTTGCCTCCCAAGAAGCGCTAAATTTACCGAGTCTTCAGCCGGACTCATTCCCCAAACTTACCACGGCGGGGTCTTAAACGCCCCCACACTTAAAGTGTCGGGCGGTTTACGCGAATAAGGTGAAAAATATGTGAATCTAATCTTGACCATTACCCAACCAATGTATTTCACCTTATCAAAGTTCACTTTTAAGACATTGAAATGATTTGTTTCCTTTACAAAACTCATCTTAAAAATGTATCCTTTCATACGAACATACAAAACTTTGAAATTACCGTTATGACACATTATTTTCAAGTAATTCAATTCAAAGCTCATGTTCATCCATTCAAAAGGGTCGGGAGCTAAAGGGTCCGGGGCTAGTTTCAAAAATATCAAGTAGTGCATGTAATTACTACTAACCCTAACATTGTCCCACTTAATGCAATTAAACTTATAATCTAAATCACAATAAGTAAGAGTAAGAAAGCTCCCTGGATAACCCGACTTGGGTTGCACATGATGTTGTCCCGTGTCCTCAACTTCAGCTATGGTAAGAGTCGTATGCACTTTATCCGGCTCCTTCTTCCGTGCCATGATCTTCTTGAAAAGATTTAGCGGCTTTGTCACACCTGTTTCACGCTCCGTTTGTTGTAGAAAAATGATCCGGATCTGATTGGAAGTCCATTCCGGGGTCAAAACAAACTTAGAACGCGAATGTGTCTGAAACGGGGCTGCCAGCGGCGCTGGCTGCTGATCTGTAGCCACGAAGCCGCTGTGGTCTCCCCAGCGGCGCTGGTTGCTATCCTGAAGCCACCAGCGGTGCTCCCCAGTTGGAGCGGCGCTGCTTCCGTCTGGGCCAGGTTCCGGTTCTTCGATCTTCTTCTTGACTTTTAAGCTTTCAATCTCCGGGACCTGCCAATTATTATTAGGTATAAATATAAAATCAAGAGAAGGTTCAGAAAACTTACCTGAATAAGTGAACATATTATTCACTTTGTGTCGAGTCGGTGGGATTATAGACTCCCCCACACTTAAAGTGTTGGGTGGTCTACGTTTGAAAGTGAGAAATCCTCACATTCGACATGATGTGTGACCCGATCTGCAACTTTTGGATCTCCTATGTGTGTTCGGGTAACACGCGTCATTGTCGTCCCATGATGAGGCGAAGGAATGGCAAGTGCCTCGTTCTTGGTCGGAGTTTCTTCACCTTTTGCATCGTTTCCGGCAACTCCTTTGCTCGATTCAGCCTCAAGTAGATTGATTTCGCGTTTGTAACAGTCTCGGGCGTAATCGGCATTCAATGGTGGAGCAAAGAACGAGTTTTCGTGCGAACTGGAGCTGCCAGCGGCACTGGTGGTGGTCACCAACGGTGCTGGTTCTTCCGAATCAGCTTCTGATTTATTGATTTCTTCTGTTCCTTCTTCGTTTGGCTCCCGTATGACCTGTACTTCACCAACAGTTGCCGAAACGATATCCACATCGACAAGCTTCCTCTTGTTTGGTTCCGGATGTGATGCTTCACTTTGATCAACGCGACTCCTTTTATTCGGCTCCTCGTGTTTCGGGATCACATGCTCTTCTTCAATCACGACTTCTTGAAAGATCGTCCCCTCCTCGGTGCTTGAAGTAGCCTCATCTTGATTGATTTTGCATTTACTAGCGATTTGGGCTTCGTCGGCACCTTGAAAATGAGCTAAAAATGAAGTTCCGCGCAAATCTGGGCTGCTGTGAGTCTTCCAGCGGCTCTGGTTGTCACCAGCGGCGCTGGCCTGAAGGACCAGCGGCACTGGAGGCTCCGAAACGACGTCAGATTTTTCGATTTTGCTTGTTTCGCCTTCGTTAAGCTCCTGCTTGCGTCCGGTTTCTCTCATCTGTTGTTGCACCAATTGGAACAGACTCTTGGATTTCTCGTGCCTTCTCTTCTATTGTCTGATCTTCTTGAATCGGGCTCTCAACTTGTGAACTTCCTTCCAAGAAAGCGAAAGCTTTTCTTGGTGAGTACTCGAGAAAGTAGTGACCGCAAGCGTTATCCAAGATCTTCTGAGTGTCGCGATTCAAACCATCATAATACCATGGAATATATTCATATATTTGAGGTTTGTCATATTGATAGTCTTAACCAACTGCTTCATTCTCTTCCAAGCTTCTTCCCAAGATTCCCATACGTACTGCTTGAACTGACTCATATCACAGTACATAACATGAGAGTAGACTCGAGTTGAGGTTCCCATAGGTAGTACTAAGCCTGTAAAACAAACACTAGCTATACCCGTGAAAAGCACAACTTATTGATAAAAACAAAAAGACGAAAAAGAAAAGACAAAAATTAAATCTAATCTAAGCAAATAAAAGAAGAATATTTTTGGATTTTTAAAATTTTTCAATTTTTTTGGGTTTTTCAAATTTTAAGAAAAAGTAAAAACAACCTAACCTAAACTAACTTAAAAAGATAAAACTAATCCTAGAAAGACTGAAACTAACTTTCTCGTGTAAACACGAAAAAGGTCGAATTACCCTAACCTAACTATATTCCTAAGTGAATAGTCCCCGGCAGCGGCGCCAAAAACTTGATGAGCTGGATTCGTTAACTTAAATTCCTAACAAGTTTTAAATTTATTTATTACAAGGTTAACTTCTCTACTACACTCACTCATGGGCAGTGGACCCGATCGTTTATAGTATAGCAAATAGGTAAGACCAGGATCGTTCTCAGGGACTATGTCTAAGAATGCAGCTAGGTGTAATTCTAAGATTGTTGGGGGTTTGTCACTACTTAATTAACTAAAACTAACAAAAGCTTCCAACCGCTTGGTCTAGCGAGGAAACACGAAAATATTTTAAAAGTGAATCAAAGATAATAATGATGGAAACAATACATCTACTTGGAACAGTTCACATGCCACCTAGATCATCTACTAAATTACTTATAACTGTTGAACGACTAATCACGACCAAGCTTCCTGTTAAGTCCCCCGGTCTAAATGGTCAAGATTCCTGTCAAGTCACCTAACCCTTTAATTAAGCTTCCTGTTAAGTCCCCTAATTAAGATTATAAACTAAGTCTGTTTTTATGACCTAACCTTTATAGTTTAACGGGATTCTTGTTAAGTCACCCAAGCAGTTTGGCTTCCTGTTAAGTCCCCAACCTACTTTAACTAGGTCAAACATAAAAACGGTTCAACAACTATAAAAATAATATCACTATAAAGGCATGATCACATCATCCAAGCAGATGCATAATAATTTAGCTACTCATGGCAAAACAAATAACCCTAACAATTATTAATATAAATGAATCCATAAAATAATTGTCAAACAAATAAGTCTTGCAATAGTATCTAACAATAATAATGAAAGTAAAGGAAAGATCAAACTAATAATGGGATATCGAAGTCACGCAGTCCGTATCCTTCTTGGCCGCTCCTTCGAATCAACACCACGAACCCTAATTAATTTGACCTAGTAATTGTTGTTGTAGAGAATTGAGACTTGATCTTCCGGATGATATGAAGGTGTTACGAGGGTTTAGATCTGATGAAAGTGCTTGATGATTATGATGATGATGTTGTTAAGGATTGATGGTTGATTATATGTGTGATATGGATGATATGGAGGGATCGGACCTGGTGAAAATACCCTAGAAACGACCCACAAGTCGTATGGAGGAAGGAAGTTACGGCTCTTAGGGTTTAGGGGGGTATTTATAGGTTTTAGGCAAAAACCCTAGCTGGCCGACCTAGCCCAGCGGCGCTGGTAGAAGTCCCAGCGGCGCTGGATGGCTCCCAGCTCCGCTCATGATATCCCAGAGGCGCTCAAGCCTTCCCAGCGGCGCTGGTGATGTTCCCAGCGGCGCTGGTAAGCTTCAGGATCACTTCCAGCGGCGCTGGAGCTTTATGTGAGCGGCGCTGGTCCTGGACATCAACATGAAAGTTGTAGATCTTTCTCTCGCCTTTCCGTGGATAGCTTACTCGTCAGAAACGGAGTCCATATGAAGAAGTTATGCCCAAAATACTAACACGTGGTCGTGTGCTTCAAATTCTTCATGTTCCGCTTGCTAGTCTTCGTCCAAAAGTCTTGTGGCTTCGTGTTAAGTTGAGTAGAGACGTTTGCCTTCACTTGCACGCCTTGTGAACCTATCATAACATGTCATCCCATTAAGTACCAAAAGTTCACATTTCTTAACTCATTTAAGCATCAAAACACGGCCTAATGATATGGGAAATAATCACAAAATGGACTCTATGTCAGAGATCTTTTAAAGAAATATGATATGAACTCTTCACCATCTAAACCCACTCCAATTTCTGCACCACTGACACTGGACTCCGATCCAGATGGAAAACCAGTGAATACCACTGTCTATAGAGGCATGGTTGGTTCACTGATGTATTTAACTGCCAGTAGACCAGATATAATGTTTTCAACATGTTTATGTGCCAGATATCAGTCTAATCCAAAAGAATCTCATATGCTTGCTGTAAAGCACATACTGAAATACCTTAAGGGTGTCCCCAGTTTGGGCCTTTGGTATCCCAAAGCTCAGGCATGGATCTAATGGGTTATTCAGATTCAGATCATGCAGGTTGTAAGATAGACAGGAAATCCACTACTGGTGGATGTCATTTCCTTGGTGGCAAACTGGTCAGCTGGACCAGTAAGAAGCAAACTTCAGTTTCATTGTCCACTGCTGAAGCTGAATACATATCTGCAGCCAGTTGTTGTGCTCAGATACTCTGGATGAAGAACCAGTTGCTTGATTATGGTATTAAGTATTCAAATACCCAATCTTTTGTGATAATACCAGTGCCATTGCTATCTCACACAATCCAGTCATGCACTCTAAGACAAAGCACATCGACATCGGGTATCATTTTATTCGTGATCATATTATAAAAAATGACACATAGAACTCTATTTTATTCCCACTGACAAACAACTCGCTGACATTTTTACAAAACCACTGGATGTAAAAACCTTTGAATATCTTGTTGGTGAGTTGGGAATGTTGAACCCTTAAATCTGGAACCTTGTTATGAACGCCTTTGTGACACTGGCAGGGTTCTTGATTTCCAGATTTATAAATCTATGCCAGCTTTTGTGATACTATCTTTGCATTATATAGATTTATGGATCACCATTCCAGGGGGAAGACTCAAACCATATTTTTGTCCTTAAAATGTTTTTAATTTCAGGGGGAATTTATTTTCTCACTGGAAGAATTTTCTGGAAAATATTACTGGTACTTTACTGGAAGACCTCCAGTGTACCATCAGTGCAAACCTTCACTGGCCTAATCCACCAGTGATACTGGAGTGTCCAGTCAACCTCCAGTTGCACTGAAGTGAGTCATGGTATGTAGTCATAATATTTTAATACTTGGTCTTTGTGCGTGCCACGTAAGCAAACCTTTGAATGGACAGTTACTGTTTATCCTACGTGGCATGTCATTTTTCAAACTAAATGATGGTATTTTTACCTTGGGAAGACAAAAAGTGCAAGTTGGTTATTTTTGTGGGCTGTCAAACTGTCATACATTTATGTGTGATGGGATGCATTAAATGCGGATTTCAAAACCGATCAAAATTTACTTTGAATAAATTCAAATTAACCGTTTTGAATTCCATTTCTCTCTCCTCTATAAATACCCATATTTACTCTTTTTCACTTCATTTCGAAAGTATTTACTCCCAAAATTCCTTCATTTACTCTCTTCTTCATTCAATTTCCAATCATCATCAATAAATTCATCAAATCTAACCCTAAAAAGCTTAAATCATCTTTCTTTCTTTCTTTTCTGAGTTATTTGTTTGCATAAAATGGCCCCTCGACAATCAAACTCGAATAAAAATCTTCTTTCTGCCCAATATGCTCCTCCAGCCGCCGTAGAGAAAGCACCACATATTACACTTGATGCGGCGGCCATTCGTATAAACATGAACAATTGGATGGCCAAACTTTCTGGCACTCATGATCCCCAATCCATTATTGGGAGATTAACTGCTTTTTTCCTTGAGTGTCCATTATATGGAGCCCTTACTCTCAACCCAGGAAATATGTACCACGAATATTTGTGTGAATTCTGGTACATAGCTGTGTATGTGGATACAGATGAATCAATCCACTATACACTTTAAAACAAGGCACCAGGGCCTTCACTCTCACCGTTGATTCTCTCAGAGATGCTCTTCGGTTGAATTACCTTGCAGAAAACGAGATGGCCATTACACTTCCCTCTGGCATCAATATGAGGGATGTTTGTAGGCAGATGGGGCACACTGATATATTGGATGAGCATGGCCAGCTTCAGAGAAAGGGAACAATATACATGAGTAAATTAACAGACTCATGGAGATTTTTCTTCACTCATTTGGTTGAGTGTTTGGGAGGCAGCTCTGGAGGGTTAGATCAGATTAACCAGACACAACTCCAGATTGCATATTGCCTTTGGTTTGGATACAGGGTGGATTTTGCTCAGATTTTCTTTGATGACCTTGTTGAGCGTCTGAAAGTGAAAGGTAGAAAAGCTCATGTACCTTTTATTCGTTTCCTTTCACTTGTTTTTAAAAGAGCTCTTGGTAATCAGTATGATTACAATTCAAACCATTTTTCTGTTTGTGAATATATGAGGGATCTCAATCAATTAAAATCTACAACTGGTGAAGTTGATATCCCTCACAATATGCTTAACCATTTTAGAAAGAGAATAACCGATGCATCATCACCAGATGAGTCGGAAGAGGCTCCAGGCGGGCTTCAAAATAATGAAGGACCCACTGGAGTCCTCAATGCTGAAATGGTGCCACCAGTAACCCAGGTGGTTCCTGACCCTCAGCAGAATGTGAATGTCTTACCAGTAAACCCCCCCAGACGACCACGAAATGATAAACCTCGTCGTCTTAGGAAAGTGGGAGATTTGGTCGCTCCCAGTAGTGCCGTTGCTAGCCATCCAGATTCCTCCCAACAGGAATCTGGAGATGTTATAAGGGAAAACCTACAAGCAACCACTCCCAATCTTCTTTTAGGGGTGAGTGGTGAAGATATTGGAAGGACAACCCATCCTTCAGTAGAGTTCGTGTCAGCACAATTTAATTTACAAAGCCAAATTTCTGACACAACTCTTGCATAAACTGAAAGCGTTACTAGAGCCTCACCTCTGGTAATCCCAGTTTCAAATTCTGCGGCTGGTGATATTATGAATGCAGATGGTACTTTAATTGTTGAACAAGAAACTTCAGTTGTGCCTCCTGGAGAAGAAAATGTTGAGCCAGATGCTCAAATTGATTTGAACAGAGAAATAATAATTTTGACTCAAACATGGACTTTCTGGGTGATGATGTGGAAATGGAAGTAGAACATCCTTCAGATCCTCCACCGGCTTCCAGTAATATTGTTACTTCAGTAACTCCACCTCTTCTCCATACAGATATGCCACCACCCAGAATCAACAAATATGCCTCCACCACCAGAATCAATGTTTGCACCACCTCCACCACCACCTCTTCACTTCCTGCAAATACTCCTTATTTCAACCCCAGTTCACTTCATATTTCACCAGTTCAACCACCACCAGTTGAGACACCTTTAGACTTTCCAGAACATCGTGTGTGGACTCCACTTACAACATCTGAGACATCCACTGAAGGAGTCCAGGCACAAGTCTCTTTGGTGACCAGAATTGCTTCTGATCTTACTCCTCCAGTGGTCTCTCCACTTCTTCTTCCACCGAGGTCCAAGGCCTTTTGAATAAGGTGGCGGACCTGGAGAGATCACTACAGTCTTCTTCCCAGGTTGTTTCTGAATTTAAATCTTTACTTTCAAATAATCTTGCCTCAGAAATGAACTTGTTTGCTGGGAATGAAAAGCTTGTGTTTGAAAAGCTGAATGAACTGGTACTGGCCACTAATCACAATTCAGAAAATATTAAAGTGGCAGTCCAGGGATTGGAGGAGAAGCTTGTATCTTCTGTTCAGAAAGCAGTAAAGCAGAAATCGTACAACCTCTTGCTGTTCTGAAAGAAGAGGTCCAGAAGTTGACCAAGTCAGTAAGCAGTCTGGAAAGTAGGCCAGCCCTTGACCAGAGTTCCATAATCAGCAACATCAGTGATGAATGTCTAAAAGTTCAGACATAATATGTGAAAGAAATCACTGAAGAGATCTCTGGGTCAGTTCTAAGAAGTATTCAAGATGGGTTGTTGCCTCAGGTGGTGAAGATGATTGAAAATGAAATGCCCAGGCACTTGTCTTCAGAAATTGAAATTATCAAGAAGGAAGTGACTGAGCTCAGGAAGACTGTTAATATCACTACTCCAGTAGCAGGCAGAACATTTGGGTCTTCTGATAGACACATGCTTGAACAGTTGTGGAATGACCGCAAGTCACAAACTGGTGGTCATTCCAAGGGGGAAGGATCTGCTGCTACTGCTGAGAATTCTGAAAGGTTGGTTAAAAAGAAAAGGATGTTGATGTTCCAGTGCACAAGAAGCACAAAAAGCCCTTGGTACTGAAGCCATTGTGCAAGAAGAAGTAGCTGCTGGTACTGATGCCAGTGAGCCACAATTTGAGGAATTCCCAGATATCACAACCACTTTGAAATCATTAAAAAGAAAGAAGCATGTGGTATCTGGAGGTGAGATTGAGGAGGCTACTGAAGGCTCTCCAGAATTCCCAACTGTTGATGAAGAGACTTCTAAGAGATTGGAGCAGGAGGGCATCATGATTGACATTTTCAAAAGAGGTCAAATAAATGAACTCCTGGAACATAAAAGTCAAATGGCTAAAATGGGGACCCTTGATTCTTACAATGCTGGAAGATTGGGCGTGCATGTTGATGTGTACAAAAGAATGAAGGATGATCCCAGAGTTCATCAATGTCTAGATGCCATGGATGATGTGTATGTTCGCTCCAGATACTCTGTAGAAGAACAAAAGTTTGATTCTGAAACGTATGGGTTAAGTGTGGAAGAGTTGATTGGTCAGAGAAAGGAGGCACTGGTGAGCCTCCAGAGACAGGTCAGGCAAAATGCTGCAGCCCTGGAAAATGAATACAGGAAGAAGTTAAAGGGTTTACCCAAACTTCCAGCCAGACAGACTAAGGCAGCCAGGGATGCAGATCTTAGCACTTTCATTCCACTGGACACCACCAGAAAAATCAACAGGGCTGAAGTTCAAAAAGCCATGGAACAAATAAGGGTGTCCAAGGAAACTGAAGCAATGATCCAGGTTGCCAAACAGAAAGCCAAATATGATGAACTGATGAAGTTCAGAGCAAATGCAAGAAGGATCATAGGTGCTGAGATAAAATTGGCAGAAAATCATGAAAATTTGACCAAGTTTGAGGTTAAGCTGACCAGAGAGGGTAATTTTGTTGATGAAAGGAAGAGTACTTCAGTCCAGGCTTTTGGGTGGTCTGAACTGAAGGAGATTGGCTTAACATTCAGAGGGAGGACTGATGTGACTCCAGATGTTAAAGCATTTTTGAAAAGAATCGAGAAGGTCTGGAAGAGAAAGCAACAAATGGAGATAGCCTTGGGCATGCGCTCTCCAGATGCTTCACCTTCACCCAAGAGAAAGGCCACTGAAGATGCACCAGGACAAGCTTCAAAGAGAAGGGCCTGACTCTTTTATCATTTACTTGTATTTGTAATTTATCTTTTAATCAGAAATTGTAACTTATTATCTGTTGATGTCTGTAAATAAAGTTGCAAGTTTTTGATTCACAAGTAAGTGATCAGACTAGGTCTAAGTTAGAACCAAAAGACAAAACTGGAACACTGATGATCTATAAAGTGTTCTCCAGTAACAAAATATTTTAGACTTAGTCAAAACAAGTGTTTTTCAAGCATACAAATTGTATAGATAGAAGCTTGAAAAACCTTGCATTATTTCTGAACAAATAGGGGGAATTTGTTAAGTCCAGTTTCACTGGACTCACTCCAGACTTGAAGACTGGAGCTCTACTGAA
Source organism: Erigeron breviscapus (assembly GCA_034093135.1). Classification (NCBI taxonomy): domain Eukaryota; kingdom Viridiplantae; phylum Streptophyta; class Magnoliopsida; order Asterales; family Asteraceae; genus Erigeron; species Erigeron breviscapus. The sequence goes on along the minus strand of CM067170.1, from coordinate 37,365,398 downwards.
GATTTGTCCAGAAATAATAGAAGACCAGTGAGCATCTTACTTGTATAGGAAATCTGGAGTCCACCAGATTTCAGCTCACTGGACTTCACTCCAGTCCAGATCAACTCCACTGAAGACATTCTCACTGAAGTCTGAAGAAAGAAGACTGACAAATGGCGGGGCCCACTGGCAGTCTTAACTGATCGACGACTGGAGCTTTGTCAGTGTTCTAGACCTTACAAGTCTGAACACTGATTACGAGGAATTGACTTTTGCCTTTACACGCTTTTATCCGGACAATCTATTTGTCTATTGTTAAAAGTACAACACGCGTGTAAAGGTGGTTGGTTAAAAGGTTGACAAGTCACATCAATGTGACTTTATCCTTGTACTTTAACCAATGCATTTAAGAAACTAAAGTTGTTTCCTTAAATGCATGCAACCATATTTGTACGGCATAATAAATTCACTGTTGAATTTATTTGCCTATAAATACCAAGTCATTTCCCTCGTTCCAATTTACTTTTTGCAATTTGGTGAACTTGTCTAAATACTCTCGATCGCAACAAGGAATACTTCACAACTTTAAGTGTTTCGATCAAAGGAGATTATTTAGCAAGTATAGATCATTTGTAATTCATAGGTTGTTAGGATACTTACAGTTCTTGTAATATCTTGGTTCTGCAACAACCTTGTATTTTATTTAACATCATAAATAAAATACACTTGAAAATTACATTGTGTTCCACCTTTACATTATTTATTGCTTTAAGTCTTGTATTACTTTATTTATATACTTGCATTTATATTTAAGTAATACTAGTTCATTCTAGTGCATACTTGACTTGTTGTATTTTATACTCGTGGGTTAAACCATCAAGTGAGGGACTTACACTTAGTTCCCAATTATAAAGTTTAATAAAACTAATATATTAATTAAGGATTTTATGATACAAATAAGTATTCAACTAATAAAAAATCTTTTTAAATAAAATAAACTTTGAATAATTTTGTAAAAAATAATTAAATATTAAAAATAAATCATTAAGATTATTTTAATGATTAAGCGTCGCTCAAGCATGTCAGACACACACGAGCGCCACTCGTGTCTCCTGACGAGCGTCGCTCGTGTCCCCGAAACCAGAACCAAATTTTCAAATTATAAATAGAATAATAAACCCTTAGACTTTAAAGTGAGAGTAACAAGCAGCCACCAGACGAAAAACCCTAACCAACCACCAGACTTAAGATGACACAAATATCCTCACGTGGTATGCACGTGAGAGGGTTAACAGAGACTCACAAACGTCCGTTAGGGTGAGGGGTATGTAATGATACGAAAAATCACCATAGAGAATGTAATGATAAAAAAAAATATATAGGGGTGAAACTTGATATATGGTATCCAGGGGTATGTAAAAATTAACTCTTATTATTATATTATATAGAGTTAATTACACTTTTCGTCCCTGTGGTTTGTATCAACTTTCACAGATCATCCCTGAGTACACGAAATTACGTGTTTCATCCCTGAGTATGGAGCTCCGTCAACGCTTTTAGTCCACGCCACTAATGGACGTTAAAAATGTGGTTAAGCTGAGGGTATAATCGTCATTTCAATGTTCAAGGATAAAAAATATAATAAACTCATATAGATAGTCTTTACCCTAGTCTTTACACTCAACCCAAAAATGAAGGGTGGTGATCGAACAACATTGTAAAGCAGGTTTGGTGGTGTATTGCCAAAAGCTAGTGGTGTACAGATCGTTTTCCAAAAATGAAACATACACATTCATACTCAAAATCTAAAACTCACATCTAACATCAATCAAATATACAGCCGATCTTTATTTACTGGAAATCACACCATCATTTAAAGTTCATACCCAACAAATAATGGAAATCGCCAATCTATATCTACCCTCTAAAAACCATCAGATCTAGATTAACCACTTGTATACAAAGAATATATCTGAATGTTTAGCCTAACAGTGATCCCGGGTCACTGAAAACCAACAGTGATGTTGATGATGGAAGGACAACGGTGGTGATGAGAGGAGGGACGGCGGCGAATATGGGAGGAGGGACGGCGACGGTTTTAAATCATCAATCAAGAGAATAGATTTATATATATTTATGGGAGGAGGCACAACGGTGGTAATGAGTGGAGGGACGACGGCGGTGGAGATCGGGGGTTGATTCAACCACTTCCGTCCAGATTCCGGCCAATCTAGCCGCCACATGATTTGTTTTCTTTGATGCATTAGTTGATGAATCTGGTGCACTTATGGAATAATCGAAGCAACCCAAACATCCTAGGTATAGTTTACGATCCACAACTCTTAGATCCAAGCAACCCAACTTTAGGACAACAAACGTGGTTGCGCCGCTCCATGGCCCAGCCACCACCGGTTATAGTTGGAACGAAATCTAGGTATGATGAGGAGCTTAAGTGGTATGAAATCTGTTCATTGGAATTTGGGCATGATATAACATGATTCGTACAATTCAATATAGAAGATTATATCAAATGATAGATCGTTGTTTTGTTTTGCATATAATATCATATATGATTTGTATAATACAAGGAAGAAATCTCATTGTGATAGAAATGATGGAGAGTTTGAAAAAAATAATCTGGTTTTTTTTCTTTTAACATTTTGATTGTGTTTATATCATTATGTGTATTTGTTTTTTCATTTCAAAATTTTGGATTAATTATGTGTGAGATCTGATAAGTTGAATGAGAGGGAACAATGATTGAAAAAATAAACAGCTTATTACATTTTTGATCATTGGACATTGAAATGACCATTATACCCTCGTCTGGCAGGTCATGTGACCACGTTTTTAACGTCCATTAGTGGCGTGGACTAAAAGCGTTGACGGAGCTCCATACTCAGGGATGAAACACGTAATTTCGTGTACTCAGGGATGATCTGTGAAAGTTGATACAAACCACAGGGACGAAAAGTGTAATTAACTCTATTATATATAAAGTGAAGTGAAGAGAAGAGATACATTATTACACAAAAAGGCAAGCAGCAAGCACCAGATTCATATTGAGGGAGATCCAACATCTATAATTACTTCGCTGGTACATATATTGTTTATTTATTTTATTTTTTATTTTATTGTTATGATAGTTTAAGTAGGAGGAGATCGATGAAAGTAACTTCACATTTCTTACAATTATTTTTAGATATTAGTTACGACTAAAATTAAAGTTTTCTATATAACAATAATAGTACTATGGATAAGTACTTACATCATCAGTAGTTAACTTCAAACTGTATATATTTGTATGATATAGAGTTAATTGCTTAGTGGAAGGATCAATTTAGTGTATACTACTGTACTTAATATCATTTAACAGTAATCCCCATATATTCCTCCCTTTCATTGATTTGTAGGTCTCACTGATGAAATGGAAATTGTATCAGCAGTCATTGGTCCTGTAGTTGAATCGTTATTGGTGCCTGTGAAGAAACACCTGGGCTATCTCCTTTCCTCAACTGAACATGTTCGGAACATGAGTAACATGTTGAAGCAAGTGCATGATACAAGCATTGATGTCAAAAGGCACATGGAAACGAACAACATAAGTAATCGGGAGATACCTACTGGTGTACCAGATTGGTTGAATGAAGTCGAAAAGATTAAGATAGATGCTGAAAGTGTTATTTCAAGTAACGTCAATGGCTGTTTTAACTTGAAAATGAGATATCGAGCAGGAAGGAAGGCATTTAAGACTACCCTTAAGATTGAAGCTCTTATTAAAGAAAATAATGAGACGAACTGGCGTGATGCTCAAAAACCTCTTGGAAAAGTGAGTTCTAAACTGGCATCTACTTCTGATGGTGATGCCCACAATTACTTCAAATCAAGAGAGAAGATTTTTAAGGAGGCACTCGGTTTCCTTCAACAAGATCACAAGGCCCGAGTGGTAGCCTTATGCGGAATGGGTGGTGTGGGGAAGACCACAATGATGGAACAACTGAAAAAGGCGTGGAAGATAAGAAATCGTTTGATTGGATTGTGAAGGTGGTTATCGGGGAAAAGATGAACACATTTTCTATTCAGCAAACCGTGGCAGAATACTTACAAATTCCTTTAACCGAAACAAGTACAACAACAAGGGCAGATCGTCTTCGCATAGCTTTTGGGAAGATATCAAAAGAAAGGAAAAACAAGGTTTTGGTAGTATTGGATGCTGTTTCGGAGAAGGTCGAGCTTAAAGACATTGGACTATGTCCTTTGCCAAACGGCTTTAAGTTGTTGCTCACATCACGAGATGAAAAAGTTTGCACACAGATTGCTGTAGAAGCTAATTCAGATCTTAGAGTTATTAGAGTAGATATTAGTGTAGATGTGGAGGATGTTGATGGAACATTTCTCGGTGTGTTCATTACCATGTTGATCACAAAACTGTCGAATTATCAGACTACTGATCCCTCGAGCAGAACTGCAGGAGTCAATCCTGATCTTCTAGACGAATGGAAGAAAGCCTTGGTCAACTTCCAATCTGTGCTTGCTGAGGCATGGCGTAGAAAGATTTCAGAAGAAAGTGTTGAAGTTTGGCTACATGATGTCGAAGATTTGGGGCACGATATAGAGGATCTTCTTGATAGTTTGGGTTTGAATGAAGAATATGCGAGCAGCAGCAGCAGCAGCAGCAAACGTAAGGTACTTAATATCATCCCAACAGCTTGTCCTGGATTTACTCATTCTGGTAACAACTATACTTCTATCACTGCCCGATTGGAAATTCTTGTTGAAGAGACAAAATATCTAGGATTAACGGTTGTAACGTCAGATACAACAAGCACACCACCAGCGAAGTTTCCTCCTTTATCGTTAGATAGGTCAACTATTGTGGGTCGAGAAAAGGATAAAGAAGCATTGCTCCACCGAGTTGTTGGGCGATGATAAGGCATGTAAACAAAAAGTCAACGTTGTGTCGGTAGTTGGTATGGGTGGGATAGGCAAAACCACCCTGGCTAAAACTTTGTACTATGATGACAAAGTGACTCAACACTTTGATATCAGGGCCTGGGTTTCTGTTTCTGTTACAGACGAGTTCAATGTATTTGAGATTAGCCAGGCTGTTTTTCAAGCTGTGGGTGCACAGCAAGTCCAAGATTTCGCTGATCTACATCTGTTGCAAGCGTCCCTCAAAGAAACATTTTTAAAGAAAAGGTTCCTACTTGTTATTGACAATGTCTGGAATGTTAAGAACACAGAATGGGAACTCTTCCAAGGACCTTTTGCTCTAGCTGCTGCACCTGGAAGTAAATTTATTGTTACAACCCAGAACCCCAGGTTGCATCAGCTACAAACTCTGTTGTAGCTTACCGTCTACAGGTTTTGCCAGATCAGGAAGCTCTAACGTTGTTTGCTCAAAATGCCCTAGGTGAACCAAACTTTGATTCACATCCAACGCTTAAGTTGCATGGTGAAGGTATCGTGAAAAGATGTGATGGGTTACCTTTGGCTTTGGTATCACTTGGGAAGATGTTGCATACAGAAAGGTCTGATAAAGAATGGAAGAAATTGTTGTTTTATTGGATGAATGTAAGGAATGAGATTCTTCCTACTCTAAAACTGAGCTATAATGGTCTCCCTCCACACTTGAAGCAGATGTTCGCATATTGCTCCTTATTCCCCAAGGACTATGTGTTCAACAAAAAGGAACTTGTTTTGATGTGGATGGCACTAGGATTTCTGTACTTTTCAAATACAAACAAGTCACCAGAGCATTTGGGTCATGAGTGTTTTGAAGAGCTGGAGTCCAAGTATTTCTTTCAGATTGAGAAATCATCAGGGTATATAATGAACTACATGATAAATGACTTGGCTACAAGTGTTGGGGAAGAATATTTCTATAGGCTGGATGATCAGATGGATACGAAAGAAGATTTGGAGAAGGTCCACCACTTTTCTTTTACTCGACAACGGTTTGGAGTGTACAGAAAGTTCAAAGCATTAAAAAAAGTTAGACGTCTGCAGACATTTTTAGTAGTCTCGGTTAGCCTACAGGGTAGGCCGAATTTGTTCTTGTTGAACAATATTCTTGTCGAATTACTTCCGCAACTACAGTTTCTGAGGGTGCTAAGTCTAACTAACTATTCAATCACAGAGCTACCACAGTCGGTTGGCAGTCTCAAACATATGCGTTACCTCAACTGTTCTCAAACTAACATCACATATTTGCCAGAAGAAGTGGCTGAACTTTATAATCTACAGAGCTTATTACTTCGTGGTTGTAGAAAGTTGGATCGCTTGCCCCACAGTTTTGTAAAGTTAGAACACCTACGACATCTTGACATTAGTGATACTCCAATGTTGAAAAAGATACCCACGGGGATCGAAAGGTTGAAGAAATTGCAAACTCTATCCAAGGTCATTATTGAAGAAACTAATGGGTTTAAACTATCCGATCTTCATAGCCTAGTTAATCTTCAAGGTCACCTTTCCATTGAGGGGCTGCAGAAGGTAAAAGATGCGGGGCAAGCAAGGGATGCCAATTTACAACAAATGAAGGGCCTCGAAGTCTTGGAGCTGGAGTGGAGTGATGTCAGTGAACTTCATAATGAGATAACTAATCAACATGATGTTCTTGAAGGGCTAAAGCCTCGTGATAATTTGAGAAGCCTAAAGATATTGTTCTATTCAGGAGACCAATTTCCTAGTTGGATCAGTGATCACAAGTTTGTTCAGTTAACAGAGATCTCATTAAGTGGCTGTAGCTGTACAGATCTACCAACACTTGGACACCTAGGGTCACTTGAAAAGTTGTTTGTTGAAAGCATGGATAAGGTGAAGACTATACGTTTTGACTTATCTGGATCAGTTAATTCAAGTCATGTTAATGCATTTCCGTCTCTTAAAGTTTTGGAATTTAAGGATATGCGGTTGGGAGAAATGGTCAATTCACAGTGGTGACAAGGATGGAACTACCACGTTGTTTCCTAGTCTTCGTGAGATTTATGTCTCAAACTGTCCAAACCTTGCTGTAGTGTCATTTGGCTCTGCATTTCCATCACTTGATATTTTGGAATTTAAAAATATGCAAGGTTGGAAAGAATGGTCAGGAACTACTGCATCCTTTCCTCGTCTTAGACAGATTTCTTTAGTAAATTGTCTAAAACTTGTAGTCTCAATTAAATCAATGCCGTCACTTCACCAATTACATATACAAAAATGTTCCATAGAAGTGCTAAGTTACATGGTTGGTCTGTCTTCATCAATTGTTAGTTTGACGATGGAGAATATTAAAGGGCTTACTCATCTACCTAAAGAAGTTCTGGAGCATCTTGGAGAAGTTACAGATCTATGCATCCGATGGTGTGATCAAATGACATGCTTATGGGTTTCAGAATCTGAGGCAGGCAACCTTCTTGTTAGGTTACAGAACTTGGACGTATTTTACTGTAAAAATTTGGTATCATTATCACAAAAAGGGGTTAATTTGGATTCTAGCATGAAATCGGTTAAAAAAGTGCGTATTCGTGATTGCGAGAGACTAAACAATTACGATTGTCCAAAAAGTATCGAGAGGTTGGAGATTTGGAATTGTACTTCACTCGCATCCTTGGCCTTTATTCCAACTGTAGAGGAGACTTCTTCCGCCCTGAAGTTTCTTGACATTCAGCGATGTTATATTTTGGAGGAAAATTGGCTTTCCCACAACTTTTTGTCACCTCTTGAATCTCTTGAAATGGTTGGTTTGGTGAAATTGAGATACTTTCCCGAAGAGCGCTTTCTTCACATCACCAAACTGATAATCAGGGCTTGTGATAACATAGAATCCATTCCTGATAAAGGTTTTGGTTCAATTCCCCTTCGGTGTCTCGAGATCATTCATTGCAAAAATTTGAAGTCATTTCCTTATCAACAACTCACAAGTCTCACATCTATGGAAGAGTTGGTGATAAGTCATTGTCCGCTAATCGATGACTCGTTCCCTTGTGGTTCATGGCCTCCTAAGTTAAGTATCCTAACAATAGGGGGGTTAAATAAGCCCATGTCAAAGTGGGGGACTCAAAATTTTCCATCCTCACTTGTTACGTTATACTTGCATGGCCAAAATGCAGGAGTGGATCCGTTTGCAGAGGCCGACAGTATGCCAAATTTTTATCTTCCAAAAAGTCTAACCTTTCTGGAGATAAATGGTTTTGTTAATTTGAAATCACTTTCAAAGGGGCTACAACACCTGACCAGCCTTGAAGGACTTGTAATCGATTCATGCCCAAAACTCGTTGATCTGCCGCCAGAGGAACTACTTGAAAAACTGTTAAGTTTGAAAGTATATTATTGCCCAAAACTGCAACAAAAGTGTCATAGTAAAAAAGGAAACTACCGACACATCCTCTCCCAAATCCCTGAACTTTACGTCTAATTCATACGGGTATGTCTCTCATTTCCATATCTGATCACAATCTCATATGTCTCTCTATCTGTTTATATAGTAATTTTCTATAATATGCTAGTGTGATTGGCCTTGTGATAGTACATTCTTAATATGGTTCCCTAACAGATGCGCTAACTTATGAACTTTTACATCTCTTTACATCATTATTATCTTACTCCCTCCACCCAATGCAAGTTTGTCCCGAAATAATTGTCCACTTCTAAATAAAGGTTAGATCTATTTGATTAAATTTTCTATTCTTATCCTTAATTGAAATTTAATAAACTTACAAAGCTCAAAGAACTTATTAATTAAAGGAAAATGCTAACTACAGCCCTAAGGGCTGTCGTTAGCATGCATAACTTTTCCATATCAAAAGCCTACCTCATGAATCTTATGGTAAAAGTGCATATATCATGCACGTTAAAGACGGCTCATAGGGTAATTAAATGGTAAAGCGCAATACTCTGAGTTGAATCAAAAGCAACATGTGACCATTATACTGTTCTTAAACATTATGGGTGGACAATTATTTTGAGACGAATGAAGTAAGAACGTGCCATTTATAGGCTATTATGTCTCATCTCCCGATATAAATAAACATATAGCTCTTCTTTGTTTAAGTAAAGTGTAATATCTTCTTTTGATTAAGGTTTTATTTTGCAATTAGTGTGCCTTCCAATAATAATTACCACATACTGATAACATTACATTATTTCAGATGTGTTTAACTAATAATCAAGAATAACTAAATGAAACATTTTATATTTTATTTAATATAGACAGAGTACTTTAAAGCACAAGATCAAGCAAGACACAACTGTATGGCAAAAAATCATGTTTATATTGGTCATATAATCCACTTTCTATTTTGGTTAGTGTGCCCCAAACTACAAATTGAGAAAATAGATAGTTATGTAAAAAAGTCTATTCACTCAACAAGACTTGCATACTTTAATTCATAAGCTATGTTGGGTATTAAAAGTTACATGTATTTAGGTGAGGAATTAAGTTAGCAAGTATTGATCTGGTTTACATGTCAGGTGTAGAATTGGTGCAAGAAGGGCAATCAAAGTTGTAGACGTGGGGTTGAGAGCTTTCCATGAATCGGGAGAGAAATGAACACTTGTTTCGGGTGTTGATTATAGTTCAACCATGATGTAATTGTTCTACTATTGTAATACTTGTATGTGCTTGTTCAAACTATTGTGGTTTCTATCTGCATTATGTTGTTGTTAGAAGAAGATGAAGTTTGATTTCATGTGTGTAATGGTCTAAGTGAATGATCTGTCAGAACCTGTTGTATTTATTCATATTATGTGGTGGATTGAAATCTGTATGCTAATTTGGTTCTGAATACCCGTGTGTTTGGTAGTGGGAAATGAACCAGTGTGTTGAATGTGCTTAAGCAGTTTGCTGAGGTGGCCGGCTTTTTCATACTACCCTTGCCACTTTTCAGCTTCTTATTGGCCGAAGTCATTCCATGGTCAATCAGCGACTTTAACACGCATATTTGTGTAACATTCTAGTGTATTATTAAATGTGGAAATATGGATGTAATGCACGACAAACTTTTTAGCAAGACAGAACGGCTAAAAAGTTAAAAGTAAAGGCATTCGGCATCCTTAGTGGTGTAAGAAAGAGTTGTAGGAGTTTAAGTTACAATTGATTTATACTAGTTATGATACCCGCACGTTGTTGCGGAAAATGTTTTTTACGTGTTTAAAATTTAGATACAAATAATATATTAGTATAATACAATATGTCGAACCCAGATTTTAATAAAAGAAACAAAACTTGTAATACAAATAACGAAGAAAACAAAACGTATAAAAACAATAAGAATAGCTAGAGTATTAAAACAAAAAAAGCAAAATAATAACTATAACCGAAAGAGGGGAGATCATCAAAACCAAATGCTTAAAGGTAAAATTATACATGTGTGAAAGTTGTTTGATAGAAACATAAGAACCCAAAAGTTTGGTGTCAAATATTTGAAAACAAAAACTTTACGGGGCAAAAGTTAAAAATAGAAACTTTAAGGAGTAAAAATAAAAAAGTGGCATGTTAAAGCCTTAAAGGTAAAAATGTTAAAAATTTAGGGTTTAAAATGAAAATTAACAAAGTTTAAAAAGGTGTTGTACTTTAAGCTTTAAGACTTGTACATTGCATATTGGTTTTTAGTATATATATAATTTGATTTTTAAGACTTAACACTGTTATGTTTACTTTTTCATTTATAATAATATATAAAAATTTTGTTTTAGTTAATTGTATTTTGTTATGACTAACTGATATTGCATTAAATTTGATCAGAATATCAAGAGCAAAAAAATAATAAAAATTTTGTTTTAGTTAATTGTATTTTGTTATGACTAACTGATATTGCATTAAATTTGATCAGAATATCAAGAGCAAAAAAATAATTAAAATTTTATTTAAAAATTCAAATTTTAAACACTGATTAAATGCTTTATAATGTGCGTTCAAAAAAGAAAATAAAAAAAGCCAACTTGTCTAGTGAATTTATTATTCTACCTCATATATACAAAAACTAGTCCTAATACCCGTACGATGTACGGTAACTATATAGATTGTATCATAAAGAAATTCGAATATGCCTCATACATGATTTGTGAGTATGAAATAAATTATGGTTAAAGTAAACCAATGATCGAAGCTAAGTTATAATAAACATTAATGATAAATATAATATATGTTTAGTTAAAGTTTTGGATTTACCTTATATTTTTACAATCACATAATAAAATAACACTCTCTCATGTTGAAAATGTAACCATGCGAAATGTACGAAATTGCCCTTTTTATTTCAATTCAAATGCATTCTATCTAAACCACTCTCACCTCAATTGATTGTCCACTTATACTGTTAATACATGTATTTTTTTGTTAATGTTGGCTGCTATTGAAGGTACGTTATTATCGTGGTATCTCGCTTAATTGATTGTCCACTTATAATGTTTTTGGTAATCACGACATCGAACGCTTGTCAATGGATATCCGCTGCAAGTTTTGGATTTACCTTAAATTTTTACAATCACATCAAAATCGGAACTTGTAAGCATAGTGGATGACGGCAAATAGCTTTGTGATTTCGGATCGTAAACTCAAAATTTTGAAGTCTTCATGTTAATAACTTATTATAATTAATATAAGTAATAAGAGTTGAAGAATTGAGAAAGAAAAAGAGACAATTTATTAATGAGAAAACGATAAAAAATTAATCAAATAAGGTTATAATGTGTTTTGTATTTATAAGCCAAGAGTTAGAGTTTAACTCTAAGTCTAATAAGGAAATTGAATTTATATACAATTAAAAAAACTAATTTAATAAAATAAATTAATTAAAAGGACACGTGTCGATCAAGGATTACGCCACGTGTCGTTTCAAGAACATCTCAATCCTGTTTTAGTTTATTGGTAGATATTTTACCCCACTTTTAACATTAATGATTAAATTACAATATCAATCCTTTATCTTTTAAAATATCTTCATTAACCCTTTACATCAATTATCTACACCACTCGACGCTCCGCCACCACAGTCGCCCCCACCACCACACCGTCGTCGTTACAATCACCACCGCATTGTGCGGGTACCGTGCTAGTAATGTAATATAGATAATACTCTTCCAAAATAGTAAGTTTCCCTAAGAGGCTAAGAATGTGAAATACAATGCAAACATGTTTCTATTTTAGCCACTAGCTACGTAGTTGTTCTAAACAAGCAGGTGACCATCTATTAAATAGACTAGCTACTCAGTGTTGTTATTAGGCTAAACGGAGTGGAGCGATAAAGGAGGCGATCACCGGATTTCGCCGGCCAGTCGCCGGGCACACCGGCCCGGCTAGGCGATACTGCCTTCCAAGCGATCTCCATGGGTTGCCGATTCACTCTTTGACTTGCGTATCTTTTTCAAACTTCAAAGCCTTTTTCTTTTCTTTTTTTATTTCAAATATCTATACTTCTTTATAATGCAAAGTGGATTTAAGATATATTTCGGCTATTTGATTGGAAAGTACTCCAACTTGTCCGGAATATCTTTTATAGGACAATACTTTTAAAATGTCTATTATGGGGATTAAATCCGGTAAAAACTTCTTTTGTGGAACTGTACCGGATAAGGGCTGATGTGGAGCCAGTTATTACTTACTTGTCACCGTTGTGTACACAAGGACCCAATTAACCACTATTTATTTAATTAAATATCCCTCTCAAGCTATATATAAATATATAAACACTTGCAGATTGTAAAAAAACACTCAAATCAAAACTAATAATCAAAATCAACAGATGAATATATCATTACATCAGATTGTCATGTTGTATTTAACTATCTACACACTAATTGCCGTAAGAGCAAATGATTTCAAACGTTGTCGCCAATTCGACGAGGAGCGCGGTGGCCGGAGTCTGGTGTCAGAGAGAAGTAGCAGCAACAGAGGGTGGTTGGAGCAACAGATTTGGTGGTTGGATCTATATCTTACTTGCTATTGTATATACCTACCTATATCTATCCATATATACAAATCTCTTTTCCGGTGACTTGAGTAGGACGCCGGCGAGAAGCAGCAACAGCAGAAGGGTGGTTGGATTAAATAACGAATTAGTAAATGGATTTAGCTTGTGGTGGTCGCTCTCTCCTCTCTATCGGCCCCCTTTCGTTGGTGGTAGATATGGCGGCTGTGGTGATGGCCGTCGGTGATGGAATGAGTTTTAATGGATTTGAAATTAGTGTTAGCTATGTGTTTAGATGAAGGAATGAGTTTTACCCCTGGTGTTAGATATGTGATGGAATGAGTTTTACTGCCTTTTCCCTAGAAAAACAAAAAAGTTTTGAATATGATGAAGGAAAATGGATGTAATGAAGGAAAGTGATGATCGGCCAGATATACCCTAAATATGGTCAACCCAAGTAACGCACGCAGTCAAACATATGACATGGAAAACGATTTAATATGATTTAAATGACATGGACTATGCTTAAATGACATGGAATAGCCACATAAGCATTAATAAAAAAGAAAATGAATTTAAAAATTAAAAGTAACCGGGTACCTCCTTTAAGAAGTTTTACCGTTCAATAGACATTTTAAAAGTATTGTCCTAAAAAAGACATTCGGAACAAGTTGAGTAGTACTTTCCAATCAAATAGCCCATTTTTAATTAACTTCCTGATGTATTGATGATGATTTTTTTTCCAAGTATTGCAGGCGGCTCTATTGCTATGATGTAGAAGATGAATTTTATATTTTTAATAAAAAGTTTATTTATACCCCTGACACTATTGTATGTTTTACAAGTTAGTTATATTAGTTTTGGTTGGTTTTATTTTAAACTCTAACAAATAGTTATGTTCATTTTTAACCCCTAAACTAGTACATTTGTTAATTTTGCATTATGTTTAGTGTTAATATTAATAAAGTTAGCAATTAATGTGTTTCTGATCAGATTATTTATTGTATTTTTATGTTTTAAATAAAAAGAAAATGTATTTTTATCTAATATTAAGTCAAAAACAAAAAAAAATAAAATAAAAATCAATCATTAACTACCCCACCTTCAGGCAACTCCACTCCCCTTTTTCCCAAGGCAACCTCCAGCAACCCAGGATGCCACATGGCGCGACGTTGATGCAAGTAGCCCAACCCCCAGCAATACCACTCCTTTTAGCCTAATAATCAACTACGTATACTTTTGGACAGAAAATGTTTCAACTCCTTGAGCCCTTAGGGGAAGTGATTTCTAAACATATTATTAGAGTTATTGTTGCAAAAAAAAACTTTAGACAGCTTTTGACAACACATACTCGATAACAGTATGGTCTAGTACCATGGATCAAAGACTTATCCAGGTTTCCAGACGAAGATTATAGCGTTCCTAATTCGAACTTTATGTCAACTAATTGAAGACAGCAGAACCATAAGTATATCTTCTACCCTTACAACAGAATAAGTACGATAGAAGGACAAATAGGATAAAAGCTCCTAATCACTGAAATGTTTGAGATGGTCTAACAGAGGAATTCAACAGGAAATTACTGAGTATTATACCTTTTAAAGGTTCATACAATGAACACCAAAATGTACAATATTGCATTGATAGGTTTACAACGATAGGGCCTGTGCAAAATCGATCAGCTGAAATTTGACCAAATCAATCAGCTATTACTCTTCCTTTTTGTTTGTTGATGAAGTTTCCTGAGTTTCATTTGATACAAAGTGCTTGATACTGGCCTCAGCTTCTGAGACAAACTTGGGATCTGGCTCGTGTTTTTCAGAAGGTTCTTTCATTGCCAAATATATGTAGAATGCAATTACGATATTGACAGATATAACAGCAACAAACCCGCTTACAAGTGTCAAAGAATGTGGAGACATATCATTGAAACCTGTTGGAGAATAACAATGCCCAAAACACAAGTCAATTTAAGGTGAATGGTGTATAATAAGTGGAATTAACATTTTAAACATATGTGCTTCTCTTTCTGTTCTAAGCTAATTAGTACAGTAATTCCCAATTTTGCACTTTAGAAAGATACAAGCAGTAATTGAGCTGCAATCCGACAAAGAAAGGAATAAAAACACAAAACAAAAAACTGGGACTGGGAGGGTTAGCTAGGGGTGTTCACTGGCTTGGTGCATTGGTTCCTTGGGGTTTCTGCCTTTCTGGGCTTGGGAATTTTCTCAATCCAAACCAAGTGAATGTCATCGACTAAAAACTTTGTTAGACGCAAACAGATATTTGGATATTTGGTTTACTTTGGGATAACTCGTACCAATGACCAAAGAACCAAATCTCGTCCAACCCAAGGCGAACCTAAAAACCGAAAAACTAAATTCAAATTTCAAACTGATACAGGGGTTCATTATAGCAGAAAGACAACATTATTGACTTCTCAGATAATAATACTTGGGAGCCAAAGGACTTGTGAAACGGAATACTTCAGAGAAATGTCTAAGGTCTCAATTTTGTAATTAATTCTCACCAGATACTTTACTTATAATCTGTCCCAACGAAAATCAACATTAAATTTTTTTTCGTATTAATTGACTTTTACTTAAAGAGTTAAAGGAGACATATATTGGAGAAGCAAGTTTATAGAAATTCAAGTCAACCTTTCCTCTAGAATGAGGTAGTACTGGATGTGGGAAAATGGAGAAGTTGCCAAGCTGGGTAACGGGTTGCTTTTATACAATGTGAAATGCGCACAGTAGACCCAAAGCACGTCCGTCCAATTTCCAAGATGGATAGTATTGTAATTATGATTTAATCAGGTTATAACAATAAATCCAGCTTACTTCTCGTGAAACGTTTAATCATTCGAATATTTACAGCATTCTTCTATCTTTTTGAATAAAAGCGATTTAGAAGGTCGTCGGCATCAAAATTAGATTTTGGTTGAATTTAGACCCGTTTGATCCATTCTACCCAGTTCCTTTTTTAACTATTTATTTAATTGACCCACTATTAGAAGTATCATTAACCGAAATACACACATTTAGAATAATTGGATCCATTTGGGTTGAATGGATTATTTAGATCAATGTCAAACATACAAGCATAAAAAGATAAAGTGTATACATTTTATATGAACACCAATTTTTATATTCCTTTTTTTTTTTCTAACGACAAATCTACCCCACTCCTATATTAGCTTTTCTGGACATATAAATAAACCGAAGAAAGCAAAAAAAAAAGAAAAAAAAAAGAGTATAATATTGATAGATAAATTATTATTCAGATGGATGGGGGGTTACCGGCAGGAAGCAAATTATTGTTGAAGGCATACAGAATGGCAATAGGAACCATCCACATCAACATTGATGTTATGAAGAACTTCTCTATAACTCTTGCGGCCATATATATATAATAATATATGTATATATAGGTTTGGGACTCCCTGAAACTGTAATGCCGCCGGCGAGGTTTAGGAGCTGTGACTCTGTGAGTGATAGGATCTAATCTAAATTAATAAACTCTTTATTTCCCTTTTTTTTTTTTTTTTAATTTTAGAAAAGTGAAAAACAATTTGGGTCTAATAAAGTTTAACTTGGAAAAATTAAAGAAATTTGCAAAATGTTTTCTTTGACTCGCCAATTTGGGCCTATGTGATGTGGGCTAAAATATTCAATGCTATAAATAATCTGATTAAAATTTATGTATACATGTGTTGTAATTATTTATTTTTATCTTTATGAAGAAGTTATTATTACCACTTCATTTTAACATGATGAGTTACTTTTTTTTTTCAAGTATGTATCTATCTCATATATCACACTACTCCGCAATTACGGAGTAGGAAAAGTTACAAAAAATCATACAATGAAGTTAGACCATTCCTCCCAACTAATGTTACCTTTTTTTAATCTAGTTTTATACCATAAGTAACCGGTAACCTTAATCTCATTAAAGATCGAGTCGCTAGATGTCGTCATTTGATCGAAGACCTTGCTATTCCTTGCCTTCCACATAATCCAACAAGAAACAAAGATGATGCCATTGAAAACCTTCCCTGACCTCTTCTCCAAACGAACCTTACTATGTAACTCGATGAGATCTTTGATAGTCGTAACAGAAAACGCGCCAACCTTACACCAAGATCCCACCAGATTCCACACCTCCTTCGCAAAATCACATGAGCAAAACAAGTGGTCGACCGACTCGTCACAAGAGTTACGCACACCGCACAGTACGGATCCAAAATTACAATTACGAGCCAAAAGAGCTTTTTTCGTGGGTAAGCGATCAAAAGAAGCACGCCACATGAATATATTACATTTTTTTGCAACCCATTTAACCCACTTGAAGATGTATATCTGACTATAATCATTGCCGCTACTAATGAACGATTTGGCACTCTTTACCGAGAATGACTTCTTCTTGTCACCCAACCAGACCCATCTATCATTAGAATCTGAAATACGTACCCCATCAATAACCGACCAGAAGCTAACCCACTCGTCCAGGAGACCAACATCACAAGGGGAAGAATACCAATCTAAGCAACCAATGAACCTTTTGGAATCACCACAAAATCTATCCTTAACAAGGCATTTTTTATCCTTATCCAAACTAAAAAGAGAAGGATAAGTATCCTTTAAGCACTTCTCGGAAATCCAAGGATCCAACCAGAAACGTATATGATCGCCCTTACCACAAACGCCTCTAAATAAATTGCTAATAGGTATCCCTGCCACTTTACACTTGTTTACAGTACCAACAATTGACTTCCATACTCCCGATAAAGAATTCTTGACAGGAACCGAGGACCAGCTCCTATTGGTACCATGGATCGCCACTATCACTCTCCTCCAAATAGCATCAGGTTCTTGTCTAAATCTCCAAAACCATTTGCAAAGCATAGATATGTTCGAGTCTCTTAACTTGGATAACCCTAATCCGCCATCAACAATAGGAGAAGCGACACGATCCCAAGCCACCCAACTAGTTTTTCTTTTATCGTCCGACCCTCCCCACAAGAACCTCCTAATAATGGACTCCAAACCATCAATCACCGCCTCGGGAACTTTAAATAAAGAGAAATAGTAAGTAGGAAGGCTTTCTAACACGGCTTTGATTAAAGTCACTCTCCCACCAATTGACAAGCAATTACCTTTCCATCTCGCGAGACGGGATTCAAAAATGTCAAACAGAAAATCCTAACTCGAAATTCTATTCATATTCCCCCTATCCGAATACCAAGATGGATAAAAGGCAAAGTACCCTCTTTACAAGACACCAATTCAGCCATTTTTCTAATTTCAACATTCTCCACACCCACACCATAAAGATTAGATTTTCCAAGGTTGATTTTGAGACCAGAACATAGGAAGAAAACTCTCAAAATTCTAGCAACATTTTTAATATTTTCAACAGACCATTCTCCTACCAAAGTACAATCGTCCGCATATAAGAGATGAGAAATATTGGGACCATTATTCGGCAGTTGTATGCCAAAGGAGTTATAACTAGTGGCTTTCTTCACCAAACATGAGAAACCTTCCATAACAATCAAAAAAAGAAACGGGGAAGTAGGATCACCTTGGCGCATTCCTTTAAAGCATTGGAACTCGAAAGTAGGCGTGCCGTTAACCAACACTGAAGCCCTGGTTGTAGAAAGTATCCCATGAATCCACATACACCATTTATCTGGAAATCCCATTTGCTTCATAATGTCCAATAGAAAACTCCAGTTAACATTATCATAAGCTTTGTTAAAGTCAACTTTGAAAATGAAAGCCTTCGATTTCTTCTTCTTGATCCACGCAATCAGCTCGTTAAGAATCAATGGTCCGTCCATAATCGACCTATCACTTAAGAAAGCAGTTTGCGTGTTGGAGATGAGAGCATTCAAAACTTTCTTCAACCGATTGCTAAGCACTTTAGAAATGACCTTGCTGATGATACCCACGAGAGTAATAGGCCGATAGTCATTGAGGTCACCAGGGTCAATGGTCTTGGGAATGAGAGTAATAAATGCCGAGTTACAACCCCTACTAATCTTTCCTGCATCAAAAAAATCGTTAAAGATTAATAAAAAATCAATTTCGAACTTGCTCCAAAACTTCTTGATACAACTCTGTCAATATCGTTACATTATTAAATAAAAGGCTTTTTTTAAGAGTGAACTACCTGTGAATGACGTTCGGTTCCGAGTCAGGTTATAATTTCACGATAGATTTCTAACTTAAACAATCCAATAAAAACCCTATCATCAGAGCGAAGAAAGTTAATTGCACAAATCATCCTTGTGGTTTGCACATTTTCGTGGTTTTCATCCCTCTAAGTTTTTTTTTTTTTGAATTTCGTTCTTAAAGTAACTTTTTTTAGCAACTTACATCCTTTTAAGGGATGAAAAACACGAAAAAGTGTACAAACCTTGTGCAAACTTTTTTAGCACCTGTGAGTCCCTTAATAAACGAGATGGTTAACCAATAGAAAGTGTAAAATACAACAAGTCTAATAATCACTAGATATGGACTAGTATTACTTGTAAATAAAGATGCAAGATATATAAACAAAGTAATACAAGACTTAAAGCAATAAACAAATAAAGTGGACCATTATGTATGTTTCATGGTTATTTCATTTATTGATGTTTAAATAAAATACAAGGTTGTTGCGGAATCAAGATAACACAATTAAGTGAGTATCCTAACAACCTATGAGTTACAATATGATCTATGTTTGTCAAATAACTCTTTGGGATCGAGATACTTAAAGTTGTGAAGTATCCCTGTTTAAGATCGAGAGTATTTGGACAAATTCACTTAAATGCAAAAGGAATGCTTAAAAGTATTTTTCTTAAGAAATGACTTAGTATTTATAGGCAACAAATTCACCAGTGAATTTGTGCCGTACAAATATGGTTGTCATACATTTAATGATCCGACAAGAACATTAAATGTATTAGATAAGAATAAGGATAAAGTCACATCAAGTGCAAGTGTATCCTATTATCCAACCACCTTAACACACGTATACTTTGTTAAAGAACAAGTGGATTGTTCTTTGGAAGTGTGTTAAAGGCATAAGTCAAACCTCGATATTAGTGTTCAGACTTGCAGGATCTAGAACACTAACAATCCTCCAGTGTGCAGATCTGGTAAGACTTTCCAGTGGACTCCGCCATTTGTTAAGTCTTCTTCCTTCAGACTTCAGTCTTTGACTTCAGTCAGAATGTCTTCAGTAGAGTAGATCTGGACTGGGGTGAAGTCTTCAGTGAGCTAATCTGGAGAATGCTCCAGATTACCTGTACAAGTAAATGCTCACTAGTCTTCAATTATTTCTGGACAAATCTTCAGAGGGACTCCAGATTCCAAGTCTGGAGTAGGTCCTATAGAGTATGTTTTCTGGTCAGATCTTCAGTGAGCTCCAGTAGTCGGGTCTGGAGCGAGACCAGCAAAACAAGTTTCTTAACAAACCTAAATAAGGTTCCAGTAGTCCAGTCTGGAGCCAGTCCAGTAAGTCTGGACTAAATCTGGACCTAACAAAAGAAACGGAAAGTGGCTGATAAAGTCAGTTAAAACACAATGGGGGGATTGAATGGGAAATGAGAAATGAAGATTGAGAGGGTGATAAGAGGGAAGTGGGGATGGTGTGGAGGAAGCGGAAAGGGGGGGTGTAATGAGCGGGAGAAATGAGATGGAGTAAATAACTAAGGTTCCAGTAGTCCAGTCTGGAGCCAGTCCAGTAAGTCTGGACTAAATCTGGACCTAACAGCACCGTACATCCCTCAAAAGGATGTAAAGTGCTAAAAATGTTTACTTGAAGAACAAAATTCACTAAAAAAACTTAGAGGTATAAAAACCACGAAAATGTGCAAACCACATGGATGATTTGTGCAATTAACTCAAGAAAAAGTCATCTAAACCAATATATTGTTAAAAGAAAATGATGGATAGAACATGAACATAAACATAAACATATACTCGTATATAAATAAACGATGAGTGGAACAACATAGCAGCTTTGGAAGTGAGTTTGGTCTGGCTTTTAATATTGAATGTATTGGGCTTATCATTCTTTTTGGATACAAAGATGGTCCATACTCCTAAGCAGGTCCATATAATTTTACTGTGGGCAATGTTTAATTTTTTTCCTTCTCACTAATCCAACTTCCGAATTCCAATACCTTACGACTAAAGCCAGAAGTTTGAAGTCATTAAAGTATTTACTAGTTCATATACCAACTAATCTTAATAAATAATAACCGTACCGTACGATCTACAAATCGACTATATAAATATCGTACTATTGATGATACTTATTGTTATGATACTTATTGTTTATTGATTAAATAAGCTTTCTTTATAAACATAATAAATAATGTTTTTGTAAGAAGTAAAGGGCAAGGATTCCCTAAAGTTACCCAACTTGACTAGTCAAGTTGGGTAAATCTTGACCTTTGATTTATATTAGGTATCTCAATTATACTGCCAACTGCCGCCTTCCTCGATGGTGTATGAGGGTGATTAAAATGTAGGCAGAGTTATCTCTACCTAGGTAGAGAGACTGCTTTTAGGTTCTACTTAAATGGTAGAAAAGGGCCTCCTACCCTGATCCAAATCACGTTGATTTAGGTATCTGAATCTATATATTATTTAATTAAAAGTTTTAGATACCTAAATCAGTTTAATTAAAAAAATTTTTTAATCAGAAAAGTAGAATTAATTTCCGAATATACGATAAATACGCATGACGCTTTAATAAAACGTCATGTGTAGTTCAAAG
The DNA here is from genome assembly GCA_034093135.1 of Erigeron breviscapus. Classification (NCBI taxonomy): domain Eukaryota; kingdom Viridiplantae; phylum Streptophyta; class Magnoliopsida; order Asterales; family Asteraceae; genus Erigeron; species Erigeron breviscapus. The sequence goes on along the minus strand of CM067170.1, from coordinate 37,343,748 downwards.
TTACAATTCTGTTTTAGTACCAACAAGGAATTAGCCTAATGGTAAGGCAAACACTTTGTGACCTTAAGGTCTCAGGTTCGATCCCCGTTGGGCACAAAAAATAATTCCTTTAAGGTACCCGTTACCAATGAAGCCTAGACCCATATGTGAAGTTTAAATACGCGAGTTCGATCCTTCGGGGTGCCCAGATCATGTGGGGATTAGGATGGAGGTATTTTACCGGCATCATATGGCTCATACGGGGTGGGTCGATGAGTATCCAATTGTGGTACCGGAGCTAGGGTTCCCCCATTACCCTTTTTTTTTTTAAATGACTATCAGTTTAATTTTCATGTCATGAAAACATGAGATCAACCTGATACATATATTCAGTTTCTTACATCGAAGTTTAGGATACTCTAATAATAATGAAATGAAGTATCAATCAATTAAAGCTATAAACTAATTTTTGTACTAAACTATTTGATTTGATATTTTCTTTTTGTATCATTATCCAAATAACTCCAAAATTGAATTGTATATCGATTTATGAATTACATCCCAATGTTTATTTTGTGTATTTAATGTGACATCCTACATGGCTTCTGCGAGGCACCAACCAGTAAGGTGATAATACTAAGCGATATACCCACCCAGATATATCACTACATAAAATGGACACAATAACTAAGTTACATGAACCAATCATCAATAAATTTATTGGTATATGATGGAGCTTGAGACTGAGAGTTTTTGGATTCAAATCTTAATGTGAGCAAAATGCTCACAGAAATGGAGACATGGGTTTTCTCATAATGATTTTCTCTGAAATTAGAGTTGCGTATATGAAAAGGCATGTCGCTGAGTCCAAAATTTGACGTTCAAAAAAAATAAAAAAATACCCTGAAATAAATAACCAAGTAGTTGGAGACAAAACATCAACAAAAAGTGTATAGTTGATTACCTTTGGATACTATTAACCCGATAAAAAATACTCCGTAAGTTACATACTTAAACAAACAAAATTTAAATTTTGTTACACAGTGCACCAAAACCAATACAATAACATGATTAAAACCCGTTTTCTTAAGTGATCGAGACTACTAATATACATGAGTGTTGCCAAAAGTTAAAAAATTATTTGATTTTAAACTTTTAAAAGTAAAAGTTTCTTTGATTTTTGCACCTTGCACCTCTTTGTTACTTCAAAAAGACAAAAACATTGGTACTAGCATCTTGTTGAAATCATTTCAAAGCATCAATCTTTAACTTGATGCTACTTGAACAAATTAATTATCTGTTAACTCAAGATTTATAATCGAGGTTCAATAAAAGACAATACCTAAATGTCCTTATCACATAAAACAATTCGATTGCCACTATGAACCAATCATATATTATTGAAGGGTTAAGTATCCCGGAGTGTAAGTAACTTTGCAACTTTTTCTATTGTGTGTATGCATCAAAATTTTTGAACACTGTATGTAAGTATCTCGCAAAATTGAACGCTTAATGTAAAAATGTATACGTGGCAACCATATGAGCTGCCCACGTAGAAGTTTTTGATTGGCCAAGGTAAAAATTTTACATTAAGTGTTCAATTTAGCGAGATACTTACATACAATGTACAAAATTTTTGATACTTACATACAATAGGAAAAGTTGCAAAGTTACTTACACTCCGGGATACTAAACCCATTATTGAAACACAAATAATGTCATATTATAAGCATCTTTACAAACACTTGAACATATCCTAATGAACAACCTTAATCTCACCTCAAAATTCAATAAAAAAAAAAACATGTCGAATCCTCTCTTTGTTGCTTCACTCTCTATCTCACTAATTGCAATTCCTCTATTATATTGGGCATACAATTTTCAAAACAACAAACATAAACAAACCAATCTAGTACTCTATGTACATGACAACCTTACTGGTGATGACAAATCAGCAATGACAGTAGCCGGAAAAGACGGTCCCACGACTAGTATTATGCATTTCGGGACCCTTTTAGCACATGATGATCCGGTAACCATGGACCCGGATCCTAAGTCTAAAGAAGTTGGAAAAGCGCAAGGAATGTATATTAATAGCCAGTTGGATGGGAAGGCGTTGTACATGATATTTTCGATTATGTTTACTCAAGGGGATTATAAGGGAAGCACACTAGAGATTCAAGGAGCTGATCCTTTCACGTTGAAACAAAGGGAGTTTTCGGTTGTCTCAGGAACAGGTTATTTTCGGTTCGTGAGAGGGTATGGAATCATGACCACCGAGTTTCTTGATATTACAAATTTGAGAGCTATTATCAAGCTTGATATTACTGTGAAACATTTTTGAAATGTTGAATAATGGCTATTTTGAGTAGTTTATGACAGTCTTTTCCCAGTTTTATGTTATTTATATGAATAATAACAAGAGGTTGTGTTAGTGATTTACAGTGCAAATATAAGGTAACATGAATTAATTCATTGATTTTCGTTTCTTCTTGATTAAAAAGGTAACACATTTGTTTCAAACCTTAAATAAGTTCATTTTTAAATATCTAAATACTTTTGATCAACAATATGTCAATATCAAATGAGGTATATACAGTAAAGGATCTAGAAAAAGATTTTATTAGGGCATCAAAGACTATGGTGACGAAGACTCGGAGTCCTTAGATTATCTATTCACTCAATGTCGGTTTATACATGAGCTATGGAACGCTATTGAGTCTTGGTGTCACTTGCTTCCCATAAATCCATAATTGTCTTTTCTACTAGGGATCTTATTTTCTTGCATAAGGCCATTGAGGGGGTCAATTCTAAGAAAGTATATGGGGCAATCTGGTATACTAGTGTCATGTTGGGTTGTATGGAAGGCACACGGAACAATATTGTGTTCAATTATAAGAAGGCGTCGATTCCTTGCTTATTGAGGAAGTCAAATCTCTTGGTTATCTTCGGGTGAAGCATCAAGCTAGGAAGGAGGTGTTCAATGAGATTCATTGGCATGATTTCTCTTTTTTTGTAACTATATTTTATGACTGATTGTATAGTATATGTGTTGGCACTAGTACCTTGCTAGTATGTTTAATGAAATTTTGCCTTAAAAAAAAAGACTAGTGTCCCTGAATGTGATGAACTACACGAATGTTTATATTATGTAATGAACTACTCGGGTATTCATGACTTGTTATTCTGTCCATTTGATGTATAACCGGTTGAAGCCACTTATTGGTGCCACGTATAAGCCAATTCGTAGCTACAGTGGTGGTCATGTCCAGCTTATATCATTGCTAAGATATTTTCCATAATTAAGGGGTTTTTGTTCAAGTAAAACTAAGTATTAACGTAAAACATATATATTTATAAGGTCACAAAATCTGTTTCGGCCGATATATATTGACTTTATTATTTTATATGCATTTGATACATGCATGTCATATTTGGTGCCTGGATGCTGGATGCTATACATATGTGAACTCATAGGTTCATGTGTAGATACATCACAGTACTAAGTTATGGCATAGATAGGGTCTAGGTACTGCTCACTTGTGTGATAGTCTGTATTTTCTTGTTATAAATTTAAGATTAAGATTTACACATCATCATATTAGTTCACTAAAAAGCAACCGTACATCAACCCTTGGAATGAAAATATGTTGGCCTTTTGAATCATCTCGGGATCAGATTAACGACACACAAACTCACACTTTTGTATATAATATGAATTGACAATACATATAGACACTTATATTAATAGGTTAATTTACATACGAACCATTGTGACTCTTCCTAAAAGTCACGACCTTTCATAATTAACTTACTTAACCACGAATAACCACTTACTTGGGTTGGTGACTTTGTTCTTATCCTATAAACCTTCACATACTCGACTCTAAATACATAAACAACCAATTATCTAACAACCCTTCAACTTCAAATCAACATGGATTAACGAATTACCATCCAAAAAAATACTTAAAGAAAAAGCTCCGAACTGCCCACCATTTCAAATTTACATAAAGATCCGATTATTCCCATGTAAGAATCAGTACAGTCTGGTTTATTTTGACAACGTAACCATCAAACCCTGTTCAAGCTTGGCAAACACCTGCCATGATGTAACATCATTGTCAATTTGTCATGCTTCTTCAGCTCTTTTTTTCTAAAAATGATAAAGTAATTGGAACTCCGCTTTTCAGTCTAGGAATGTGAGATTTCTTTTCTAGGCGGAGATCTTGATCATCAACTGTCCACCTGCAGGGAATATATAAGAGTAATTAGACTGATACGAAAGATATGAATAACTGGAAAAATAAAGTTTGAGCCTACTTGTATCCACTAGTTAGCCTGTGCAAAAACACCAACATTGTAACCTTCGCCATATGGATTCCTAGGCATGTCCTAGGCCCAGACCCGAAAGGTACATAACTATATGGCTTCTGTAGTTCCTGAAGAAATAAATACGAGTAGCTAGCAGAGTCAAAGTGTATTATATTAAGCTTCATTTGTACGTTTACTTCTTGCTCGAAAATCTGTACATAATTTAAATGAGTATATATATAATGTGAACTTTATACATCGAATCGTGATGGGTTGAAATGCAAAGGATCTTTGTACAATTCTGGATCATAGTGTATGTGAGTAGCATCAACATTTACATGCCATCCTTTCTTTATCTCAAAGTCTGCAGTGAAATAATGAAAGTTACTGGTTAACTAGTCTACACCTGTTATGCACTTGATTGGTTTTTCCTTTCGTGTTATGCTAAGATATGCGAAGTACCTACGTACCCTGAATTTTGCAGTCATTAAGCGCAACACGAGGGAACCATAACAACACATTTGACATTCTTAAAGTCTCTTTCATAACCTGAAAAACGTCCCGATAGATCATAAACCATCCATCTTGTACATTTAGGCAAAGCATAACAGGCAGCTTAATTATTAGTACTATGCTTGTAACCTGTATGCCGTATAGCATCTTGTTAAGATCCTCAAGACTAAGCAATGCCCCTCTTGGTTTACTTCTGAGTAATGACAACTGTTCTTCCTGTAATTTATTTGATATAGGAGTATATGATTATTTTTTGTGCCAAATTAGTATCCATGCTGATGACTTACGTTGGGTACGATTACTTACTCTTAACGTGTTTAGCACTTCTTTGTTTTCATCTAAAAACTTAACACTCCACATCATTGCAGCTGCAGTGGTGGTCTGCCCGGCTATTATCATTGTTAAGATATTATCCATAATCTCAGAATCATCAAGCTTCTCATCATCAGGAAATGAATCCCTTTCTAACATTGACTGCAAGAAGTCTTCGTGAGGCTCTTTGCTACTCCGTCTACTACTAATCATTTCTTTAATAATATTCATGAGACTTTCGCGAGCCTGCATTTAAAATTGTTGTTCATGGAATCTGGATAAACTTTATCAGAGAATATTGAAAATGTTTAAAGTCACCAAAGTAGCATACCTTATAGAAATGTTCTTTTGTTCATTTAGGTGATTAGGTCATCATACTCTTACTAAATCAGAACCTCGTGATATTTGCATATAAACTTTCATGACTTTTCTTACAATTAAGTTACGAACTTAAAAAGTGTAATTATCATATTAAGATTAATAGAGTACGCTGACCCAAATGAACATCAGAAGCCAAGTCAATTACGGGCCACCAAACCCTGCAACGGGTTCCATCCCAGATATTCGTGTAATTTAAGGTAGGATAGTATTCCGCTCAAAAAGAAAAAGACCGTAACTACCTTCATTCCTTTGTAGTATCTGGTGCCTGGAATCATGACTGGAATTGAAAGCATTGCATTAGAAATAGCTGTGCAGTCTTTTTCTATTTTGTTCAGTAAAGATTCATCCTTTATGCTCATCAACATATCGCACATCGCATCAAATGTTATCTGAATCAACAGATATTAAGGAAAATAAATTCAAAAATATATATATGTCGCTATAAGATAAAATCCGAGTCTACTTACCTTCATGTTGAAATCAAGAACAATAAAACTCTTTCCATCTTTGGCCAACTTCTCGAACCTTTCAGAGAGCAACTTATCAAATTTTGGAACAAACTTGGACAAGGAATCCATGGAGAAAGGACCAGAAAGAAGGCGCCTGATTCGTTTATGACTTTCAACAGGTACACAAAGTAAGCTTTTCTTCCCAACAGCATCAGCCATTGATTTTACATACCCTTTGTTGAAAAGTTGAAAATCATTCGTCAAAATTGTTTTTGCGCCTACCACAGTTGGGACAAACACATGAACTTTGCCAAATAGCCTTGTTTTGAACCACTTCCCATACCTGTGAATGAGGGTATCCAAAGAAAAATACCAGTGTTAATTTTTCGGTTTTGTAAAAGTATAGTGTAAATATAGAGAGTGCATACCAAAAAAGAATAATATTGCATACTCTTAAAAGATTTTCTAAATCCATGTGTATATATGGTTTCATCAATTCATCATTTAGCAAAACAAGTAAATGTATTAGAAATAGATTACTAACCATAGTCTTCGAAGTCGAACAAAATCATAGCAACCTTTGGTGCTATTAGTAGCAGAAAGAAAGGAGAATGTTTCACCAACAAGAGGGAGACCAAGGCTCCCAGGGATCTCATGATCCCTGGATTTTTTCCAAAGTTTCTTGGTAAAGAATTTTGTGACTAAGCCAGAAAATAATACAACTAAGATCAAGTTATAGTTGT
>CM067170.1:37227057-37332057 GCA_034093135.1 Erigeron breviscapus | reverse complement strand
TGATGCAGCTTGAATAACACTTGCTTCCATAAGATATTACAATTACAAGTATGAAGCATGATCTGGGTCAGAGACAGATCGTAAGCTGTGTCAGCTTAGTCTGACCCAGATCAGATTACAAGAACCAAAGATTACTAAGTGTTTATAGGTCATATTTGTCATCATTAAATTTACAATAACATTGGGACTCAACAATCTCCCCCTATTTGATGATGACAAAACCCAACTACACTTTTGACTATCAGCTTACAAAGAATCAAACGAAAATATGACTAACAGCTTGTTACCCTTTGAATCTTTTGGGTTCTTTTCAATCTGATATGAAGTTCTAACCAAGAAACTACATTTGTACAACTGCCTTTGCATATATAGAGAATAAATCAAAGATATTACATGTTACATTACTATTCTCCAAGCATTTCAATAGCTTCTTGCTTAACCTCAAATGATGGAGCAACTCTCACATCTAATTGCCTATCTAACCCTTCATCTATAAGGAACTGCTCATACCCATTACCTTCTTCACTAAAGTTTCTGCACAATCTGTATAAGGTAAATAGGTGCATAGATGGTACCTGTTTTAGTTCAACAGTCCTTTGAAACACCAAATTCCCTCTAGCATCTACAAAGTACATCCCATGCTCAGGTTCAGTGATGAACTTCCCAAATCTTGCATCTTTAACACCAGCAGGTAGAGACAGATTAAGATTATCAAGAATCTTGTCAATTGCACCAGAAGATAATTGTGCTAGCAACTCTGTAGGAGACAAGTTTTGGAGAAAAACTGAATGGTCACATCCAGGAGCATCAATCCTTTCATACCTTCTTCTTTTCTTCTTCAGTGGCTCAGCTGACTCATCTTCATAATCCATATCATATGCAATTGGTCTTGGAAGGCCAGAGACATCAATTTTGTACTTCACAACAGCAGCTAACTTCTTCTCAATGGCTTCCAAGACTGTCTCTTTGTGAACTCCAGACATACCAGTAATGATGTTATGTAGTTCCACCCACTCTGTGTATCCTAGATCAAGCAGTTTGTCAAGATCATGGGTTTCCCAGTTGGTTTCATAACCTCTTCTTGTAAACCTCATGCTTGGAATGTTCTTTCCTTTTCGCCTTTTCAGTAGAACCTGGAGGATTGGTTCTGGATGCCTTCTATAATGAATCTTTTCAGTAACTTGTCTTTTCTCCAAGGCATCAAACCAATTATTGGCTTTCACACTTTCTTTTACATCTTTAACCTTCTGTGATGGTTTAGAATGAACCACCACTTTCTTCTTTCCTTTTCCTTTGCTCACAACTTTCTTTTTAGAACCAATGGCTGCAAGATCTTCTTCATCTTCTTTATTCAATTGTTCTTGAACAACCTTGGCAATTTCACAATCAGACTTAGTTGCAACAATTCTTTCTCTTTCAAGTCTGTCCTCCTTAATCATTTTATATGCCATCTCAACTGTTACCCCAAGCTGTGGAGCAGTTTCAGTTGCAATCTCCCAATCTTTTTCCTTTTCAGTTAAGATCTTCACACCACTTGACCCAGCTTCTATTGTTCTTTTCTTGATCATAAATTGGGACAGAGTGGCTGTGTCTTCACTAGATGAAGATTCATCAATTTGTTCTTTGGGAGCTGGGTCAGCTTGAGTTGGCATAGCTTGCACAGGAACAGCTTGGGAGGACTTTCTTTTCTTTTCAATACCAACTTCCTTCCTTATATCTCCCATTACAACATTAACAGTCTCCCCATTGGTTGTATCACTCTCCTTTTCAATTTCTTCATTCAATTTTCCAACAGTTACACCACCAGACTCAGATTCTGGTCTTTTTATCTCTTCCACATCTTCCTTCTCACTTTCCACCCTAGAACCATGCACAACCAATCTTCTATCATTTTGTGCCTCCTCAGCTCTGGCCTTATCTTGTCTTTCTTTCAGTCTTTCAAAGTAATCTTCAATCTCCTTGTCAACCTGAGCTTTTTGTCTTTGTCTTTCTAGCTCCAATTCAGCTTCACTCATTGCACCCCTTTTTCTTTTAGTAGCATTCTTCTCCCCCTTTTTGTCATCACCAGCAGGGAAAGAGCTTACTGGAGTAGCAAAGAGGCCTTTAAGTTCTTGGTTGATCAAGTCAATCTTTATATTAGTCAGACAGCAGGCTCTTCTTAGCTCAACATAATTTTCATGGAGGAGTTTAATCTTTGATTTAACACCCTTAGAAGCTTCAATCAGATCATTCTTGAAGTCAGCTTGTGACTTGTTTGAAGATCGAAGTTCTATGGTGACTTCCCTTTTGAATTTGGTTGCAGCATTCTCAATCTGACCCAGAGTACTCTTGTTCCTTTCATTTTCTTCATTAACTGCCTTTGTAAGACAATCAAGAGACTCTGTCAGCTTGCTCTGGTTCTGCTGCATCAAATCAACTGCTTTCTTAACATACTCTTCCAATGCAGTCTGATCTTGACTCATCTAATCCACCTTCTTATCCGTCAAATCCTGATCCTTTTGGATCTTTTCCAAGCATTCGGTTAGCTTTGAGCTCTCAACCTTAGAGGTTGAAATAAACTCAGTGAGCTGACCCACCACATCTGAAAATGAGATAGTGGCATCTTGGGAAGAACTTGCAGTTGGCTTAAAAGCCACTGACTCTGGAAAGAGCAGCCTGCAATCCTTAATTTCAGGGTCATTGGGCATATTTAGAAGGGGGTGGAGGTTTAAGGAGTTTTGGAACATTTGCTAATGAGAGTGTCACCAATGCGTTCGATACTTCTCTACTTTGACTGACCATCCTCAGAAATGATGTGCATTGACTCTGACTCACTTTGGATCTGGGCTAGATCCTCTGTTACCCCTTTAATGATATCATCAACCTTTTGGGAGGCTGATGATGGTGAATTCGGTTTAGACACAGTATGACCTTGGGAGGAGGTCTTTCTTTCAATACCTTCACCCTGTTTGGAGGGTTGGGTAGCAGTAAGTGTTCCCTTTAACTCGTTTACACTCTTTTGGGAGAGTGCAGATGGGCGTGGTGTTTTCGGCTTGTCAGCTTGGGTGACAGGGACAGCTTTGGAACGTTCCTTAGCTTTCCCTGCACCTTGGGGGATCTCAAGATTGGATGAAGCAATATCAACCCCAGAAGCTGACACAGATTTCTTATTTGATCTTTTCTTTTTGGCCTTGAGAGGTACTAAGTCCTCAATAAGGGGTCTTTTAGAGTCGGATTTTGAGCGAATGGACGAAGGTGTGGCTAGGGAGGCTGATGTTTTGGCCAACCCTTCACCCTCTTTTGTAGGAGTAGAATGTTGAACAGATTCAGAAGAGTTTGAGGGTTCAGAAGCATGTGTACCTGGGTCCCCCTGATTAGCAGATTGAGTGTCAGACTCAGATCGCGTCGAAGTAGGGACATCTTCCTCAAGTGCTTCTTGATCCTCTTCTCTTTTCCTGCAAAAATCAAGGTAGATCTGCATTGCTCGGGTCAGACCCTGCACAGATACCTTTGGACTATTGAAGATGTTGTTATTTATAGATTTGCATTCCACAGTCTGACCAGTTGCCAGACTGTAATCATTGTCAAGAATAGCTTCAATGATAAGAGCAAGAATCCTACCATAAGGTATGGTAAGACTCTTCTTATGAACGCGATCAACAAGGTTCTTAAAGATTAAAGCAGCAAAATCTATTCTGGTCATAGTGACCATTGCATGAAAAATCTGCAATTCTAGGACATTAGCCTGATCAAAGCTGCCTGCCTTTACTTGTAAGGTTTTCAAAATTGTGCTCAATAAGTAGTTCCAAATACCAGTTAAATGTTTCATTTTAACCACTGAAGCCAATGGACCAGTATATCCAACTTCTTGTAAAACATTTTTGGCTTCAGTATGAGTCACAACAACATCATATTCATCATCAGGCATATATGACAGCTCAAAAGCAGACCTAAGCCTCTCATAAGAAATGTATACCTTTTTCTTACCGTTGAGGATGGAGCCATAGATTGCAGCATCTCCTTTCTTATTCTGTTTCACAACACAGCTCGCCCAAAATTCACACAAAAGATCTTGAAACACCCAGTCTGGCTTCTCAATCATCACCTTGCCGAATGGATGATGCCATAAGAAAGCCACAATCTCATCGTATCCTTTAGCCCATGAAGGAGGATGAATATTGGCATAAACCAGACTGCCAATCTTGATTTTACCAGTATCAAGATCAGCCGGAACCACTACTACCTTATCTCCCACCACATAAGGTGAAAGCTTGTTGGCGCTAATCGGAGCTGGGTATAGACTTTCAGGTTCAGAACTAGATTGAGAATCATTAGAATGAATCGAAACAGATGATGATGCCATTTTAAAAACAAATTTTAGAAGAAATTAATTTTAATAAAACAGTAATCAGATTTGAGAGAAAAAATTGATTTTAAGAAAATATGAACAAGTGATTTGGGATTTAGGTTAAATGAAAGTTATATACAAAACCCAAAATATCTTATTTGAAAAAGTTGGAGAGAGAAAGTTTTTGATTGGAGGATCAACAAGTAGTGGTGGTACTTTTTCAGTAACCGGTAGTTACTACTACACGTGTCACACTCCAATAGGAAAATAAGTAAACTAAATAAAATAATAAAAGTAATAAAACGCACTGAGATATTTAATAACAAAAATAACCACGAAGCTGGGCCAGACTCAGCTTACCCTCTTTCACTTGACATGCACCAAGTGTGAAAGGGTAGTCTGGGTCTGACACAGCTTACCCTCAAAATTTAGTATAACTCTAAGGGGTCAGATTTTCTATTACTTAGCTCACTACATTTTACAAATTAAGCATACCTAGCTTACTTATGAGGTAGTTGAACCTTGATTCATCCAATGGCTTTGTGAACAAGTCAGCAAGCTGATTGTCTGTTGGAATGAAGTGGAGTTCAACATCTTCTTTCATTACATGATCCCTGATGAAATGATATCTTATATCAATGTGCTTGGTCCTTTAATGAAGCACATGATTGTTTGAAATTGCTATGGCACTGGTACTGTCACAAAAGATTGGAGTTTTTGTTGCAGTGACACCATAGTCTTGAAGCTGATATTGCATCCAAAGAATTTGAGAGCAACAACTTCCTGCAGCAACATATTCAGCTTCTGCAGTGGAAATAGAAACTGAATGCTGCTTCTTGCTGGACCAGCTTACAAGTCTATTGCCAAGCAATTGACAAGCTCCTGAAGTACTTTTTCTGTCAATCTTACAGCCTGCAAAGTCAGAATCTAAATAGCCAATTAGATCAAACCCTGAGTCTTTGGGATACCAAAGACCCAGATTGGGACTACCTTTAAGGTATCTAAAGATTCTTTTCACAGCCTTAAGATGAGATTCCTTAGGACTAGCTTGATATCTTGCACAAAGACATGTAGCAAACATAATATCTGGTCTACTAGCAGTCAAGTAAAGTAATGATCCTATCATACCCCTATAAGCTGTGATGTCAACAGATTTGCCATTTTTATCTTCATCCAGCTTATCAATAGTTCCCATAGGAGTTTTCATAGGTGAGCATACAGAAAAACCAAATTTGTTTAAGAGATCTTTAACATACTTTCCTTGGTTTATGAAAATTCCAATTTTAGTCTGTTTAACTTGTAAACCCAGAAAATAGTTTAGTTCTCCCATCATGCTCATTTCATACTTTTTAGACATTAATTCAGAAAACTTTTTACAAAGTCTTTCACTGCTAGACCCAAATATTATATCATCTACATAGATTTGTACAAGCAGAATATCACCATTATACTTTCTCACAAACAAAGTCTTGTCAACATTACCTCTTTTAAAGTTATTAGCCAATAAGAATTTAGACAAAGTATCATACCATGCCCTTGGAGCTTGCTTCAACCCATAGAGAGCCTTGTCAAGCTTGAACACATGGTCAGGAAACTTTGAATTTTCAAAACCAGGAGGCTGTTCAACATAGACTTCTTCTTCCAATTTTCCATTAAGAAAAGCACTCTTCACATCCATTTGATAGACCTTGAAACCTTTGTGAGCAGAGAAGGCCAAGAACATTCTGATTGCCTCTAATCTTGCCACTGGTGCAAAAGTCTCATCATAATCAATTCCATCCTCTTGTCTGTAACCAAGAGCTACCAATCTTGCTTTGTTTCTGGTCACAACTCCCCTTTCATCCATTTTGTTTCTGTAGACCCACTTGGTTCCAATCACAGTCTTGTGATGAGGTCTTGGAACAAGTTCCCAAACCTTGTTTCTTTCAAACTGTGTTAGCTCATCTTGCATTGCATTAGCCCAAGAGGGATCTTCCAGAGCTTCATCAACCTCAGTTTGTTCCATCTTGCTTACAAAATTGACAAACATGCAGAAGTTGCCTGTTGCCTTTCTTCTTGTTTTCACACCAGAGAGTGGATCACCAATGATTTGGTTAATTGGATGACTCTTTGTCCATCTAGTAACTGGGACAATGGACTGATTCAGATTAGATGGTCCAGCATGATCAGCTTGAGGAAGAGGCTGATCAGCTTGGACAGGAATGGAGGAGTCTGAGCCAGTTGGAGAGTCATTTAATGGATTCTGAACAATAACTTCAGTAGGAGTAGGATCAGCTTGTGCATCTTCAAAGATTGGAACATCTTCTTCTTCTTCAATGAGTTGGTCCCCCTGAGTTTGAGCATTATTAGCTCCAACTGGAGGATTTGTTGGAGACTCATTCTCAGGTACAGCCAGTTCTTCAAAATTGAAGTCTTCATCTTCAGGAGGAGAGCAGCCTGGCTTAGAACAACCTTCATCAATGCTTACATTAACAGAGTTCTCTATTGTTTTAGTTCTCTTTTTGTACACTCTGTAGCCCTTCATCATTGTTGCATATCCAAGTAGGATACCTTCATCTGATTTCTCATCAAACTTTCCAAGATGGTCTTTCTGATTTAGAATATAGCAAGGACTACCAAACATTCTTAGGAAACCAATCTCAGGTTTTCTCCCCCTAAGAAGTTCATATGCAGTCTTCTGGTGTCTTTATACAATGAGGGATCTGTTCTGGGTAAAGCAAGCTATGTGTACTGCTTCAGCCCAGAAATGAGACTTGACATTGTTTTGAGCCATCATGGATCTGGCAGCTTCAATGAGAGTTCTGTTTCTTCTTTCTGCAACACCATTTTGTTGAGGAGTTCTGGCAGCTGAGTAGGCTTGTGAGATTCCCTTTTCACTGCAGAATGAATTAAGAGTGATATTCTTAAATTCAGTACCATTATCACTTCTTAATTGCCTAACAGGCCTTTTGTAGAGAACCTCAGCTTGCTTGATGAAATGAATAATGCTGTCAGCAGCTTCACTCTTGTGTCTTAGAAAGAAAACCCAGGTGTATCTTGAATACTCATCAACAATTACCAAGGAGTACCTCATTCCAGTGAATGATGGAGTACTGATTGGTCCAAATAAGTCCATATGAAGCAGATCCAAACAATTATCAATGGTTGAGCATGTTTTAGACTTAAAGGTAGCTTTAAGTTGCTTGCCTTTCTCACAAGCACCACACAGCTTGTCCTTCTCATAATTGATCACTGGAAGCCCATACACCAACTCTTTCTTACACAGCTTGTTGATGTCTTTGAAATTCATATGAGACAGCCTTTTATGCCACAACCAATTCAGCTCATCTTGAGACATTGACATGAAACAGACTTCTCTTGTGACAGTTGGATTTCTCATGTCAAAAGAATACAAAGACTCATCCCTCTTTGCAATAAGAACCACATTGCCTTCCAAATCAAGAACAATTCCCTTATCAGACCTGAATCTCACTTCATAACCAGCATCACACAACTGACTCACACTGATCAGATTGTGCTTCAAACCATTTACATATGAGACTCTTCTGAAAGTAAGAGGACCATTTGAAAGAACACCAAAACCTTCAGTCTTTCCTTGAGAATCATCTCCAAAAGTAACATTAGAACCAGCGCGAATCCTAAAGCTACATAGCAGGGACTTACATCCGGTCATATGCTTGGAACATCCACTGTCCAAGTGCCAGGTGTTATCGTCATGACCGCCCTGCAATTATGATAAGAGATTAGTTCATTTTAGGAACACTGTGATCTCTATCCTTTCTTTTATTTCTCTTTGAACTATTCTTGTTTGTTTTATTCTTTGAATCTGACACAGATTGGGTGATGGTCAGCTTGGACAAGTCAAGACTTTCTTCAGGTTTTAACTCAACAACCTGATTAGCTTCAGACACAGCTTCAGCAATGGTCTGACCCATAGTTTCAGGATCTTTAAACCCAATACCAGATTTCTGAACCAACTTAATTGGTTTAGAAATAGTCTCTTTGGTTTGGACTTTGGGTGGTGAAGGAGGCTGATAACAAGGTTCCATAGCACATACTTCAGCTATGGCTATGGCCCTATCATAATCACCATCAAAGATAGCTTGGATCTGATGAGGTATTTGTTCATTCACACATTTAGCAACTCTTTTAGATCTTATACACCATGTTTCAGGAATGCAGTTTTAGCTTCTTTAATCAAAATGGAGTTTAATTGCTTTTGAGCTTTAACTTCAGATTCTAGTTTTTCAACGGTGTGACTCTTGGAGCTGTTATCAAGTTTCAAAATATGTATTTCCTTTTTGAGTTCTTGATTAAAATGTTTTTGCAGTAACACCTCATCACCAAGTTTGTTCAGTCTGGACAGCTTCTCATTATCAGACATATTGGAAAAAGAAGTTACCTCAGGTGGAGCAGTCTGACTGGTGGATGCCTGGTGAGCTGACTCAGATTTGGTAACTAAACATAGACTTTATCACATTTTGAAACCCATTGTTGCTTGGTCTGTCCTTTACCAGATTCAAAGTTCTTTCTAGCAACATTCAAGGTTTCCTTCTTAACAAAACCTTTGCCTATTCCAGCTTTCTTACATTCAGCTCTCAATTTTCTTTGATCAACAATTTTTGGATCAGATACCTTCTCAAGAAAATTGGTTTTCATTGACACCTTATCAGTTTTGGACTCAACATATTTTAAAATCAATTTGTTAGAGTCAGACTTGGTGTTACTTGAAATAGACTCAGATTTTGCTTGTGACTCATTTCCTAGAGAACCAGACTTCTTACTCTTTAAAAGCTTAATTTTCTCTTTAGGAACACTGTGATCTCTATCCTTTCTTTTATTTCTCTTTGAACTATTCTTGTTTGTTTTATTCTTTGAATCTGACACAGATTGGGTGATGGTCAGCTTGGACAAGTCAAGACTTTCTTCAGGTTTTAACTCAACAACCTGATTAGCTTCAGACACAGCTTCAGCAATGGTCTGACCCATAGTTTCAGGATCTTTAAACCCAATACCAGATTTCTGAACCAACTTAATTGGTTTAGAAATAGTCTCTTTGGTTTGGACTTTGGGTGGTGAAGGAGGCTGATAACAAGGTTCCATAGCACATACTTCAGCTATGGCTATGGCCCTATCATAATCACCATCAAAGATAGCTTGGATCTGATGAGGTATTTGTTCATTCACACATTTAGCAACTCTTTTAGATCTTATACACCATGTTTCAGGAATGCAGTTTTAGCTTCTTTAATCAAAATGGAGTTTAATTGCTTTTGAGCTTTAACTTCAGATTCTAGTTTTTCAACGGTGTGACTCTTGGAGCTGTTATCAAGTTTCAAAATATGTATTTCCTTTTTGAGTTCTTGATTAAAATGTTTTTGCAGTAACACCTCATCACCAAGTTTGTTCAGTCTGGACAGCTTCTCATTATCAGACATATTGGAAAAAGAAGTTACCTCAGGTGGAGCAGTCTGACTGGTGGATGCCTGGTGAGCTGACTCAGATTGCTGTTGTATTTTCACCAGATCTTCAGCAAATCTTTGAGTAGCCTCTTTAGCCATGAAACACTTGGCATCTTTGTACAGCTCATCATCAGATGATGTGGCACTTTCAGCCCAGTCTTTGGCTACCAGACTCTTCTCATTTCTGTTCACCTTCTCAGTCAGCTCAGCTACTTGTGCTTTCAAGGATTTGTACTTAGTCTTGAGCTTAGAGTATTTTTCACCTCTTCCACCTTTGGCTGGCACAGCTTGAGCAGTTTCTTTGGATCTGCAATCACCAGCCATATGTCCAGTCTTGCCACACTTGTAACAAGTGACCTTGGACATATCAAATGGCTTCTTGGCTTTATCAGCTTGGCGACCTCTTCCTTTTCCTTTAAACTTGTTAAAGGATCTCCTTCTGATCGTTTCAGCCAACATAGCTACTTCATTAGCTAGTTCATCACCATCAGATTCTTCACACTCAGATTCAGCACAAACAGAGTTAGGATTTGACATCACAGGAATATCATCATTAACACAAGGAATGATCTCATTACTAATTGAACTAGGGTGTTCAGTCATAGAAGCAACAAGTGCAGCAGCAGGCTGACTATAAGAATCACCCATAACAATTAGTTTTTCAGCCTCTGAACATTCTTGGTTA
This sequence comes from Erigeron breviscapus, assembly GCA_034093135.1. Classification (NCBI taxonomy): domain Eukaryota; kingdom Viridiplantae; phylum Streptophyta; class Magnoliopsida; order Asterales; family Asteraceae; genus Erigeron; species Erigeron breviscapus. The sequence goes on along the minus strand of CM067170.1, from coordinate 37,321,583 downwards.
TGAAGAAAACCAAAAAGTTCAGGGAGATCAAGATCATGATAAACAGAACTTAATTTAACAGAAGAAATATAGTTGTTCCATTTAGGTGGTAATGAATCAAGAAATTTGCTCTTTAAAACCTCATTTTTCTTATTAATTCCAACAGCAGCTAAATCATTTACCAAAGCATTAAAGCGGGTATGAGTGTCAGTCAAGGATTCATTTCTCAAAGAGAAAAATCTCTCATACCTCCTGGTCAATGTAGTAATTGTGGATTCCATGGAGGTAGAGCAACCCTCAAACATAACAGTCAAAGTACCCCATATTTTCTTTGCTGTTGAACACATTTTAATTGAATGGTAAAGGTCTTTGGGCACAGCTTGGACAATGAAATTTCTAGCCTTTACATCCAAGTTTGCTAACCTCCTATCCTCATCCCCCCAATCTGCCTTGTCCTTAACAATAGATTTGACTGTGGCAGGAATGGTTGGTTGACCTTCCCTGACCACAGCTTCTACCACAATGGTTTGTGTAGGAACATAAGGACCATCCGTAAGGATGTCAGGCATATTGTTATCGATGGATTCAAGGAACAAAGACATTCTACCTTTCCACCCACTGAAATCATCTTTGTCAAACATGGGTAGTCGGGTTGAAGAACCATTATCAATATAAGATGACATTACGCTTTACTATATAAATGAAAATATGCAAGGATTAAGTGCTCAAATCATCACCGATTCTTGAAGATATTGTAAACGGGCTCCCACCCACAAGTAAATGTTTAATTCTAAATGTTTACTTATAAATGTTTACTTCTAATTTTTTATTTGCAGCATCCTTTTGGGCAAACGGAAACTATTACGAGAAGGGCTACTATTTAGGCGACGACATCTATCCAGAATATGCAACATTTGTCAAAACTTTTTCCGACCCGATTGATGAAAAAAGAAAACATTATAAGAAAAAACAAGAGGCGACACGGAAGGGCATTGAGCGGGCTTTCGGTGTGCTTAAAAAATGATGGAAGGTTCTAAAACATCCGGCAATATATTGTGTTAGGTCCAGATTTACTGGACTCGCTCCAGACTCGACTACTGGAGCCATACTGAAGATCTGTCCAGAAACGTGTTCTACTGGACCTACTCCAGACTTGGAATCTGGAGTCCCTCTGTAGATTTGTTCAGAAATAATGGAAGACCAGTGAGCAAATACTTGTATAGGAAATCTGGAGTATTCTCCAGATTAGCTCACTGGACTTCACCCCAGTCCAGATCTATTCTACTGAAGACGTTCTCACTGAAGTCAGAATAAAGAAGACTGACAAATGGCGGAGTCCACTGGAAGTCTTACCAGATCTGCACACTGGAGGATTGTCAGTGTTCTAGACCTTACAAGTCTGAACACTGATATCGAGGAATTGACTTTTGCCTTTACACACTTTCCAAAGAACACTCCACTTGTTCTTTACCAAAGTTTATACGTGTGTAAAGGTGGTTGGTTAAAAGAATAAAGTCATATTGATGTGACTTTATCCTTGTACCATTAACCAATGCATTTAATGTTCTTGTCGGTTCATTAAATGCATGCAACCATATTTGTACGGCACAAAATTCACTGGTGAATTTTGTTGCCTATAAATACAAATTCATTTCTTTGAGAAAATCACTTTAAAGCATACATTTAGCATTAGAGTGAATTTGTCTAAATACTCTCGATCTTAAACAGGGATACTTCACAACTTTAAGTATCTCGATCCAAAAGAGTTATTTGACAAATATAGATCATTTGTAATTCATAGGTTGTCAGGATACATACTTATTTGTATTATCTTGATTCCGCACAACCTTGTATTTTATTTAACATCATAAATAAAATACACCTTGAAAAATACATTATGTTCCACTTTACTTGTTTATTGCTTTAAGTCTTGTATTACTTTGTTTATATATTCTTACATTTATTTACAAGTAATACTAGTCCATTCTAGTGATTATTAGACTTGTTGTATTATACACTTTCGGGGTTAACCATCGTATTTGGGACCTCACAATTGGTATCAGATCAGAAGGCTAAACATTGCCTAGATCTGCTTCTTTGATGGCCACCCCTGAAAATACACAAGGAAGTTTTAATTTTGGTCCCGATCCTAATGTTAATATTATTGATCAAAATAATGAACCACCTATTGTTAATAACACTAATCCACCACCTTCTCCTCCTACTCCTGTTTCTCCACACGTGCATGTGCACTATTCAAATAATCCTGTTCCTAAATTCAGTGGGAACAGTGATGAGTTTGGTACGTGGAAGGCTAGGATGATATTGCATATCACTGGTATTGAGAGGAACATGATGAAAATCTTAAATGAAGGACCTTATGTCCCCACATCACCTCTCAATCCCCTTCTTGATCCTTCTGGATCTAGAAGAGGAAGGGAAAAGAGGGAGGAACATTGGTCAGAAGAGGAGAGGAGATTGGTGAATCTAGACATCCTTCTCAAAAACATGATCCTCGGGGCCGTTCCAGAAACCCTTATTCCCACACTAGTTCTTTTTCCTAGTGCTAAAACCATGTGGGATGAACTTTTAAATCAGCATGAAGGAGGAGATGACACCATTGTCACCAGAAAGGTCTCCTTAAACAAGAGGTATGAGTCATTTTTTGCTCAACCTAATGAGTCTCTCACTGGTACTTACACCAGATTTATGAGTATCATAAACCAGTTGAGAGGTCTTGGGGTTGAGAAGGACAAGGATATACTTCTGGAGAAATTTTGTGATATTCTGCCCACCAAATGGTCTCACATGATCCTGGTCTTACGACAAGGTAAAACTCTGAACACACACACACACTCTCTCAACTCTTTATGGAGCTTTCAGGTACACTAAAGAAAATCAAGCTCAGAGAGTGGTGGCAGAACAAGATGCTTATAACCATGCCTCCAGTAGTCCTGTTGTGGTTGGTCATACTGAACTACAAAGTACATCACTGATATCTTCTGAGAATGTATTTTCTATGAAGAAGATGGTGTCTGAACTCATGGATTCTGGAGAAGCCAGTCGAATCTCTCCAGACTGTTGTGATGAAACTGATGATGATGACCTTGTTGCAATGATTGCTAAAACATTTAACCGTTTCAAAGCAAGAGCAAATAGGCCATCTGGACAATTTGCATCCAGTTCTTCAACTGATAAGACCAATTTGACATGCTTTAAGTGTGGCAAAAAGGGTCATTTCATGAAAGATTGCAGGTCCAGCCAGTTTGTATCCAAGCCTGGTCCATTTTCTTCAAATAATAAGCCTGATGATAGCTATAAATTGAAATATAAAAAGCTTAAGGCCCAGATTGCTCTCATGGCACAACAAATGGATAACAATAATAAGTGCATGATTGCAACAACTGAAGAGAAATGGGTTCCTTCTGATGATTCATCTGCTGATGAAGAAGAAGAAAGAGATTGCTGCTACATGGCTCTGGCAGACGAAGAGCACCCGGTGAAGGAGGATGTCACATCTGGACGATGGGTGGACATTGTTATTAAAAAGGTTAGTGATTATGATACTGCAACTGACCAAGAATTAAAACTGGACATCGCTGAAGCTCTTAATTCTGATTTAATATTTGTTGAAACTGTTAGATCTGACTGTGTAAATGGTCTAGAAACAGATTTTTCTGAAATAACTGTTTTAAAATCAAAATTGAAAGAACTTCAAGACATTGAACTGACATTTCAAGCCCAGGTTCTGGTAACTGAACAATTGATTCAAGAAAAACAAGATCTTGAAGTCATTTTAGAGAAAGAAAAACTGGTGATTAAATCATGGCTAGAAACCAGAAAGCCATATGATGCTGGAGTAAATCAATTTCCTGCTCAAAAACGTGCATATTTAGATGGAAATACTCATGTAGCATCATTAATACCAGTAATCGATCGATTACTAGAGGGGTTCAGGCCCACCACTGTTTATGATGAGCCTGTAACTCCCAAGGCCAATATTTTCCCAGTCCAATCCCTAGAGGTTAAGACTGGAGCATTCCAGATGACTGCTCCAGTTAAAGAGGTTTATCGGAATAAACCTTTGCCTCAGACCAATCCCCTACCTAAGCCTAGAACTGGAAAGGCTAAGGTATCATCTGATGAAAATGTTTCGTCAAGGTTAGAGAGCCAGATTAAACTACTGACTTGTCAATTTCAAAGTTTTAATGCAAGATTAAACTTTATTGAGGGTACTTCATCTGGCCCTAGACAAAATACAAAACCTTTTGCAAAGAAAGATAAATCTATTTCTCCAGTTGAGAAAAAGAAAAAGGTTTCAAAACTATCAACCCCAGTGGTCTTTTCAACTAAGACCACTGTTGAAGAAAGTGAACTAAACCAGATTGCCCCAGGGACCTATAAGGGAGGGTCCAGTGAACCCATCAGTCGATGGGTTCCCAAATCTAACTGATAATATCTGGTGGATGTGCAGGGCGATCAAAAGAAATATATCTTGTATCTTGACAGTGCTGCTGGCAGGACAATGACCGGATGTAAGACCCTGCTGGAGGAGTTCACCATTTCTGATGGACCCTCCATTACTTTTGGAAATGATGGTTGTGGAAAGACTGAGGGATACGGTGTTCTGAACAATGGACAAGTCAAGTTCAGACGTGTTGCATTTGTGAATGGTTTGAAATATAACCTGATCAGTGTAAGCCAACTGTGTGATGATGGCTATCAAGTTTTATTCAATATTGCTCAGGGTATCGTATTCAACAAGGACTGGAAGGTAGTGTTGATTGCTCCCAGAAAAGGGAATGTGTACGTGATGGATATGGAAAGCTCTCCTTCAGAGCAGTGTTTCTATACTCAAGCTGATGAAGACACAAACTGGTTATGGCACAAAAGGTTATCCTATTTAAATTTCAAGAATATTAATAAGTTGTCCAGAAAACAACTTGCAAATGGGATACCTTCAGTTTCCTTCAAAAAGGAAAGGCCATGTTAGGCCAGATTTACTGGACTCGCTCCAGACTCGACTACTGGAGCTTACTGAAGATATGTCCAGAAACTGACCTACTCCAGACTTGGAATCTGGAGTCCCTCTGAAGATTTGTCCAGAAATAATTGAAGACCAGTGAGCAAATACTTGTATTGGAAATCTGGAGTATTCTCCAGATTATCTCACTGGACTTCACCCCAGTCCAGATCTACTCTACTGAAGACGTTCTCACTGAAGTCAAAGACTGAAGTAAGAATAAAGAAGACTGATAAATGGCGGAGTCCACTGGAAGTCTTACCAGATCTGCACACTGGAGGATTGTTAGTGTTCTAGACCTTACATATCTGAACACTGACATCGAGGATTTGACTTTAAGCCTTTACACACTTTCCAAAGAACAACCCACTTGTTCTTTACCAAAGTACACGTGTGTTAAGGTGGTTGGATAAAAAGGATACACTTGCATTGATGTGACTTTATCCTTATTCTTATCTAATGCATTTAATGTTCTTGTCGGATCATTAAATGCATACAACCATATTTGTACGGCACAAAATTCACTGGTGAATTTTGTTGCCTATAAATACAAAGTCATTTCTTTGAGAAATTTACTTTTTAGCAAATTGGTTAACTTGCTTAAATACTCTCGATCTAAACAGTTATACTTCACAACTCTAAGTATATCGATCAAAGGAGTTTATTTAACAAGTATAGATCACTTGTAATTCAAAGATTGTTTAGATACTTACATACGTGTAATATCTAGGTTCCGCAATGATCTTGTATTTTATTTATACATCAATAAACAAAATACACTTGAAAACTACATTTGTGTTCCACCATTTATTTACTTGTTTAAATATTGCTTAAGTCATTTATTACTTCGTTTATATTCTTGCATATTTATATTGAAGTAATACTAGTCCTATTCTAGTTCATATTTGTCTTGTTATTTTACACTCGTGGGTTAAACCATCGTGTGAGGGACTTCACAATTGGTATCAGTACCAATTGTGAAGTCCCTCACAATTGGTACGGCACTCTGACTAAACATTTGTTGAAAAATGGTTTTAAACGAGGTGCAATTGACAATACCTTGTTCATTCTTCATGAGAAAGGTAATCTGTTACTGGTACAAATTTATGTTGATGATATTATTTTTGGGTCTACTGATGAAAACATGTGCAAGAAATTTTCAAAAATCATGTCCACTGAATATGAAATGAGTCTGATGGGTGAATTAACATATTTTCTTGGACTCCAGATTAAATAAAACAAAGATAGAATTTTTATTAATCAGGAAAAATATGTTAGAGATCTTTTAAAGAAATATGATATGAACTCTTCACCATCTAAACCAACTCCAATTTCTCCACCACTGACACTGGACTCTGATCCAGATGGCAAACCAGTGAACACCACTGTCTATAGAGGCATGGTTGGTTCACTGATGTATTTGACTGCCAGTAGACCAGATATTATGTTTTCAACATGTTTATGTGCCAGATATCAGTCTAATCCAAAGGAATCTCATATGCTCGCTGTAAAGCGCATACTGAAGTACCTTAAAGGTGTCCCCAGTCTAGGTCTTTGGTACCCCAAGGGTTCAGGCATGGATCTAATGGGTTATTCAGATTCAGATCATGCAGGTTGTAAGATAGACAGGAAATCCACTACTGGTGGATGTCATTTCCTTGGTGGCAAACTGGTCAGTTGGACCAGTAAGAAGCAAACTTCAGTTTCATTGTCCACTGCTGAAGCTGAATACGTGTCTGCAGCCAGTTGTTGTGCTCAGATACTCTGGATGAAGAACCAGTTGCTTGATTATGGTATTAAGTATTCAAAGACTCCAATCTTTTGTGATAATACCAGTGCCATTGCTATCTCAAACAATCCAGTCATGCACTCCAAAACCAAGCACATTGATCTTAGGTATCACTTCATTCGTGATAATATTGTGAAAGGAAACATTGAACTCCATTTTATTCCCACTGACAAACAACTCGCTGACATTTTTACCAAACCACTGGATGTCAAAACTTTTGAATATCTCGTTGGTGAGTTGGGAATGTTAAACCCTTAAATCTGGAACTTTAGTATTGAACGCCATTGTGTACTACTAAGGATCTTTGATTTAAAGATTCATAAATTTATTTCTGGATCAACATTCCAGGGGGAAGACTTTGAAAGATATATTTTTCTTAAAAATAGTTAAAGTTCAAAGGGAATTTATTAATTTATTTTCTCACTGGACAAAATTTTCTCCAGAAAATATTACTGGTGCTTTGTAAATATGTCCCTCTCACTGGTAACTGGACAGGTTGAAGTGCGTGTTTGAGTTGACTTATGTCTTCTTGTAAATGTGTCCCTCTCATTTGTCTGTATTAGTTGACGTGCATGTTTGAGGTTACCAGTCTCTTTCAAATGGTTTTCACTGGTACTTTACTGGAGTGTCCCTCCAGTATATCATCAGTACATGCTTCACTGGAATAATCCACCAGTGATACTGGAGTGTCTAGTCAACCTCCAGATGGACTGAATTGAGTCACAATAATTTTTAAATACTTGATCTTTGTGTGTGCCACGTAAGCAAACCTTTTCAAAGATATTTATCTCACAATCCTACGTGGCATGTAAACTTTTTCAACGCAATGATGGTCTTTTTACCTTGGGAAAACCAAAAGTACAAGTTGTTACTGTTTTGTGGGCTGTAAACCGTCATGCATTTATGTGTGATGTGATGTAATTAATGCGGATCTCAAAACACGATCAAAAAATGTATTTGATAATTTCAAATTCATCGTTTGAGTTCCAAATTCTCTCTCCTATATATACCCACTTTCACTTTCAATTTTCATTTACTTCGAACATTTACTCCCAAATCTTCAAATTCCTTCATTCAATTCGTAAATTCTTCATTCAATTTCCAATCATTAAATCTTTCATATTAACTACAAATTCATTAAATTCTTCATTATAAACCCTAAAATCATTCAATTTCATCTTCATTTATAAATCAAATGGCACCTAGAAATCTTTTATCTACCGAATATGCTCCGGTTGATAATGTTACTAAACCCAGACACATTTCTCTTGAGGCCAAAGCTATTCGAATCAATATGAATAATTGGATGGCCAAACTTTCCAGTTCTCATCCTGCTCAATCTATCATTGGGAGATTGAATACCTTCTTTCTCTCATGCCCTCTGTATGGTGTATTAACCCTAAATCCAGGGAGAATGTACCATGATTATTTATGTGAATTCTGGTACTCCGCCTTTTACAATGAAGAAACCTCATCAATTTCTTATACTCTTAGGGGAGGTACCAGACCTTTAAGTTTCACAGTAAGTCTGCTCAGGTCAGTGTTGCAGTTGAATTATCTTGACCAGAATGAGTTGCCCGTCGAACTTCCCTCTGGCATTAATTTCAGGGAAGTGTGCAGGTTGATGGGGCACACAGAAATTGTTGATGATCATGGCCAGTTGTTGAGGAAAGGCACTATATATATGAGTAGGTTGACAGACTCGTGGAGATACTTCTTCACTCATTTGGTTGAATGTCTTGGAGGTAGTTCTGGGGGTCTTGATCAGATAAATCAAACCCAGCTCTAGATTGCCTATTGTTTGTGGTTCGGAATAAGAGTAGACTTCGCTCAAATTTTGTTCAATGATTTGGTGGATAGACAGAAAGCAAAAGGGAGAAAACCCCATGTTCCATTCATTCGTTTTCTTTCCCTTATGTTTAGAAGTGCCCTAGGAAACCAGTATGATTATGACACCACTCATTTCTCAGTGAGTGAGTTTATGAGGGACTTGAATAACCTTCAATCAAGAACTGGAGAGGTAGAGATTCCTCCAGCAATGTTGACATTTCAAAGGGTACAGGCAGAGGCACCAGGTAGGGTTCAAGTTGTTGAAGAACATCCTGGTGACCAAGATGTTCAGGTTGTTGAAATGGTACAACCATTAAGGCAAATTGCTCCAGTAGAAGGTGAGCAACCAGAAATTGTTGATCTCATCAGACGACCTAGATCTAGTAGGCGCCTGATGAGAGGTGGAGTCCAGGTGAACCCAGCAAGACAAGTTGGTGATGTCATGGATCTGGATGGTTCTCCCATTATTGAAGAGGAGAATGTTGCTAATGTTGAACAGATTGAGAATCTAGAGGTTGTTGGCAGTTGAATTATCTTGACCAGAATGAGTTGCCCGTCGAACTTCCCTCTGGCATTAATTTCAGGGAAGTGTGCAGGTTGATGGGGCACACAGAAATTGTTGATGATCATGGCCAGTTGTTGAGGAAAGGCACTATATATATGAGTAGGTTGACAGACTCGTGGAGATACTTCTTCACTCATTTGGTTGAATGTCTTGGAGGTAGTTCTGGGGGTCTTGATCAGATAAATCAAACCCAGCTCTAGATTGCCTATTGTTTGTGGTTCGGAATAAGAGTAGACTTCGCTCAAATTTTGTTCAATGATTTGGTGGATAGACAGAAAGCAAAAGGGAGAAAACCCCATGTTCCATTCATTCGTTTTCTTTCCCTTATGTTTAGAAGTGCCCTAGGAAACCAGTATGATTATGACACCACTCATTTCTCAGTGAGTGAGTTTATGAGGGACTTGAATAACCTTCAATCAAGAACTGGAGAGGTAGAGATTCCTCCAGCAATGTTGACATTTCAAAGGGTACAGGCAGAGGCACCAGGTAGGGTTCAAGTTGTTGAAGAACATCCTGGTGACCAAGATGTTCAGGTTGTTGAAATGGTACAACCATTAAGGCAAATTGCTCCAGTAGAAGGTGAGCAACCAGAAATTGTTGATCTCATCAGACGACCTAGATCTAGTAGGCGCCTGATGAGAGGTGGAGTCCAGGTGAACCCAGCAAGACAAGTTGGTGATGTCATGGATCTGGATGGTTCTCCCATTTTTGAAGAGGAGAATGTTGCTAATGTTGAACAGATTGAGAATCTAGAGGTTGTTGGGCAGTTTGAGGAGCAAATTGATAATTTGGCTCAGTTTGATGAACAGGTTGGTGAGCAAGTTGTGCAAGTAGAACAGGGTGTCCAGTCTGATGAGCATGAGGCTCAGATTGATTTAAATGTTCAGGCTGAAGATCAGGCTGGTACATCTGCTGGTGATATTGGTGATATGTTTTGGGATGGGGCTGATTCTCCCATTTTAGAAGGACAGCATTTTGATGTAGACATGAACTTTTTGGGTGAAGCTGTTGAGCAAGCTGCAAGCCTACCAGAAATGCCTCCACCAGAAACAGAAATGCCACCACCACCATCTTCAGAATCAACTCAACCACCACCAGAATCAAGTATGCCACCACCTCCACCACCTTCTATTCCACAATCCACTCAATACTTCACACCATTCAATCAACCTTCACCATCTCAACCACCTATTGAAACTCTAGTCATCCCTACTGAACAAGGTGTGCCAGACTCTTCAGTTGTTAATACTGAAGATGTGGAAACTGAAGAGGTCTGGGCACAAGTACCAGTAATGACCAGATTGACATCTCATCTGGAACCACCCAGTGGTCTCTCCACTTCTTCTTCAACCGAGGTCCAAGGCCTTCTTAGTAAGGTGGCGGACCTGGAGAGATCACTTCAGAGCTCTTCCCAGGTTATTTCTGACTTCAAATCATTATTGTCAAACAATTTAGCGTCAGAAATGAACCTATTTGCTGGGAATGAAAAGTTGGTTTTTGATAAACTGAATGAACTGGTACTGGCTACCAATCGTAATTCTGAGAACATCAAAGTAGCAGTCCAGGGTTTGGAAGAGAAGATTGTCAGTTCTGTTCAGACTGCAGTGGAAAGTAAGGTTGTACAACCACTGGCAGGTCTGAAAGAAGAGATTGAGAAGCTGGTTACAAGAGTTGGTGCACTGGAGAGCAGGCCAACATTAGATCTGAATGATATTGTCAGCACCCTTGGTGATGAAGTTGTTAGAAAGTTTAGGGGTGATATGCTGAAAGAGATCACTGAAGAAATATCTGGATCTGTTCTTAGATCATTTTAGGATGTTATGTTGCCAGAAGTTGTGAAGATGATAGAGGTTGAGCTGCCAAAGGACTTGCCAAAAGAATTTGAAAATATGCAAAAGGAAGTCCAGGCACTCAAAAAGATAGTAACTGATGCAAGTCCAGCTACTGGAAGAACCTTTGGTTCTCTGGACAGGCATATGATGGAAGAATTGTGGAATGATCTCAAGTCCAGGACTGGTGATCATTCCAAGGGGGAAAAATCATCAATTCCATCATCTGGTGATCAAGAAGGGTTAACAAGGAAGAAGAAGGAAGTGGTAAGGGCAGTTGCTACTGAAAGTGTTGTGCAAAGAAAACAAGTGACTGGTACTGATGCCAGTGCACGATTGGCACAAAGAGCACTTAGCACTGAAGAGGCTACTGGTACTGAGGCCAGTGAGCCCCAATTTGAATCCTTCCCAGACATCCCAACTACACTGAAGGCTGTGAAAGGAAGAGAAAAAGTGGTGTCTGGTGAAGAAGAAGAACAAACTGAAAGTGTTGATGATGAAACTGCCAGAAAGTTAGAACAACAATGCATCATGATAGAGATCTTCAAGAAAAATCAAAGAGAAGAACTACTGGCCCATCATAGGGATATGGCTACTCATGGGACTCTGGACTCATACAATGCTGGAAGGTTAGGCATTAATATTGAAGTGTTCAAGAGGATGAAAGAGGATCCCAGAGTTCATCAATGTCTAGATGCATTGAATGATGTTCATGTACGCTCGTTCTACGCTGAAGAAGAGCAGGTATATGACTCGTTAATTTATGGTGTTACTATTCCAGAGTTGATAAGGCAGAGAAAGGAGGAACTGGTGAGCCTCCAGAGAAAGATAAGGAAAAATGCTGCTGCTCTGGAAGTAGAGTACAGAAAGAGATTGACTGGTCTGCCAAAGCTTACTGCCAAACAACTGAAGGCAATAAAGGATGCTGATGTGAGCACGTTCATTCCCCTGGATACCTCTCTGAGAATAAATAGCCAACAACACCAGTCCACTGAAGGACAACAGAGTGGTGTATCCAAGGAAACTGAGTATATGGTCCAGATGGCAAAGCAGAAGGCAACTTATGAACAAATGATGAATTTCAGGGCCAATGCTAGAAAAATTGTTGATGCTGAAATCAAGCTAGCTGAAAATCATCAAGGAATGACCAGATTCAATGTAAAGTTGACCAGGGAGGGTAACTTTACAGATGAAAGGAAAGATACAGCAGTCCAGGCTTTTGGATGGACTGAACTGAAGGAGATAGGATTGACTTTTAAAGGTAAAACTGATTTATCTCCAGATGTTAAGGCTTTTATGAAAAGAATTGAGAAGGTCTGGAGAAGAATACAACAAATGGAAGCTGTGTTGGGTTTGAGACCACCAGTGTCTGTTCCATCATCTCCATCTCCAAAGAGGAAGGCTACTGAAGATGCACCAGGGCATTCATCAAGAAGAAGGGCCTGAATCTTTTTATCATGTACTTATTGTATTTAATCGTTTGATGAAAGTTGTAATTATTTTTCAGTTGATGAAAGTAAATTTTAGTTGCAATTTTTAATTTCATATAAGTAAATGATCAGATTTAGTCTAAGTTAGAACTTAAAAAGATGAAACTGAAAACACTCATGATCTATAAAGTGTTTTCCAGTAACTTAGATTTATTAGACTTAAATCGACCAAGTGTTTTCCAGGCATACAAATTTGTATATCTATAAGCCTGAAAACACTTGCATTATTTCTAAACAAATAGGGGGAATTTGTTAGGTCCAGATTTACTGGACTCGCTCCAGACTCGACTACTGGAGCTTACTGAAGATATGTCCAGAAACTGACCTACTCTAGACTTGGAATCTGGAGTCCCTCTGAAGATTTGTCCAGAAATAATTAAAGACCAGTGAGCAAATACTTGTATTGGAAATCTGGAGTATTCTCCAGATTATCTCACTGGACTTCACCCCAGTCCAGATCTACTCTACTGAAGACGTTCTCACTGAAGTCAAAGACTGAAGTAAGAATAAAGAAGACTGACAAATGGCGGAGTCCACTGGAAGTCTTACCAGATCTGCACACTGGAGGATTGTTAGTGTTCTAGACCTTACATATCTGAACACTGACATCGAGGATTTGACTTTAAGCCTTTACACACTTTCCAAAGAACAACCCACTTGTTCTTTACCAAAGTACACGTGTGTTAAGGTGGTTGGATAAAAAGGATACACTTGCATTGATGTGACTTTTTCCTTATTCTTATCTAATGCATTTAATGTTCTTGTCGGATCATTAAATGCATACAACCATATTTGTACGGCACAAAATTCACTGGTGAATTTTGTTGCCTATAAATACAAAGTCATTTCTTTGAGAAATTTACTTTTTAGCAAATTGGTTAACTTGCTTAAATACTCTCGATCTAAACAGTTATACTTCACAACTCTAAGTATATCGATCAAAGGAGTTTATTTAACAAGTATAGATCACTTGTAATTCAAAGATTGTTTAGATACTTACATACGTGTAATATCTAGGTTCCGCAACGATCTTGTATTTTATTTATACATCAATAAACAAAATACACTTGAAAACTACATTTGTGTTCCACCATTTATTTACTTGTTTAAATATTGCTTAAGTCATTTATTACTTCGTTTATATTCTTGCATATTTATATTGAAGTAATACTAGTCCTATTCTAGTTCATATTTGTCTTGTTATTTTACACTCGTGGGTTAAACCATCGTGTGAGGGACTTCACAGGCCATGTCCAGGATGTGAGATGGGTAAGCAGAAATGTACCAGTTTCAAGACCAGTCAGAATTTCAGCATATCTGAACCTCTTCATATGCTTCATATGGACCTCTTTGGTCCAGTGAATGTTCAGACTCGTGCTGGTAAAAGATACACCCTGGTAATAGTAGATGAATTTTCCAGATATTGTTGGGTTATCTTTCTCAGGTCTAAAAGTGAAGCTGCTGCTAAAATCATCAGTCTTATCAAGCAAATTGAGCTCAAGTACAGTCGAAAGGTGTGTCAGTTAAGAAGTGACAATGGAACAGAATTCCAGAATGCAACTCTGGAGTCATTCTGTACTGACACTGGCATCTCCCAGAATTTCTCATCAGCCCGCTCTCCAGAACAGAATGGAGTGGTGGAAAGGAAGAATCGAACGCTGATAGAAGCTGCCAGGAGTATGCTTGCCACACCCAGAACCGGTCAGTGTATGTGAAGCGACACAAAAAGACAGCCTATGAAGTCTTAAGAAATAGAAAACCAAATATTGGTTATTTTCACGTTTTTGGATGTCCAGTTTACATCCTGAACGACTCCAGTCAGTTAGGAAAATTTGATGCCAAAGCTGATGAAGGGTATTTCTTAGGCTATTCAGCCATTCGCAAGGCCTTCAGAGTCTACAACAAGAGACTGGAGAAGGTCTATGAGTCAGTTCATGTCATATTTGATGAATCAAATGCTGCAATCAACAAGAAGACAGCCCTTGACACTCCCCCAGTAACTCCAATTGTCTTCTGTGAATCTGATCCTATCAACTACAATAAAGAAGATTCAGAAGACACAGTTTCCAGTCATCCTGATCTGGAACCTGTTCAGAAAAAGAAACGCTCCAGTGGTACTCCATTCTATCCTTCTATTATTTTCAAACTACCGTCTGAAATTGATATTAGATCAGATGTTCGTACTACTCCCCCAGTATCAGTGTCAGTTGAGAATATACCAGAAATGTCTTCTTATGAAGAATTCCAAACTGAACCAGTACTTCAAGAAATGCCTTCAAATGAAGAACTTCATGATGCAAATCGTGATTTAAATGACTCAGATGAAGATGCTGAAGTAGTCTGGCAAGATCCTCCTCCTGAAGCAACTCCAGAGGAGACTCAACTAAATTCTTGCACTGATATTGTTTTCAGTAACAATCCTGGTCAGTACTCCAGATGGACAAAAGCTCATCCTATTGATCAGATCATAGGTGACTCCAGTAGAGGAGTTCAGACCAGTAGAGCCTCCAGTAATCAATGCTTATATGTTAGTTTTCTATCATTGATGGAACCAAAGAAGATTGACGAGGCTATGGAAGATCCAAGCTGGGTGACTGCTCTGCAAGAAGAGCTTCACCAGTTTGAAAGGAACAAGGTTTGGTACCTGGTTCCTTTCCCAGTTGGAAAGAAAGAACCAATTGGAACAAGTTGGGTCTTCAGGAACAAGGTAGATGAAGATGGCCACGTAATCAGAAACAAGGCCAGACTGGTAGCACAGGGCTACTGCCAGTCAGATGTCGATTTTGATGAATCGTTTGCTCCAGTGGCTAGACTTGAAGCGATCAGAATATTCTTAGCATTCGCTGCTTATCATGAGTTCAAGGTCTACCAGATGGATGTAAAGAGTGCTTTCTTGAATGGAAAGCTTGAAGAAGAAGTTTATGTCAGACAACCACCAGGTTTCGTTGATGAAAAGCATCTACATTGGGTATATCGTCTGGACAAAGCGCTTTATGGCCTCAGACAAGCCCCACGTGCCTGGTATGACACTCTGACTAAACATTTATTGAAAAATGGTTTCAAAAGAGGTGCAATTGACAATACCTTATTTATTCTTCATGAAAAGGTAATCTGTTAATGGTACAAATTTATGTTGATGATATTATTTTTGGGTCTACTGATGAAAACATGTGCAAGAAATTTTCGAAAATAATGTCAACTGAATATGAAATGAGTTTGATGGGTGAATTAACGTATTTTCTTGGACTCCAGATTAAACAAAACAAAGATGGCATTTTTATTAATCAGGAAAAATATGTTAGAGATCTTTTAAAGAAATTTGATATGAACTCTTCACCATCTAAACCAACTCCAATTTCTGCACCACTGACACTGGACTCCGATCCAGATGGTAAACCAGTGAACACCACTGTCTACAGAGGCATGGTTGGTTCACTGATGTATTTAACTGCTAGTAGACCAGATATTATGTTTTCAACATGTTTATGTGCCAGATATCAGTCTAATCCAAAGGAATCTCATATGCTTGCTGTAAAGCGCATACTGAAGTACCTTAAGGCATGGATCTAATGGGTTATTCAGATTCAGATCATGCAGGTTGTAAGATAGACATGAAATCCACTACTGGTGGATGTCATTTCCTTGGTGGCAAACTGGTCAGCTGGACCAGTAAGAAGCAAACTTCAGTTTCATTGTCCACTGCTGAAGCTGAATACGTGTCTGCAGCCAGTTGTTGTGCTCAGATACTCTGGATGAAGAACCAGTTGCTTGATTATGGTATTAAGTACTCAAAGACCCCAATCTTTTGTGATAATACCAGTGCCATTGCTATCTCGAACAATCCAGTCATGCACTCCAAGACGAAGCACATTGATCTCAGGTATCACTTCATTCGTGATCATATTATGAAAAACAACATTGAACTCCATTTTATTCCCACGGACAAACAACTCGCTGACATTTTTACTAAACCTCTGGATGTCAAAACTTTTGAATATCTTGTTGGTGAGTTGGGAATGTTAAACCCTTAAATCTGGAACCTTGGTATTGAACGCCATTGTGTACTACTGAGGATCTTTGATTTAAAGATTTATAAATTTATGACTGCTCAGATATTGAATGCCGTTGTGTACTATCTTTGCATTAATAGATTTCTGGATCAACATTCCAGGGGGAAGACTTGAAAGATATTTTTGTTCTTAAAAATGTTTTATTTTTCAGGGGGAATTTATTAATTTATTTTCTCACTGGACAAATTCTTCAGAAAATATTACTGGTACTTTGTAAATGTGTCCCTCTCACTGGTAATTGGACAGGTTGAAGTGCGTGTTTGAGGTGACTTTTGTCTCCTTGTAAATGTGTCCCTCTCATTTGTCTGTATTAGTTGACGTGCATGTTTGAGGTCACCAGTCTCTTTTAAATGGTTTTCACTGGTACTTTACTGGAGTGTCCCTCCAGTGTACCATCAGTACATGCGTTACTGGACTAATCCACCAGTGATACTGGAGTGTCCAGTCAACCTCCAGATGCATTGAAATGAGTCATAATATTTTTTAAATACTTGGTCATTGTGCGTGCCACGTAAGCAAACTTTTTAAAGATATTTATCTTATAATCCTACGTGGCATGTAAATTTTTCAAAGAAATGATGGTATTTTGACCTTGGGAAGACAAAAAGTGCAACTTGATACTGTTTGTGGGCTGTAAACTGTCACACATTTATGTGTGATGTGATGTAATTAATGCGGATCTCAGAACCCCGATCAAAATTATATTTGATAATTTCAAATAAACCGTTTGAGTTCCACATTCTCTCTCCTATATATACCCACTTTCACTTTCAATTGCATTTACTTCGAACATATTTACTCCCAAATCTTTCAAATTCCTTCATTTATTTCTTCATTCAATTTCCAATCATAATCATCTCTCATATTTACTCCATTTCCATTCAATTCTTCATCAAATCTTTATCAAAACCCTAAATATTCAATTTCATCTTCATCTATTAATATTCAAATGGCACCAAGACAATCCAAATCGCCTAAAAATCTGCTCGCCGCTGAATATGCTCCGACTGAAAATGTTGATAAGGCACCCCATATTACTCTTGAGGCTAAGGCCATAAGGATAAATATGAATAACTGGATGGCCAGACTTTCACTTTCCAGTGTTCATAATGCCCAATCCATTATTGGGAGATTAAATACATTTTTTCTCTCATGTCCATTATATGGTGCTTTGACCTTAAATCCAGGGAGGATGTACCATGACTATCTTTGTGAATTCTGGTACACTGCACAATGTGATGATGCAACTTCATCAATTACTTATTCTCTGAAGCAAGGTACCAGATCCTTGGGTTTCACTGTTAGTTTACTCAGGTCTGTTCTACAATTGAATTATTTTGAACCGAATGAGTTGCCCATCGAACTTCCCTCTGGTATCAATACAAGGGAAGTGTGCAGACTGATGGGGCACACAGATATTGTGGATGAGCATGGCCAGCTATCCAGGAAGGGAACAGTCTACATGAGCAAACTGACAGACTCATGGAGATTCTTCTTCACGCATATTGTTGAATGTTTGGGAGGCAGTTCTGGAGGGTTGGACCAGATAAATCAAACTCATCTCCAGATTGCCTACTGCCTCTGGTTTGGACTCAGAGTGGATTTCGCTCAGATCCTATTTGATGATCTGGTAGAGCGTCTTAAGGTGAAAGGTAGAAAAGCTTTTGTTCCATATATTCTTTCACTGATGTTTAAAAGAGCTCTAGGAGACCAGTACGATTTTGAAACTACTCACTTTTCTGTGAGTGAGTATATGAGGGATCTGACCAACCTAAGATCTCCACTGAATGAGGTAGATATTCCTCAGTCCATGCTCTCTTTTCAAAGGGAAGAAGTAGAAGTGGCTCCAGGTAGAGGTCAAGTTGGTGAAGGACCCTCTGGTGACCAAGATGTTCAGATTATAGAAGCTGTACAACCCATTAGACAAGTGGCTCCTGAAGGTCAACAACCAAATGTTGAGCCTTCCAGACGACCTAGATCAAACAGGCGTCTGATGAGAGTTGGAGTTCAGGTGAATCCAGAAAGACATCCTGGTGATGTAATGAACATTGATGGGTCTCCTATTTTTGAAGAGGAGAATGTTGAAACTGAACAAAATGTACAAGTTGTTGAGCAGACAGAGGATATTGTACAGGCTGTTGTACAAGAAGAAAATGTGGCTCAGATTGTTGAGCAGGTTGTTGAGCAGGTAGAACAAATTGTTCAGGCTGATGAACAAGTATCTGGTGAGCAAGAGGCTCAAATCGATTTGAATGTTGAAGCAAGTGAACAGGCTGGTGAACTGGTTGGTGCTCAGGCTGGTGATACAACTGTTGGTGAAATGTTTTCGGTTGAGGCTGATTCTCCCATGTCAGAAGATCAGAATTTTGATGTCAATATGAACTTTCTGGGTGAGGATGTTGTACAAGTTGAAAGTCTACCAGAAATGCCACCACCTCCACCAGAAACAAATATGCCGCCACCAGAATCAGAAATGCCACCACCCCCACCAGACTCAAACATGCCACCACCACCACCACCACCTTCAATTCCACAATCCACTCCTTACTTTAATCCATTCACAATCCAAATTTCACAAAATCAACCACCACCTCTTGAAACTCCAGTTAACTTATCTGAACAAGGTGCGCTGGACTCAACAGTTGTAACATCTGAAGTTGTAACTGAAGAGGTCTGGGCACAAGTACCATTAATGACCAGATTGACTTCTCATCTTGAACCTCCCAGTGGTCTCTCCACTTCGTCTTCAGCCGAGGTCCAAGGCCTTCTAAGTAAGGTGGCGGACCTGGAGAGTTCACTTCAGAGTTCTTCACAGATTATTTCTGAATTCAAATCTTTATTAACAAATAACCTTGCATCTGAGATGAATATATTTGCTGGAAATGAGAAGCTTGTTTTTGAGAAGCTTGATGAACTGGCACTGGCCACTAATAACAACACTGAAAACATCAAAGTGGCAGTCCAGGGATTGGAGACAGGGCTGGTGAATGCTGTTCAGACTGCAGTGAAAGGTGAACTTGTTCAACTACTGACAGGTCTGAAGGATGAGGTTCAGAAGTTGGTTACTAGGGTTAGTTCATTGGAAAGCAGGCCCACACTTGATCAGGCTGCTGTTGTTAGCACGATTAGTGATGAATGTACAAAGAAGTTCAGACTTAGTATGTTGAAAGAAATATTTGAAGAAATTTCTGAGTCTGTTCTTCGAACTATTCAAGATGGGCTGTTACCCCAAGTGGAGAAGTTGATAGAAAAAGAATTGCCAAAGCACTTACCTCAAGAAGTTGAAAATGTTAAAAAGGAAGTGCAGGAACTCAGAAAGAATGTGAATGATACAACTCCAGTGACTGGAAGAACTTTTGGTGCACTGGATAGACACATGCTAGAACAATTATGGAATGATCTCAAGTCCAGAACTGGTGATCATTCCAAGGGGGAAAAGTCGTCTGGTGTCAAGAAGGGTTGATTAGAAAGAAGAAGGAAGTTGTTGCGAGTGCTGTTGAAAGGGCCTTTGCTACTGAAAGCATTGTGCAACAAAAACAAGTGACTGGTACTGATGCCAGTGCACGATTAGCACAGAGAGCATTTGGCACTGAAGCCACTATGCTGACTGAAGAAGCTGCTGGTACTGAAGCCAGTGATCCCCAGTTTGAATCTTTCCCAGATATACCAACTACTCTGAAGTCTGTTAAAGGAAAAGAACAAATGGTATCTAGAGAAGAAGAGCAAACTGTTGAAGAATCATCAGAGTTTCCCACTGCTGATGATGAAACCTCTAAGAAGCTGGAACAACAATGCATAATGATTGAAATCTTCAAGAGAAATCAAAGAGATGAACTGCTGGCCCATCATAGGGAGATGGCGACTATGGGGACTCTGGACTCTTATAATACTGGCAGGTTGGGCATAAACATTGATGTATACAAAAAGATGAAGGAAGACCCCAGAGTTCATCAATGTCTGAATGCATTGAATGATGTTCATGTACGCTCCTTTTACGCTGAAGAAGAACAAATTTATGATTTAATAATTTATAGCGTTAGTGTACCAGAACTTATCAGGCAGAGAAAGGAGGAACTGGTGAACCTCTAGAAGAAGATAAGGAAAAATGCTGGTGCTCTGGAGTTAGAGTACAGGAAGAAATTGATTGGCTTACCTAAGCTTACTGCCAAACAGCTCAAAGCAATTAAAGATGCAGATGTGAGCACATTCATTCTCCTGGACACTTCTCTGAAAATCAATCGTCAATAACTCCAGTCTGTTGTAGAACAACATAGAGTGTCAAAGGAAACTGAAGCAATGATCCAGACAGCCAAATGGAAAGACAAGTATAATGAAATGTTGAATTTCAGGGCTGATGCTAGAAGGATCACTAGTGCAGAGATTAAGCCTGCTGATAATCATGAAGGTATGTCAAAGTTTGAAATAAAGTTGACCAGGGAAGGTAACTTTACTGATGAAAGAAAGAGTACTTCAGTCCAAGCGTTTGGATGGAGTGAACTGAAGGAGATTGCCTTAACATTAAGGGGGAAGACAGATTTATCGACTGACGTTAAAGCATTTCTGAAGAGGGTTGAGAAGGTATGGAGAAGAAAGCAACAGATGGAAGTTGCAATAGGCATGAAATCGCCAGAATCAATACCATCTTCTCCATCACCAAAGAGAAAGGCTTCTAAAGATGCTCCAGGACAGACATCGAAGAGAAGGGCCTGACTCTTATATCATTTACTTATTGTAATTTATCGTTTGATAAAAATTGTAACTATTTATCAGTTGATGTATGTAATATTAGTTGCAATTTTTAATTCATAAAAGTAAATGATCAGATTTAGTCTAAGTTAGAACTTAAAAGATGAAACTGAAAACACTCATGATCTATAAAGTGTTTTCCAGTAACTTAGATTTTTTAGACTAAGTCAAAACTTGTGTTTTTCAAGCATACAAAGTTGTATAGATTTAAGCTTGAAAACACTTGCATTATTTCTAAACAAATAGGGGGAATTTGTTAGGTCCAGATTTACTGGACTCGCTCCAGACTCGACTACTGGAGCCTTACTGAAGATCTGTCCAGAAACGTGTTCTACTGGACCTACTCCAGACTTGGAATCTGGAGTCCCTCTGAAGATTTGTTCAGAAATAATGGAAGACCAGTGAGCAAATACTTGTATAGGAAATCTGGAGTATTCTCCAGATTAGCTCACTGGACTTCACCCCAGTCCAGATCTATTCTACTGAAGACGTTCTCACTGAAGTCAGAATAAAGAAGACTGACAAATGGCGGAGTCCACTGGAAGTCTTACCAGATCTGCACACTGGAGGATTGTCAGTGTTCTAGACCTTACAAGTCTGAACACTGATATCGATGAATTGACTTTTGCCTTTACACACTTTCCAAAGAACACTCCACTTATTCTTTACCAAAGTTTATACGTGTGTAAAGGTGGTTGGTTAAAAGAATAAAGTCATATTGATGTGACTTTATCCTTGTACCATTAACCAATGCATTTAATGTTCTTGTCAGTTCATTAAATGCATGCAACCATATTTGTACGGCACAAAATTCACTGGTGAATTTTGTTGCCTATAAATACAAAGTCATTTCTTTGAGAAAATCACTTTAAAGCATACATTTAGCATTAGAGTGAATTTGTCTAAATAATCTCGATCTTAAATAGGGATACTTCACAACTTTAAGTATCTCGATCCAAAAGAGTTATTTGACAAATATAGATCATTTGTAATTCATAGGTTGTTAGGATACATACTTATTTGTATTATCTTGATTCCGCACAACCTTGTATTTTATTTAACATCATAAATAAAATACACCTTGAAAAATACATTATGTTCCACTTTACTTGTTTATTGCTTTAAGTCTTGTATTACTTTGTTTATATATTCTTGCATTTATTTACAAGTAATACTAGTCCATTCTAGTAATTATTAGACTTGTTATATTATACACTTTCGGGGTTAACCATCGTATTTGGGACCTCACATATTGTACAAAAAAGCTATCCAGGATATTTGTTATGCTTGTATCATTTTACATAACATGATCCTGAAGGACGAAGACAAGGCCGTATGCCAAGACTACAACGACCAAGAACCGAGCCTAAATCCGAATTATTGGAGGCAACAAACTCCAATGGAAGTTCGAATCCAAAATCTCGGTGCCGTAAAAAACCGTGAAACCCACAACATGCAAACGGCGGATTTAGTTAACCATCTATGGTCGAACACGTCACATGACTTCGAGCCTCCAGCCGATCCGCTCGCAGATCTCCGACAATATGTTAGCACCGACGACGACTGAATAATTTTTTTACGTATTATGTATGTTTTTTTAGTGTGGTGTGTTTTTTATTTAATAAAAAGTATTATGTTTTATTTAGTTTATTTATAAATAATAATTTTTTTAAAAAAGGAATGCCCCTCTTAATGATTGGATGCCACATGTCAATACATGATAGGTGGGAGGGCATTCTCTTAATGCTTAACTCCCTCTAGTCTAAGTGATGAAGATTTTTGTTTCTGGAAAGAAAAGTCAAGGTTTCATCCTCATGTCTTGCAATGCTGGAGATCTTTATCCTTATTCCTTGCAAAGTTGAAGGTCTTTTTTTCATCTTAAATAGAACATGGAAGCAGTTTCTCTACACCATCGTGGTAGAGATAAGGTTGTCCACATCTTACCCTCCCTCATACACTTTTGAGATATTGAAAACCAAAATCCGTAAAAAAACGGCATTGAATGTTTACCTGACTTTACTTTACTTTTATCTACCAGTTAGATTAAGATTGTAAGTATACGTTTACTATATGTACATACAAATCGACTAGTACTTGTGTCACCATTTTAAATATTCAAAATCTTATTTTTTATTTTATTATTATTATTATTATTATTATTATTATTATTATTATTATTATTATTATTATTATTATTTTATTATTTGTTTATTATTATTATTATTATTATTATTATTATTATTATTATTATTATTATTATTATTATTATTATTATTATTATTATTATTATTATTATTATTATTATTATTATTATTATTATTATTATTATTATTATTATTATTATTATTATTATTATTGTGATTATTATTATTATTATTATTATTATTATTATTATTATTATTATTATTATTAATCTATTCATATTATTATTATTATTATTATTATTATTATTATTATTATTATTATTATTATTATTATTATTATTATTTTAGAATAGAACATGGAAAGCAGTTTCTCTACACCATCGTGGTAGAGATAAGGTTGTCTACATCTTACCCTCCCTCATACACTTTTGAGATATTGAAAACCAAAATCCGTAAAAAAACGGCATTGAATGTTTACCTGACTTTACTTTACTTTTATCTACCAGTTAGATTAAGATTGTAAGTATACGTTTACTATATGTACATACAAATCGACTAGTACTTGTGTCACCATTTTAAATATTCAAAATCTTATTTTTTAATTTTGACCAAAAATATATTTGTCTTATACAATACTTGATGAAAATTATATCTAATGGAAATAGATCTGAAACTCAATAAATTCATATCAACTATTATATATATCACAAACAAAAATATTTAAGGTTAAAGTTAAAAAATAAATACTGTAAAAATTTAATACATGACACTTTTAATGAGACGAATGCAATAATATCTTCATCGAAGTTTATTGTCCTATAGTGAAGGTTAACTTATTTTAGTGAGTAATATAGTTATTGTAACACACCGCCTTACCACAAGGCAACATTATACGCTTTGCCCACAGGCTCACGACTTTGTTTCTGATGTTCGGGCAAACTTCACATAAGGGTCGCCCATTTGGCATTGCTTTCACCCGAGCACGCTTAACTTTGGAATTCTCCTCTCATTCACAGTCAATACGCCCAAAACGCGTTGTGTTATGTAAAGGCCAATGCTTTTAGTTATAGCCGGGATCCCCATTGTATTTCAGCGATGTATGCTTTTACACCTCCCCAACACAACTCAACGTCCTCCTTGATTTATGAAGTGCTCCATACACTATCGACAATCCCAAGGGATTGTCTGATACCACTTGTAACACCCCGCATTGCCACAACACAATATTTTCCGCTTTGTCTGCAGGCTCACGGCTTTGTTTCTGGTGTTCGGGCAAACTTCACATAAGGGTCGCCCATTTGGCATTGCTTTCACCCGAGCACGCT
This sequence comes from Erigeron breviscapus, assembly GCA_034093135.1. Classification (NCBI taxonomy): domain Eukaryota; kingdom Viridiplantae; phylum Streptophyta; class Magnoliopsida; order Asterales; family Asteraceae; genus Erigeron; species Erigeron breviscapus. The sequence goes on along the minus strand of CM067170.1, from coordinate 37,296,793 downwards.
TGAATGTGGAATTCTCCTCTCATTCATAGCCAATACGCCCAAAACGCGTTGTGTTATCTAAGGCCAATGGTTTTACTTATAGACAGGATCCTCCTTGTATGCCAACGAGGCAACGATGTAGTGAGCCTGCTGACAAAACAAACAATATTGGGTTGTGGTATGAGAAGGTGTTACAGTTATCATCATTATTAATTTTGGGAACGCTTACTTTTCAAATAATTGTCATAAACTATTGTTTAATAGTTAAGTAAATTATTCTCTGATGATATATGTATGTATGTCTATTAAACAAAATAAGACAGGCATTCGAATTGTTTTATGTGATCGAAAAGGACATTAAGTGTATCTTATATTAAACCATGATTTTAAATATATCGTATCACATATAATGTGTCCAAATAGCATCAACTTGAAGATTGATGCTCTGAAGTAATTTCATCAAGATGCTGATACGAATGTTATTTTCGTCTTTTGGTAGTAATTAAAAAAATTTTATTTTTCAATTTTCTTTCAAGAATTACATATAAAAACCAACGTAATACTCTATCGCACTACTTGTAACTTACGGTTTTTTAATATAAAATCATCGGCGTATCTAGATATCCAATTATTGACAATGTTTTATTTAATAAGACCTTTTCCGCCTTGTGTAGTCTTAAATGAGAAAATTTGGAAGCCGTGAATTTAAAGTTGGGTATTACATGTAACACCTTACTTTATAAGAATGTGAATTTCCAAAACCTTTTAACACAAATAACAAACTCGGTTAACAAATACGAAAGCGTCTTTAAATGTCCCATTTGATTCCTAACAACATCATCAATTCTTACATTAGTGTTACTAACATAGTATCATCACAGTTATAAAAAGAAATCGACACAACACAAGTCAACGACAATAATAAAGTCTACATAATAAAAAAAAGTCTATGGGTAACTAAAACCAATATCCTTTAGCTTCATTAATTAATATCTACCCGCTTCAATTGACGTCTAACCTGAAGGCACAACACATTTACAAAACACAAGTGTCGGCTTAAAAAGCCGAGTAATATACATGTTAATACAACAACTGGATTGCCATTTAAAACATTTTATAAGAAAGTATCTCACACATTTATATAGGCAACAATCATGCATACACTTTATAAACAACACAGGGATTATCAAATCTTATAATGTGCCTAAGAATCCTCCATAGTTCATAATATCACACTACTTTCGCTCACGTTGTAACATTCGTGACTTTTGACCTTATTTGACTTGTAATTAAACGTAATTAAACGTTAACGATTTTCATGAATTGATATAAATTATGAGCGTTTTGTCGAGTTTTGATGTGACGTTAAGTTTAAATTTGGTTACGGGTTCGTTTTAGCGTTTAAATGATTAATGTTTAGCTATTTGTCAAAATTAGCGGGGCAGGGCCTCAAATATGAGACCCCTTGGCCGTCCCTCACCACACACACACTCCCACTCACTCTCTCTTTTCTCCCTTACCCAAAATCTTATCTTCTCCCTCTCACACACATCCTCTCATTTAATTTTCTTCTTCTTCTCCATCTACCTCTAGAATCTCAATAAATCCTTCATAAATTCTCCATAATTTTGTGTTTTTAAGGTCCAATTAACTAAATCTTGTGACCTAAATAATAATAATCTTCAAAATCCAAGAATTTCCATGCTTAGAAAGTGTTCTTCCATTTTGTGCCCTAAATCCGAAATTTGCAAGTCTTGGGTTGTTTTGGTAAGTTAAATCTCTCCCAAATTCATCATTTTATGTTGTAATTATGTTTTTGATCTTATACAAGAGTTCTTGGGTCAAATTGTAACATTTGTGAAAATTGACTTCGTTGACCGTTTGACTATATGTATGATTTGAATAACTAAACTAGTTAGTAATATATGATCGAGTTTATTTGTGGCTTAATTTGTGTTCGCTGTGCTTGTCTTGATTGATTTGGTCATTTTAATTAGATATACGATGCTAGATGGTGTGTAATTTAATTAGAATTGTTGATGGGTTATCCATGATTGACCCATGACCCATAACATACCCAAGACCCAACTAGTGGAACCAAGATGAACTAATCAGAACCAAGATACGTTAGTTTTTAACGCCTGTTATTTACAGTTCACAACCAAGATGAACTAATCAGAACCAAGATACATTAGTTTTTAACGCTCGTTAATTACAGTTCATAACCAAGATGAACTAATCACAACCAAGATACGACATTAGTTTTTAACGGTCGTTAATTTTTAGGACTGTTCTTGACACTAGTCACAACCAAGATGAACTAATCAGAACCAAGATGAACTAATCAGAACCAAGATCATTAGTTTTTAACGGTCGTTAATTTTTAGGACTGTTCTTGACAACAGTTCAGAACCAAGATGAACAAATCTGTTAACGGTCGTTAATTTTTAGGACTGTTCTTGACAAAGTTCAGAACCAAGATGAACCGTTAGTTTTTAACGCCTGTTATTTACAGTTCACAACCAAGATGAACTAATCAGAACCAAGATACATTAGTTTTTAACGCTCGTTAATTTTTAGGACTGTTCTTGACAAAGTTCAGAACCAAGATACATTGTTTAACGGTCGTTAATTTTTAGGACTGTTCTTGACAAAGTTCAGAACCAAGATGAACAAATCTGTTTTTAACGGTCGTTAATTTTTAGGACTGTTCTTGACAAGTTCAGAACCAAGATGAACAAATCTGTTAACGGTCGTTAATTTTTAGGACTGTTCTTGACAAAGTTCAGAACCAAGATGAACAAATCTGTTAACGGTCGTTAATTTTTAGGACTGTTCTTGACAAAGTTCAGAACCAAGATGAACAAATCTGTTTTAACGGTCGTTAATTTTTAGGACTGTTCTTGACAACAGTTCAGAACCAAGATACGTTAGTTTTTAACGGTCGTTAATTTTTAGGACTGTTCTTGACAAAGTTCAGAACCAAGATGAACAAATCTGAACCAAGATCCATTAGTTTTTAACGCGTTAATTTGGACTGTTCTTACAAGTTCAGAACCAAGATACATTAGTTTTTAACGCCTGTTATTTACAGTTCACAACCAAGATGAACAAATCAGAACCAAGATCCGTTAGTTTTTAACGGTCGTTAATTTTTAGGACTGTTCTTGACAAAGTTCAGAACCAAGATGAACATTGTTTTAACGGTCGTTAATTTTTAGGACTGTTCTTGACAATAGTTCAGAACCAAGATGAACAAATCTGAACAAAGATCCATTAGTTTTTAACGCCTTAATTTTTAGGACTGTTCTTGACAAAGTTCAGAACCAAGATGAACATTGTTTTAACGGTCGTTAATTTTTAGGACTGTTCTTGACAAAGTTCAGAACCAAGATGAACAAATCTGTTTAACGGTCGTTAATTTTTAGGACTGTTCTTGACAAAGTTCAGAACCAAGATGAACAAATCTGTTTAACGGTCCGTTAATTTTTAGGACTGTTCTTGACAACGTTCAGAACCAAGATACGTTAGTTTTTAACGGTCGTTAATTTTTAGGTCTGTTCTTGACAACAATTCAGAACCAAGATGAACAAATCTGAACCAAGATCCGTTAGTTTTTAACGCCTGTTATTTACAGTTCACAACCAAGATGAACTAATCAGAACCAAGATACATTAGTTTTTAACGCTCGTTAATTACAGTTCATAACCAAGATGAACTAATCACAACCAAGATCCGTTAGTTTTTAACGGTCGTTAATTTTTAGGACTGTTCTTGACAAAATTCAGAACCAAGATACGTTAGTTTTTAACGGTCGTTAATTTTTAGGTCTGTTCTTGACAACAATTCAGAACCAAGATGAACAAATCTGTTTAACGGTCGTTAATTTTTAGGACTGTTCTTGACAAAGTTCAGAACCAAGATGAACAAATCTGTTTTTAACGGTCGTTAATTTTTAGGACTGTTCTTGACAACGTTCAGAACCAAGATGAACAAATTTGTAACGGTCGTTAATTTTTAGGACTGTTCTTGACAATAGTTCAGAACCAAGATGAACAAATCTGAACAAAGATCCATTAGTTTTTAACGCCCATTAATTACAGTTCACAACCAAGATGAACTAATCAGAACCAAGATACGTTAGTTTTTAACGGTCGTTAATTTTTAGGTCTGTTCTTGACAACAATTCAGAACCAAGATGAACAAATCTGAACCAAGATCCGTTAGTTTTTAACGCCTGTTATTTACAGTTCACAACCAAGATGAACTAATCAGAACCAAGATACATTAGTTTTTAACGCTCGTTAATTACAGTTCATAACCAAGATGAACTAATCACAACCAAGATGAACTAATCACAACCAAGATGAACTATTTAAAAACCATATGTAAAGTCTTGATTTGTAAACATGTTATGCACATTGATAGGTCGTGGACGCGTGACGGTTGAACGTTTATAACTCAATCTTAACTTGTTATTTCTTGGCAAAGGTGAGTTTCGTAGCCCCTACGTTTATATGATTTGGGGTGGAAAGTGTACTCGTTGTTAAACGGTTGTCGGTTGATTTGAAACGTTTGGGTATAGAACGAGATGTAGAATAATTAAACGTATGCCCTAGTTGTATTGTTGTATTGTATGCTTATATATATGTTAAACGTTATGGGTATGTTTATACTCACGTTATGGGTTGTTAAACTCACGTTATGGATTGTTGAATCCACGTTATGGGTATGTTTATACTCACGTTATGGGTATGTTTATACTCACGTTATTGGTTGTTAAACTCACGTTATGGAATGTTGAATCCACGTTATGGGTATCTTTATACTCACGTTATGGGTTGTTAAACTCACGTTATGGATTGTTGAATCCACGTTATGGGTATGTTTATACTCACGTTATGGGTATGTTTATACTCACGTTATTGGTTGTTAAACTCACGTTATGGAATGTTGAATCCACGTTATGGGTATCTTTATACTCACGTTATGGGTTTTGAATTCACGTTATGGGTATCTTTATACTCACGTTATGGGTATGTTTATACTCACGTTATGGGTTGTTAAACTCACGTTATGGATTGTTAAATTCACGTTATGGGTATGTTAACTCACGTTATGAATTGTTGAATTCACGTTATGTGTATGTTTATACTCACGTTATGGATTGTTGAATCCACGTTATGGGTATCTTTATACTCACGTTATGGATGTTGAATCCACGTTATGGGTATGTTTATACTCACGTTATGGGTATGTTAAACTTACGTTATGAATTGTTGAATTCACGTTATGTGTATGTTTATACTCACGTTATGGATTGTTGAATCCACGTTATGGGTATCTTTATACTCACGTTATGGGTTGTTTATACTCCGTTATGGGTTATGCTTAGGATCATTTACCATCTTTTGAACTATTATTTTGTAAAGGTTTGATGGGCGTGCTCCTTATGCATCTTTGTATGATCTGATGATTGTAATTAAATGATTTGTATGGATTGTCCAATCCTTTTAATGCATTTAGACTTGTCTCTACTTAAATTCCATGTCGTGCTGTGCTTAGTATGTAACCCTCATGATTTCGCCTTGTTGGGGTGTTACAGAATGGTATCAGAGCCGTGGTTGTAGAGAATTAGGTGGATCGACCTAACCTATAGCCATTGCACCCACATTTCATAATTAACATGCATGATAGGAAATTTTGTGTGCAACGTGAATTGTATGACACATAAAACTTGTTTAAACGGAGTTCGTAAGTTTTCCATGACTTGTGACTTGATTGTTATGTGATGACTTGATTGACGTATGTGTTAGTGTCGGGATACACCATGACTTATCGAATGAACGTTGACGTATGTTCTTATAGTTTTTATTGTTTAACCCTAGCAAAGTGAAATGATAGCATTAACGGAGTATGACACTCGGTAACCCTAGAGGCGCCTGATCAACAAATTTATGGTTACCCTATGTCATATAAAGTTAATGGCCTCGTGGATTGCGCATTGTGGATGAAGTATAGTAGGTAAACCGGTATGCTTAATGAGTGTTGGTTGGGTGGAGGGTTAGCCGCTGGTACACCCTGTATACATACCCGACCAATACTTAGAGGGCATAATGGAACCGAGTCTTGACATCCATTCAATATATTAACGGTGTGGAGGGTTAGCCGCTGGTACACCCTGTATACAAACACTTTTAATGTGTTGAATGTTGAAGTTAAGATTCAGACTATGCTTTACCCGCCTTGTTATGACTTGACCCCTTTTATATTGTGTTAATTGGCTTGTGATTGTGATGTTGATTATGAATTGCATGAAACGATGATGCCTTAGATTATTGCCATGATAATATCCCCGTAGAATTATATATTCTTGTAACGGTTTAGAAGGGATTAGGTATATATTGTTTATTATTTGTCGGCCGATTTCGATTATTCGTGTGTGAAATGTGAGAATTAACTTGCTAATCTAACACGTGTGTTCAGGAAAGAATGGTTAGACCGAAAAGAGTTGTTCGCCGCCCTCGTGCTCAAGAAGAAGAAGAGGTTATGGGTGGACGTGGGGGTAGAGGTGGTCGAGGTGGTAGAGGAAACCGTGGAGGCCGTTGATGAGCGTCCATTTTGTGATAAAAACCACTATCGAAAGGCTTCATTTCTATGTCTAAATGAGTTATTATTCTGGAACTATTGGTACTTAATGGATTCCAATGTTTATGCAGGTTCACGGAAGATGCGAGAGAGGGTAAATGACATCAAGTAACTCAAGAAGGAAGCTATGAAGTTAAAAGACATAAGGAGGTGATTTGGGAGCCGAACGAAGAAGTACGTGAAGAAATAGCAGCTCCCAGCGCCGCTGGCAAACAAGCCAGCACCGCTGGCAAGCCACGAGGGCCGCTCCCATCCAACAAGCGCCGCTGGAAGCCTCAGGCCCAGTCCCAGTGCCGCTGGCAAGCCCAGCTAGCGCCGCTGGGCGGCCCAGATCTGAAACCGACTTAAATCACTATTTAAGCCGAACTAACCCTCAAAACCCTAAGAGAGAGCCGATTCAGCAGCCCTAGCCGCCCAGATCCAACCCTAGCTCGTAGTTGCAGATTTCCAGAAGGTTTTGGAGCTTCCGACGCCTTCCGATCTTCATCTCCGGTCTAGATTTACTTCTTTTATTTACTTTCTGTTATCAAACAATGTCTTTTATCTTTACAGACTTTGTTATTCCTTTAATAATGTCAGACTAGTAGGCTGAATACTTGTTTGGATCAATGTGATCATGTAGACGTTTATTGTTTTACTTTATTTGTTAGAATCTGTTGGAGTGTGTCTTATTGTTTATCGTAGATCTATGTTTTAATAGTCTTTCACATTAATATCGGTTCTATATCTGAATGTATTAGTTTAATTCTGATGATCGGTCTATAATCATACACTAGGATTAATACATAAGGATGGAAAACACTAGTCGGTCTTTAACTAGTTGTAAAAGGTGATTCACTTGTAACCGAGGGATCCAGAACCATAGTAATTAAGACGAATAGAACATGAAGCTTAACAATGTCAGACGCGATCCAGTGACTTGTAACCGAGCACTGTGGTCACCGGAGAGAATTATCATCTGGTCATGGCTTAAGAGCCGGGTAACTAAAAGATGAATTAGTAACACAAACTTTAGGTCATTAATGCTTAAACAATGAATCAAACGAGAATTTGTTTATAGGTCAGTGTTAGTCTAACGACAGCACTAGTAATTAGGCAAAGTGAATCTAATGAGAATCTGAGCCGTGATTAAGTTTCCAACAGTCTAGCAAACGGGTAGGATAGTATTTGGTCGTACCATGAGATCTGAGATGCCAAACAAGTATTTTAATTTTATTACTGTTATTTGCTTTCTACAACTATTTTCAGACTGAGCCTCTCGCTGAATAAGCGGTTGCGGCTTTTATTTACTTTTTATTGCATTTTTTGGCACCGTTGCCGGGGACGCGACGCATTCTTAGTTTAGTAGTGTAGTTCGATCATTTCTTGTGTTTCAGCACAAGAAAGTTATTTTCAGTACTTATGTTAAGTCATTTAGGTTAGAAGTCAATTAGGTCAAATTAGGTTTTAAGGTTAAAATTAGGGTTTAGTTAATTTAGTTAATATTTTCATTTTCTTAAAAATCAAAAATCCAAAAATATTTCCAGTTTATCATTTTTAGTTGGTTAAGATTAGATTGTTTGCATTTAGGTTAATTTAGTTTGTTCAGCCAGCGCCGCTGGGAAGTATTGGTCAGCCATCTGGATTTCCGTTTCGCGTCTCGACAACTTGTGGACCCTTTGATAACAGTCGGAAAGCTATACTCAGACGTAATGTGGAAAATTTTGAGCAGCTGTGGTTCGAGAATTGGGAAAATGCGTGGCTTAGGATGAAGGATACCGTAAACTTGCTCGGAGATGAAGATTTAAGGCCGGCGATTTACGTTCCTTTGTTTTATCATGGATTAAGAGATGAAGAAAGGGCCAAGCTTTGCTATGATGTCGCGAGTAATCTGTTCCTGAACAAAACTAAGGAGGCCTTTGAGTTTCTCGAGAGAAAGGTGAATCGAGAGGAACATGAATACAAGGAAGATCTCAGTTTCATAAGCAAGCTTAAATCGGAGGGAGTGTTGAAGGCAGCCCAAAGCATCTTAGGAGAAAAACCAGACACAAGGAGGTATAATTGGAAGTACGCCGAGCAGAAAATGGTCGAGAAGGAACTAAAAATTGAAGGAGAAACCGAATCGGGATCCATTTGAGGACACCAGCGCCGCTGGGGTCACATCCCAGCGCCGCTGGGAAGCTCAATTCCCAGCGCCGCTGGCACTCAGCCAGCGCCGCTGGGAAGTATTGGTCAGCCATCTGGATTTCCGTTTCGCGTCTCGACAACTTGTGGACCCTTTGATAACAGTCGGAAAGCTATACTCAGACGTAATGTGGAAAATTTTGAGCAGCTGTGGTTCGAGAATTGGGAAAATGCGTGGCTTAGGATGAAGGATACCGTAAACTTGCTCGGAGATGAAGATTTAAGGCCGGCGATTTACGTTCCTTTGTTTTATCATGGATTAAGAGATGAAGAAAGGGCCAAGCTTTGCTATGATGTCGCGAGTAATCTGTTCCTGAACAAAACTAAGGAGGCCTTTGAGTTTCTCGAGAGAAAGGTGTATCGAGAATAGCACGAATACAAGGAAGATCTCAGTTTCATAAGCAAGCTTAAATCGGAGGGAGTGTTGGAAGGCAGCCCATAAAGCATCTTAGGAGAAAAACCAGACACAAGGAGGTATAATTGGAAGTACGCCGAGCAGAAAATGGTCGAGAAGGAACTAAAAAGAAGGAGAAACCGAATCGGGATCCATTTGAGGACACCAGCGCCGCTGGGGTCACATCCCAGCGCCGCTGGAAGCTTCTGGAGAATTCGGACAGCAGCCTTTTGCGCGAGATTCCAAGAATGCGGACCACTTTTGTGCACCTACGAGTTTCAGACGAGGATTTGATAGAGACTTTAAAGCAGCACAAGAGCATGAGGTGAAGTGCATCGAAGTCAAAGAAGAAGGAAAGCATGATAAAGGCGATTATATGGAAGAAGAGTTTCAAATTGACTTTGAAACCACCGATCCGGTTCTAGACATGCAAAACTTTAAGCAAAGCGAGTATGAAGAGGTAGATGAGCCAGGGGAGCGTATGACACTGATCGTGAAACGAATAAGGATGAAAACATATTGTCACGACTTAGAGTTTACGGAATTTTTCTACTATGGAATGGAGGACTATGCACGAAGAGCCTTAGATAAAGCCGCAAATGGATGCTTTCACAATCAGCAAGCCAAGTTTAGAATAAAAATCTTGGATGACGCATTCTATGAAGCCTAGTGTGAAGAATCCGAAGAAGAAGAGGAAGATGGAGACAAGGAATGGGAAAAGCAAAAAAACCTCATAAAAGAGTTCGATAAGGGAGATGCGGTGCCCTATTGTCTAAAGATGCGTAATCAATTGGCTTTAAGGGACATGTTAAGGAAGTTCAAACAAAGGAAGGGAGAGACGGTTAAAGTAGCTTGGAAAAGAATAAAAGCTCTCTATGAAAATTGTGAAATCCATGAGTTTGACCGTACTACTTTGTTGAAGAAATTCGTCGATGGATTGAGAGAAGAAAGTTCGGAAATGATTAAAAGGATCTTAGGAATGGGACTAATGGAGGTTCGAGTCTATATAGCTTATGAGTTTCTCGAAAATGAGGTGTATGGTGGAATAGAGGAGAAAATGGAAAAGGACAAAAGAGATGAGAAGGCACGAAGGAAAGAATACTTGGAACAGCTGAGAGAATTCCATATTAATCAGAGATGTAGAGAGAAAGTTGCCCGAGAGAAGAAAGAAGCCGAATCGTGCAAGAACGCAAAATCTGAAACTGCCACGGACAAACCAGCGCCGCTGGGGACACTACCCAGCGCCGCTGGAACCTCACCTGGAGACAACCAGCGCCGCTGGCAGCCACCCAGCGCCGCTGGACACCTGAACAACCAGCGCCGCTGGACCCACCTGGAACAACCAGCGCCGCTGGCACCTACCCAGCGCCGCTGGACCTCACCTGGAGACAACCAGCGCCGCTGGCACCTACCCAGCGCCGCTGGACCTCACCTGGAGACAACCAGCGCCGCTGGCACCTACCCAGCGCCGCTGGACCCACCTGGAACAACCAGCGCCGCTGGACACCTACAACCAGCGCCGCTGGCACCTACCCAGCGCCGCTGGACCCACCTGGAACAACCAGCGCCGCTGGCACCTACCCAGCGCCGCTGGACCCACCTGGAACAACCAGCGCCGCTGGCACCTACCCAGCGCCGCTGGACCTCACCTGGAGACAACCAGCGCCGCTGGCACCACCCAGCGCCGCTGGACCTCACCTGGAGACAACCAGCGCCGCTGGCACCTACCCAGCGCCGCTGGACCCACCTGGAACACCAGCGCCGCTGGACACCTACAACCAGCGCCGCTGGCACCTACCCAGCGCCGCTGGACCCACCTGGAACAACCAGCGCCGCTGGCACCTACCCAGCGCCGCTGGACCTCACCTGGAACAACCAGCGCCGCTGGCACCTACCCAGCGCCGCTGGACCCACCTGGAACACCAGCGCCGCTGGCACCACCCAGCGCCGCTGGCCCACCTACCCAGCGCCGCTGGAACCTCACCGGAACAACCAGCGCCGCTGGGGACACTACCCAGCGCCGCTGGAACCTCACCTGGAGACAACCAGCGCCGCTGGGGACACTACCCAGCGCCGCTGGAACCTCACCTGGAGACAACCAGCGCCGCTGGTCAGGACCCAGCACCGCTGGTACCCCTGCAGTTTCGATTTTCGCGAAATCAAATCCGTTACCACTCGAAGCAGCTCTGGAAATCAAACACCGATCGACGTGGAGATGATTGAAGCTACTGAAGCACGAAGGAACTCAGAAAACTTGGAGGAGAAGAGAGGAACCAACATCAAGGAAGCTATAAGTCACTTCAAACATTATCCAACGGGTACCGGCCATAGGCTTAACCCGTACTCCTCAACATAGTTACTAGGCCGAGTCCGGCTGAAGACTAGTTAAACTTAGCGCTTCTTGGGAGGCAACCCAAGCCGTATTTTTATTTTTATTTTTATTTTTCATTTTTAGGAATATGTGACTAATTGAAATTAAGTGATTGTTTTAAACTTTATCATTGGTGATCTATTTTATGAGTATGTTTTGAGATTCACAGATACAAGCTTTGAACGGATGAAGAAACAAGTAACTTATTGCAACCGTATTTTGTTTTTATTTTTATTTTTATGTTTTAGCATGTTATTTTCCATTTTGATATTTTGATTGAAGTGTGCATGAGTATATTGCTTTGTAGTCTGAAGGAAACCATGCACTTGGCCAAAAGCTAAGTGTGGGGGAGTTCGAGCATCAAATCGCTGAAGAAATCAGACATTGGAACACGTACAGGAGTCAAAAGCGCCGCTGGGAATGCATCAGGGCATCCCAGCGCCGCTCCCACTACTCCCAGCGCCGCTGGACCTGCACCTGTGCAGTCCAACACCGCTCCCTGCTATCCAGCGCCGCTCCAAGCCTAGCCAGCGCCGCTCACTAGCTTAGCCAGCGCCGCTCCCAGCTCCAGTCTGCGCACCAGAACGCCAAAAATAAAAAAAAAATCAGAAAAACCCAAAAATCCAAAAAAAAAAAAAAATCAGAAAATACCAAAAAGAAAAGAAGGTGGAGACGCATCAATGGATCGCCATCAAATGGAGACGACTGAAGTTTTTGAAGCTCATCATGTTCAAGTCGCTCCACAAATGCCATCTTCAACAACTATCATGCAATTTCAGACCCGGGAAGTTTCGTTAATCCTTTTTACTTTTACCTTTTTACGTGTTTTTCCTATTTCCCTTAGTATCCATGTCTAGTACAACAAGGACATTGTACAATTTAAGTGTGGGGGGATGGAATAGGAAAAACCCTTGGTCTAATTGTTTGATTTTGAACAAGTTTTCTACTACTTATTTCATGCAAATTAAAAGTTTTTCTGTGTCTGAAAACTATTTTGAGAGTATAAGTGATGTCTCTCAATATATACATATTTCTCACATCTCATTTGGACGTTTTGTACACGATTTATAGCCGTTTATACATGTTTTGTGGTGCTTTATGGCATTTGCTAGTGGTTTCAGGATTACAGCAGGTACAAGGCTCATAAATGGTAGAAAATAGCTTAACGATGGTCCATATGCGCTAACGGATGAAGAATGGTTGAAAAAGAAGCTGAAACGGCGACCCAAGGACCTCGCGGCGCGAGTTTTTGGTCTATAATCTTCTGATCGATCGTTGGCAATTCTCGCGGCGCGAGCTAGGGAGGTCGCGGCGCGACCCTTGTCTGACAACAGCTTTTTCCTTCGCCTGGGGTATAAATACCAACACCCATTCAACCCTAAACCTAATTTTTGGATACCACAGCCTACACACTTTTCTTCCAGACGATTTTAAGGGTTTTTCAAGGGTTCTCACTACTCCAACATCATTTGAAGACTTGGAGATTAATTTTGGTTCTTGATTAGTGATTGTAGCTCGGTTGTAACCTCGATTTGGATTACTACTTCATATTTGGTACACTATGTTCTCCTTTTTATTTAAATCTCTAGCTATTTTCATTATGAGTAGCTAAATCTCTATACATCTATGAAGATGAAGTGAAACAATTAGTTATGGTTGCATAATATTTTGAATTCAAGTTGGTTTTACTTAACATTTTGTCAAGATCTTAATGAAGTGATTTCTTATACTTAATCTTGTGTCCTTGGTGATATTTGTGTTTTTCGATAGTGGTACTAGTTGAATACAAGTATTGTTTTAGTTGTTTGTCTATGAACAACTCTTGCTAGGTCATGGTATGATAGTAAATGATACAAGTTGAATAGAAATTACTTTGTTAAGTGGATTTAACGGTTGGTGGTACCACGTTTCTTTCACAAAGATAAAATTGTTATTTAAATAATCAAACAAACTAGTTAGTTCAAGGAATTGTAGCAGGGTTGGTGGTACCACTTGTTGCAAGAAATTGTATTGATTAGGTGATTGAGTCGATTTTACAAACGGAGTGCACGCCGGTTGTGTTTTTGTCTTGTCACGATTATTATCACCAACATTAAAGAATTTTGAGCTTAACCCATATGCAACCTAGACTTTTTGTGTAGCGGATTCGACATAGATGGCTTTTTAATTATTTGTTAAAACTCCAACTATTTTCGTGTGCTCTCGATTGACGCCGGTTGAGTACTTTAATTTACTTGTTGATTACATAGCTTTCAGAAACGCAAAGTGACAATTCGGTCACAAACCAAACTTTCTCTTGATTTACATTTTAACAGCCTTTAGTACAATAATCAGTCCTTGTGTTCGATCCTGGTCTTGCCAGTTAGCTATATTACATACGAACGGGTACACTGCCCGTAAGTGTGTTGTAGTCAGTTAGCGGTAGATCTTGTTATAAATTTTAAACTAGATTTCACACATCAAGTTTTTGGCGCCGCTGCCGGGGAATGATTTTGAGTACTTTTGGTTGAGATTCTGTGAATCGATCCTTTTTCGTGCATGCACAGAGAAGTTACTTGCTTTATTTTATTTTAGTTTGCTTTAATTGTACCTCAGGTGCTATTAAGGTTTTTGTTTGTTGTGTTGTGTTTGCAGATTATTTCCAGGTAGTGGATGAACACTCGAACTTCTGGGAAACCATTAGTGAAAGCAACATCTAACCCCGAAAAACTTAAAAAGCGTACCAAAACACAAACGTCACAACCATCAACATCTTACCCATTTTTCATAGACACCACTCCTAGACCCAAATCCGACCACATACTTCACGAGACTTACTATGAGTCGGGAAGTAACGAGTGGGGTTATTTTTCCGAAAAGGAAGAACCCATTTCCAATAAAACACCTACTCCACCCGAATCACCAAAAACAACCGTCAACATGGCCGGACAACAAAACCCTCCCGATCTCTTCAACATGAAGATCGAGGACCTTCCTCGAACCATACCCACATCTCGCCGATCGGCCATCCGCGCACCCGAAATTGAAACTTTCGCGGTGAAAGGTAACCACTTGCAAATGGTTAAGGATTTGTGCTTTGATGGATGGCATAAGAAAGACCCTCATGAGCATCTTGACAAGTTTGAGATGATTTGCAATCTATTTAACTATGGGGAAAACCAAGCCAACAATGTCAAGATGAAGCTTTTTCCTATGTCTCTCACGGGAGAGGCTCACAAATGGTTAAAAGGGTTGGCACCGGATAGTTTGATTACTTGGGGGGCGGTTAAGGAATCTTTTATTGATAGATTCTTTCTGGCTAATCGGGAAAGAGAACTTAGGCTTGTTATTCGTTCTTTTAGGCAAGATGAGGATGAGTCCATAGTTGAAGCATGGTTAAGAATGAAAGATCTTTTGTGGGAATGTCCCGGGCATGGGGTGAGTGACACCGAAGTTGTGGGGATATTCTTAGATGGAATGAATAGGGAGAACTATGAGAAGATGGTGATGACTTGTGGAGGTAGCACTAGTTATAAGACCTCAAGTGAGCTTTGGAAAATGTTTGAGGATATGGTAAAAGCTCAAGTCTCTAGACCTTCAAATAAAGATAGGAGGTCGCGTAAGGTAGTAGCTAGAGTTGATGATGGTGAAACATCCGAGGTGGTTGCTGAAATTCGGAAACTTTCAAACCGAATGGATGAAAGGTTTTCTATGGTGGAGAACAACTTTGGTGGGCTAGAGTGGGATGTGAAGATTATGGCTGGGGGATGTACTCATTGTGGTGGACCACACCATCCCGATGAGTGTGATTCGGTAGTTAATGAAGATGTGAACTTTGTGCAAAATCAACGTCAAGGCAATTATCAACCTCTCTTTCAACGTGGTAGCAATTACCAAGGCCGCTACCAAGGTAACTCCTCTAACTCTTCTAATTTTTATTCTAACAATCGTGGTGGTAATTTCAAGGTAGGTGGCAAAAGGATGAAAATCATGGAGGACCTCAACAACAACAACCACCATCACCTCCAAGGAAAGAAGAAAGTCAAGAGGAAGGATCACCTCTCATGGCCATGATGGCCAAGTTTCTCGACAAACAAGACAAGAGGGAGAAGGCCCAAGAGAAAAGGAATATCTCTATGGAGAATTATTCTAAGCTCTTGAATGACAAGATCGGAGGCTTGCATGACAAGATAGACATTAGCAATAAAAACAACCAAGCTTTGATCTCCAACTTGGAAAAGAGGATTGATAGGATGAGAAATCATCAAAGGCAACCGGGCACCCTTCCAAGCAACACCCAACAAAACCCGAATCAAGAGAAAGGCTCATGGAGGCACGGGGATGACAAGTACAAAGGGCCCCAACACCGGAATGAAACCGTTAATGCCATAACCACACGGTCCAGGAAGGTAATTACTCCTCCTATAATTCAATAATAAGGTATACAAAATTAAAATTTTAAATGTTATGGCATTAATTTAGTATTGATGTTATAACATAATATTATTGAATTATATTCTAGTAAGATTTCTAGAGTTTTGATTTAAAAGGGAACAGTTGAGATATTTTTCTAATATAAAAGAATGGTGGTGTATTATAATATTAAGATTTGGTAATGATTTAATTCATTAAGAGTATTTTGGTCAGTTTACATGTCACATTTTTCCTAACAATCAACATAGGGTATAACTTTTATATAGTAATATAGATATAGTTGCCTATAGATATTGTGGAGTTAGGTCAATAAGATCAAATTACTAGGCTTTAATGGGTTAAAGTTATAAAATAGACTCAATCATTACTTAGATAAAACTATTTAGAGACAGACATTTATATGAAATGTATATGTTATAAATCATATACTCCCTCCGTCCCATATTAATTGTCTTATTTTGACTCTTTGAGTCTTTTTCTCTTAACTTTGACCGTAAATATTTTTGTTTGTGTTATATAACACTTAGATATAACATATATGAATTGATTGAGTTTTAAATGTACTTTTCATTGATATAACTTTCATCAACTAATATATAACACAAACAAAGATATTTACGGTCAAAGTCGAAAGAAAAAGACTTGACCAGTCAAAATATGACAATTAAAATGGGACGGAGGGAGTAACTATTTGCGTATAATGCTTGGCCTAGAATAATTTTAATAAACTTTTATCTGGACAATGCTATTTAGCTAATTGTGTTAATATGGTTTTTTTGTTCAGTTAGTTAAGTTTTGTGAATTAAAAAAAATAAAATTATTTAGTGTAACTCGAACAACAATTGAAAGTCGGCTAGAAAAGGCATACGTGGGACCCAAGCAAACCATCCTATATATATTATTACATAATGCAGCCGAGAATATCACGTATCATCTATCTATCGAATTAATTAGCTCTTAGGGAATTGGAATTATAGTTTTACGTGGGGAATTCGGCAAGTGGTGCGTTACGAATTGAGAGGTTGGTCGAATTAGCTTTTGTGTTCGAAGGCAGCAGCAAAGAAAAATTCTCCACGTGGAGTTCTCGACTTCGATTGACACAGCCGTATTATTGTTCTTTTCTCTTTTAGTTTTATATATTATCTATTGTTACTTAATTGCAAGACTTTATCATTATACAATTATTATTATAGATTATATTTATTTGATGATTGTTATTTAATTTATCTTGTCATGAGTAGCTAATTTTCTTTACACCCACTTGGATAATGTGAGCATGTCATAAAGTTGTCACTTTGTTATTATAATTGTTGAACACGGTTTATACGATTAGAACCATGCTTGTCTAAGTTTATATATTGTTTTGATTTCTTATATAGATTAGTTAGTAATTAATTATAGAAGTTTGAGAGAAATCTATAGAATTGCTAATTGGTTTATGAAAGAATTAACCGGGCTATAATTAATTCTAAGTCATTAGAGTTCGAGAGAAACTAGTGATAGAGATTTAAATAATTGAATTTGGATGAATGTGTTAGTCGTTTATGATAGAGAAATCTAATTAGACGATTAATAAGCAGTTCGAGAGAAAGCTTTTTAGATTAAATCGTAAAACCAACTTAGGACTTAATGCTTGATTGTTAGGGTAGAAATTATTCGCAAGAGCGATTTGAGTATAACGAGAGTTCATCTTAATTACATATTAAGTAGTTCAACATAAAAAGTGACATTGTGATAATTTGACATGTGAGCTATTCCAAGTGGGTGTGCTTTTTAATATTATTGTTTCACAAAATCTCTTTTCAATTAATTCTACGGAATTACTAACTTTTTCAAATTAACTAACTGCTTTCAAAACCAAGGTGACGGGAGTCATTAAAATCCAAACTTCTCTAAACTACTTAAAACTCGCTTACTCTCAATTGGTCTCTGTGGTTCGACCTGGACTTACTTTAAGCTATATTGCATACGAACGGGTCCACTGCCCGATTGTGTGTAGTAGTCGGTTCTGAAGTATTTCTTGTTTTTAATTTAACTCGATTTTTACACATCAGATTGATATGACCTGTTTAATTCTGCCAAGTTTAGACTGATTGAGTTGTGCAGTGATGTTTTGAATTAGAATGGACGAAACGTGATTGTTTTAAGACTAGTAGATTAGATATAGATATAAATGTATACAGATATATGGATATGGATGACGATGATAGATGAAAGAGTTTAGATGTAATTATGAATCTTGTCCTTTTTAATGAAAAGACTAGGTCACGTGACATTCAATTCAACGTTCGTTAGTGAATGGGACCAAAAGCGTAAATGGAACAAATTTGTTTTGGACTAAAACTTAGAGATGGAACCCGTAATTTTATGTCCAAAATTCTAAACCCTAAAAACCAAAACTGTAACTATACTCTTTGTTTATTTATTCTCTTCCTCATATGCAGCCGCCCAGATAACCTTTTTCATCATCTTTCACCCAGTCGGGTAATTTTCCTCTCTTTGTCTGTTTTTGTATATTGCAATTTCAATTGACAATATTACTACTCTCATCTCTATTGTTGTTGTTAGATTAGAGGCATAATCGTTCAATTTTTCTATAATAATAGATGGCGTCGGTTATACGTCCCATGGATCCCACGATTTCAATCCAGAAGGGAATAGTTAACAAGGAAAGAATAAAATCGCTGGGACTGTAATATTTTTTTTCTTTTTATTTCAATTTCAGCTGTCCCCAAAATACAATGATCCTCCCAATTTTTTTTGTTAACAAATTGATTGATTGTTGCAGGAAAGAAAAGGCTCAGTATGAATCTATTTTCCAAAAGTAAAATTTTTTCCCCAAAAGTATGAATCTATATTGTTGTTAAGAGGTTTAATTTTTTTTTTTTTTTATTAACAAATTCATTGTTTGATGACGGGGAACAATACCAAGGTCGGATCTTTTTCGAAGTTATCTGGGGCTTACCGTGGATTCATGGATTTGTTTCGTGACCGATAGTGGACCTTGCTACGAAGCTGGAATCGATGAAACGTAATAATTTTTCTCTTTGTTTTTGTATTTCAATTGTTGTTATTAGAGAGATAATTAATTTTTCTATTATTATAAGAAATTCATTCATTGATGTATTGTAGAATGAATCATGCAATGTCGGTTTTGGAAAGGATAACCCGGGATCTATTGGAGGCGTTTGATAAGTAATATTTTTTCTTTGTTTCTGTATTTCAATCTCAGCTGTCCCCAAAACACTCCCAAATAGTTGTTATTAATTTTAACAAATTCATTCATTGATTCAATGTAGCTGGCAAGCAACAGGAAGGCCGGATTTTTCAGCCGTTGATCTGGGTCATGCATATTCGGTTTTGGAAAGCATGAAGGATGTTATGGCGGCTCTGCCTAAAACGTAATAATTTTTCTCTTTGTTTTTGTATTTCAATTTCAGCTTTCCCCAAAGGTAGTCTTAACAAATTCATTGATTGACTGATAGCAAACAATGGTGGGGTCTGCTAACCAGGGTGTCTAGTCTACTGGCTGTGTTTCAAGGGTAATAATTTTCCTGTTTGTTTGTTTTTAGATTACAGTTTCATGTGCCCCCAAAATACAATAAGACAGCCCAAATTGTTTCAGGTATAATTTTTCTTTTATTAACAGTTTGATTGATTGTATCAGTTTGAAAGCATCAGTAGATGAAGCCTTGGATTTGGACGCCAAAGGGGCTCTGGTTTCATCTCTACCTATTCTCCAAAAGTAATATTTTCTCCTTATTTGTTATTCAACCGCCCCCAAATTACAATAATATCCCCAATTGTTCCAGGTATAAATTTCCTATTATTGTAATTGATTAATTATAGCAGGAAGGACAAATCCATATACGGCTGTTCACCCAAGGATTCTGATGTACTTCAAGCTAAAGCTAAAGCTAAAGCTAAAGCTAAAGCTAATGCCAAACCTAAACCTATTTACAAAAAGTAATATTTTTTTTTTCTCTTTCTTTGTTTTTGTATTTCAGTTTCAATTGCCCCCAAATTACAATAATACCCCAAATTGTTCCAGGTTGGAAGTTCTAAGTTCTGATCTGAGTTTTGGATTCCTGGTTTTGAAAGGCATCAAGGATTATCTTGAAGCTAAAGTGGCTGCGATTAAGAAGTACTATTTTTTCTCTTTGTTTTTGCATTTCAATCTCAGCTGTCCCCAAAATACAATGATCCTCCCAATTTTTTTATCGTTAACAAATTGATTGATTGTTGCAGGAAAGAAACGGCTCTGTATGAATCTATTTTCCAAAAGTAAGATTTTTTCCCCAAAATACTCCTAAATTGTTGTTAAGAGGTATAAGTAATTTTTTTTTTTTTTTATTAACAAATTCATTGTTTGATGACGGGGAACAATACCAAGGTCGGATCTTTTTCGAAGTTATCTGGGGCTTACCGTGGATTCATGGATTTGTTTCGTGACCGATAGTGGACCTTGCTACGAAGCTGGAATCGATGAAACGTAATAATTTTTCTCTTTGTTTTTGTATTTCAATTGTTGTTATTAGAGATATAATTAATTTTTCTATTATTATTATAACAAATTCATTCATTGATGTATTGTAGAATGCATAATGCAATGTTGGTTTTGGAAAGGATAACCGGGGATCTATTGGAGGCGTTTGATAAGTAATATTTTTTCTCTTTGTTTCTGTATTTCAATCTCAGCTGTCCCCAAAATACTCCCAAATAATTCTTATTAATTTTAACAAATCCATTCATTGATTCAATGTAGCTGGCAAGCAACAGGAAGGCCGGATTTTTCAGCCGTTGATCTGGGTCATGCATATTCGGTTTTGGAAAGCATGAAGGATGTTATGGCGGCTCTGCCTAAAACGTAATAATTTTTCTCTTTGTTTTTGTATTTCAATTTCAGCTTTCCCCAAAGGTAGTCTTAACAAATTCATTGATTGACTGATAGCAAACAATGGTGGGGTCTGCTAACCAGGGTGTCTAGTCTACTGGCTGTGTTTCAAGGGTAATAATTTTCCTGTTTGTTTGTTTTTAGATTACAGTTTCATGTGCCCCCAAAATACAATAAGACCCCAAATTGTTCCAGGTATAAATTTTCTATTATTAACAAGTTTGATTGATTGTATCAGTTTAAAGCATCAGTAGATGAAGCCTTGGATTTGGACGCCAAAGCGGCTCTGGTTTCATCTCTACCTATTCTCCAAAAGTAATATTTTCTCCTTATTTGTTATTGTATTAGTTTCAATTCCGCCCCCAAATTACAATAATATCCCCAATTGTTCCAGGTATAAATTTCCTATTATTGTAATTGATTAATTATAGCAGGAAGGACAAATCCATATACGGCTGTTCACCCAAGGATTCTGATGTACTTCAAGCTAAAGCTAAAGCTAAAGCTAATGCCAAACCTAAACCTATTTACAAAAAGTAATATTTTTTTTTTCTCTTTCTTTGTTTTTGTATTTCAGTTTCAATTGCCCCCAAATTACAATAATACCCCAAATTGTTCCAGGTTGGAAGTTCTAAGTTCTGATCTGAGTTTTGGATTCCTGGTTTTGAAAGGCATCAAGGATTATCTTGAAGCTAAAGTGGCTGCGATTAAGAAGTACTATTTTTTCTCTTTGTTTTTGCATTTCAATCTCAGCTGTCCCCAAAATACTCCGAAATTGTTGTTGTTAGAGGTATAAGAATTTTTCTATTAATTTGAACAAATTCATTGATTGTAGACGGGGAACAATATCATGGTGCCGTCTTACAAGCGTTGATCTGGATATGGTATTCGAGCTTTTTGAAGGGATAAAGGACGATATAGAAGCTTAAAGTGGCTGCATTTCAGATGTAATAATTTTTCTCTTTGTTTTTGTATTTTAATTTCAGCTGTCCTCAAAATAATCCCAAATTGTCGTTGCTAGAGCTATAATCATTTTTGGAGTAGTAATTTTAACAAATTCATTGATTGATCTATTGGTGCCGTGTAACAATGTCAAGGGCGGAGCTTTCAAGAATGGATCCGAAAAGACGATTCTGGATTTTGCAAGTCATAAAGCATAATCTAAAAGCTGAAGTGGCTGTGTTTGAAAAGTAATTTTCTTTCTTTGTTTTTGTATCTCAGTTTCATGTGCCCCCAAAATAAAATAACACAGTTGTCCCAGGTATAATTTTTTCTATTATTAACAATTTGATTGATTGTGTCAGATTAAAAGAATCCTTAAAAGAAGCCTTGGATTCCAAAGCTAAAACGGATCTGTTTTTATCTCTACCTATTCACAAAAAGTAATTATTTTGTCTTTATTTGTTTTGTTATTGTATTTCAATTTCAGTTTCTCCCAAAATACAATAATACCCCAAATTGTTCCAGGTATAAATTTTCTATTATTAACAAATTGATTGATTGTAGCAGGAATAAAAAATCCATACACGGCTGTTCACCCAAAGATTCGGGTGAACTAAAAGCTGGGTCGGATGAATTATCAGCAGTAACTATAAGCCTAAAGTAATATTTCTTCTCTTTGTTTTTGTATTTCATTTTCAGCTGTCCCCAAAACACTCCCAAATTGTTGTTGTTAGAGGTATAATTAATTTTCTATTAATTTTTACAAATTCATTGATTGTTTGATAGTATTTCGGAAGAAAATTCAAGGTTCCGATTTCTGATGTTTGATGATCTGTCTTTTGGAAACCTGGTTTTGGACGGCATAAAGGAATATCTAGAAGCTAAAGTGGCTGCGTTTAAAAAGTAATATATATATATTTTAGTATTTCCATCTCAGCTGTTCACAAAATAGTCCGAATTAAAATTTTCTATTAATTTTAACAAATTCATTGATTGTAGACCGGGAACATTATCATGGCGTCGTCTTTCAAGCGTTGATCTGGATTTGGCTTTCGGTTTTTTATAGCATAAAGGATGAGATAGAAGCTGAAACGGCTAAAGGGGGGGTTGGGGGGTGGGGGGGGGGGGGGGGGGGGTGGCTGTTTTGTGTAATAATTTTTCTCTTTGTTTTTGTATTTTAATTTCAGCTGTCCTCAAAATACTCCCAAATTGTTGTCCCAGGTATAATTTTTTCTATTATTAACAATTTGATTGATTGTGTCAGATTAAAAGAATCCTTAAAAGAAGCCTTGGATTCCAAAGCTAAAACGGATCTGTTTTTATCTCTACCTATTCACAAAAAGTAATTATTTTGTCTTTATTTGTTTTGTTATTGTATTTCAATTTCAGTTTCTCCCAAAATACAATAATACCCCAAATTGTTCCAGGTATAAATTTTCTATTATTAACAAATTGATTGATTGTAGCAGGAATAAAAAATCCATACACGGCTGTTCACCCAAAGATTCGGGTGAACTAAAAGCTGGGTCGGATGAATTATCAGCAGTAACTATAAGCCTAAAGTAATATTTCTTCTCTTTGTTTTTGTATTTCATTTTCAGCTGTCCCCAAAACACTCCCAAATTGTTGTTGTTAGAGGTATAATTAATTTTCTATTAATTTTTACAAATTCATTGATTGTTTGATAGTATTTCGGAAGAAAATTCAAGGTTCCGATTTCTGATGTTTGATGATCTGTCTTTTGGAAACCTGGTTTTGGACGGCATAAAGGAATATCTAGAAGCTAAAGTGGCTGCGTTTAAAAAGTAATATATATATATTTTAGTATTTCCATCTCAGCTGTTCACAAAATAGTCCGAATTAAAATTTTCTATTAATTTTAACAAATTCATTGATTGTAGACCGGGAACATTATCATGGCGTCGTCTTTCAAGCGTTGATCTGGATTTGGCTTTCCAGGTTTTTTATAGCATAAAGGATGAGATAGAAGCTGAAACGGCTATGTTTGTGAAGTAATTTTTTCTCGTTTTTGTATTTTAATTTCAGCTGTCCTCAAAATACTCCCAAATTGTTGTTAGAGCTATAATTTTTCTATTAATTTTAACAAATTCATTGATTTGCCGGGTAATGTCAAGGGCGAAGCTTTCAAGAATTGATCCGGAAAGAGACTTCCATTTTTTGGAATTCAAAGCTATAGTCGCTGCGTTTGAAAAGTAATGTTTTTTTCTCTTTGTTTTTGTATTTCAGTTTCATGTTCCCCCAAAATACAATAACACCCCCAAGTGTTCTAGGTATAATTTTTTCTATTATTAACAATTTGATTGATTGTATCAGGTTTAAAGAATCCTTGGATTCGGAAGCCATAGCGGCTCTGTCTTCATCTCTACCTAATCGCGAGAAGTAATAATTTCTCTTTATATGTTTGTTTGTATTTCAGTTTCAATTTCCCCAAAATACGATTATACTCCCAATTGTTCCAGGTATAAACATTTTATAATTAACAAATTGATTGATTGTAGCAGAGAAGAAATTTCCATATGGGGTTGTTCACTCCCCAAGGATGTGTATGAACTAAAAGCTAAAGCAGCTGTGTTTCCAAAGCTACCTACTCAAGAAAAGTCAGCCTTGCCCCAATAAAATATTTTCTAATTATTATTTCGCATGTGTTTCTTTTCACAACCCTTTATGTATGCATGCCTAATTCTAATTGTTGTTCCGAACATTGAATTGATTGCAGAGTTGTGTGCCTAATGGCAGCGAGCTTCGCAATCCAAGAGTGAGTGAATTCATTTTTTCCTTCTTTCTTCTATCACTTTCATATATCTTTCTTTTATCCTCTGCAATTCTAAATAGTTTTGTTGTATAATTGTTTCAAGTACTATATATCAGTGTTTGTTTTTTCTGTAGTTATGACGAGCAAGTAAGACGCTTTAGGAAAGAAGAAAAAGATTTACTGTACTACGAAGGGTGGACTGCATGCTTGTACAAGGAGGAATTGTGAGTATCTAGCTAGTATTGCTGTAGTAATTCTTATATATACGAGTAGTATAGATTGATAAATGTTTTTTTTTTTTTTTGCAATTGATCGAGGGAGCTCGGTTTTATTACACTTTATTATTAACGAATTAAGGTTATTGTTTTTTGAAGAGAGATGATAGGGGAATTGGACGGAAAGGAGGCTGAGAAAATATACGATGAATCTCAAAAGAACCCCTATGATCATTACTGCTTCGAGATTCATCTAGATAGAAACAGATTTGATTATATGATACAGAAGTACGGCGAACTGCTGCCTTACGAAGATGTTCCTAACGAATCTTTTTATAAAGGACCTTTTGCAGACAGAAAGATTGATAAATCTAATGAACAAGAAGCAGGAAGTTACATACTTGGGGACAAAGTAAGGAAAAAAATGCTTGCGGAATATGAGAGTTATCAGATGAAGATGGAGGAGGTGATGTGTAAGTGGATAGGTCAATATTTCAGTAAGGAGCTTGTTCAGAACAAAGTTCAAGCAATCTGATGACCAAATCACAGGGGAGATGATGGCAAGGGAAACGGAGTAAATATTTCCAGAGTTTGTTTGGTAGTTGGGGCCCGAGAAATTGAATTGTTTTATGCTTTTGTGTGTTAAGATTGTTAATTTGTTAGGGGAGACTTATGATCATATTCTTCGGTATGGAAAAGATTTTTAATTTAATTTGCTTGCTCCTTTTGATTTATCTGGGCTAATTTGCCACACTATTTGTCGGTCTTAAGCTTCAGCCACCTGATCTTTAAACAAATCTCATCTAGATTATCATGTGCTAGCTGGTTTTGGAGATCCGCAATTCTTCGTATGTATGCGATTGATTTTCTTGTCAAATCTTGTAAACCGTGGCCCCTAACACAAATCTACCAGCAATGCTCCAAATTTCCTTTCGCCTACATCTTGGTTGCAAAAGTTCGATGATATTTTCAAACCGGCAAATGTCGAGTATGCCATCCAAAGGTGAGGGCTCACTTACACCATCTCTAAGTTTTGTAAATTAATGTTTTGGTCCAAAACAATTTGTTCCATTTACGCTTTGGTCCCATTCACTAGCAAACGTTAAATTGAATGTCACGTGACCTCCACATCTTAGTCTTTTCTTTAAAAAGGACCAAAATTATAATTACATCTAAACTCTTTCATCTATCATCATCATCCATATATCTGTATATTTATATCTATATCTAATCTACTAGCCTTAAAACCCGTAAGATGTACAAATTGAATATATACCGTTTGACTCTTTTTTTTTAATCAAGAAAATAAAATTTGAACATGCACATCACAATATCACATGCATATACTTTCTCCAATTGTAGTCTAAGACATGTATCATAAAATTATCTAGCAAGACTTAATATAATTACTTTTAATATTGATGTCCAAAAGGGTTTTAAATGTATCATTTACAACCAATGCGGGACAAATTGTCACATAGATAGCATGGTGCAAGATTTACTAAAAAATAGAGGGGAATAAGTCACTATGATTCAAGTTCCGGGGGAATGATAATTCTCCTCTTAATTTTCACCAGGTTTCATGTCTTTTATACCATTCTTCATAGAAAAGTCAACATTTGAATTCTTTTTACTGTTTAATTATAGAGTAAACGACACAAATTATCCCTGTGATCTTTAGAAATAACGAGCATAGTACCCGCACAATGCGGCGGCGATGATAGTGACATTGATGTGGTGGCATCGACAGATGGTGACGGCGCCAGCGACCGTTGGTGGCGGCAGATGCGTCAGGTGGTGTAAGTATTTGATATAAAAATATTTGATTTAAAAGAGTAGTAGATATCTTTTAGAAGATAATAGAATGGTTGTGTAAGAAGTTAATTAATTAAGGGTAAAATGGTAATTTCCCATGTCCCAAAATAATGTTAAACTTTTCAACATGGAGGTATAATTTTTATATAGTAGTATAGAAGTATAGATAAAGTAGAGGGAAAAAAATGAGAGGTGGTTATGGAAATAATTAAGTCTTTAATGCTATAGCATATGCATACTTCGTAAGATAAATTATATAAGCATTTCAATTACCTAATCATTAAAGTACACATACACATAACTTATATACACAACGATTGTAAATTATAAATTATATAAGCATTCCATTTACTTTGCTATACATATCATGCCATTTTTGTTTTCTATATTGGTAGTCTGGTGTTTTACCTTTAGCCAACTAGATTCATAATTAAGGTTTGAGTCCACCAGTCACATGAACATGAACCAGGTAAGTCTTTCCCTGAAGGAAAACTGATGTGGCCCTAATGATTTGGACCAAGAGCGATTCGAACCTGACATCCATTATTTTGTGAAAGTACTCAACTTTTTATACTAGCAAATATGTTATAGTTTATACAAGAATATTAAATGTTTGTGGCAATTGTTATAAAATTCTTAAAGGTATAGTGTTAACAAATATGACCTTAAAAGTCATCATGCAATTATTGTTTTATATGAAGCCTTCTGCCTTGTATGTTTCCTTTCTTCTTCTCAAAGTTGGACTTGTATGAGAAGGAATTTACCAATTACAGTTGTGATATTCTGACTTATGTAATTCGTCTAAATTGTGGTATCATAGCTGTGAGGATTAGAGAAAAAAAAAAAAAAAAAAAAAAAAAAAAAAAAAAAAAAAAAAAAAAAAAAAAAAAAAAAAAAAAAAAAAAAAAAAAAAAAAAAAAAAAAAAAAAAAAAAAAAAAAAAAAAAAAAAAAAAAAAAAAAAAAAAAAAAAAAAAAAAAAAAAAAAAAAAAAAAAAAAAAAAAAAAAAAAAAAAAAAAAAAAAAAAAAAAAAAAAAAAAAAAAAAAAAAAAAAAAAAAAAAAAAAAAAAAAAAAAAAAAAAAAAAAAAAAAAAAAAAAAAAAAAAAAAAAAAAAAAAAAAAAAAAAAAAAAAAAAAAAAAAAAAAAAAAAAAAAAAAAAAAAAAAAAAAAAAAAAAAAAAAAAAAAAAAAAAAAAAAAAAAAAAAAAAAAAAAAAAAAAAAAAAAAAAAAAAAAAAAAAAAAAAAAAAAAAAAAAAAAAAAAAAAAAAAAAAAAAAAAAAAAAAAAAAAAAAAAAAAAAAAAAAAAAAAAAAAAAAAAAAAAAAAAAAAAAAAAAAAAAAAAAAAAAAAAAAAAAAAAAAAAAAAAAAAAAAAAAAAAAAAAAAAAAAAAAAAAAAAAAAAAAAAAAAAAAAAAAAAAAAAAAAAAAAAAAAAAAAAAAAAAAAAAAAAAAAAAAAAAAAAAAAAAAAAAAAAAAAAAAAAAAAAAAAAAAAAAAAAAAAAAAAAAAAAAAAAAAAAAAAAAAAAAAAAAAAAAAAAAAAAAAAAAAAAAAAAAAAAAAAAAAAAAAAAAAAAAAAAAAAAAAAAAAAAAAAAAAAAAAAAAAAAAAAAAAAAAAAAAAAAAAAAAAAAAAAAAAAAAAAAAAAAAAAAAAAAAAAAAAAAAAAAAAAAAAAAAAAAAAAAAAAAAAAAAAAAAAAAAAAAAAAAAAAAAAAAAAAAAAAAAAAAAAAAAAAAAAAAAAAAAAAAAAAAAAAAAAAAAAAAAAAAAAAAAAAAAAAAAAAAAAAAAAAAAAAAAAAAAAAAAAAAAAAAAAAAAAAAAAAAAAAAAAAAAAAAAAAAAAAAAAAAAAAAAAAAAAAAAAAAAAAAAAAAAAAAAAAAAAAAAAAAAAAAAAAAAAAAAAAAAAAAAAAAAAAAAAAAAAAAAAAAAAAAAAAAAAAAAAAAAAAAAAAAAAAAAAAAAAAAAAAAAAAAAAAAAAAAAAAAAAAAAAAAAAAAAAAAAAAAAAAAAAAAAAAAAAAAAAAAAAAAAAAAAAAAAAAAAAAAAAAAAAAAAAAAAAAAAAAAAAAAAAAAAAAAAAAAAAAAAAAAAAAAAAAAAAAAAAAAAAAAAAAAAAAAAAAAAAAAAAAAAAAAAAAAAAAAAAAAAAAAAAAAAAAAAAAAAAAAAAAAAAAAAAAAAAAAACAAACACATTTTATTATAAAAAACACATTACATTACTTAAAAATAAAAGACAACACAAAAAAAAAACACGATTACTCTTCATCTTCATCATCTTTTATTGACATTTTTCCTATGCCACGGTAAGCGCTTTCGTCGAGCCACCACTTGTCGTGTTGCGGGCATTAGACTTCATCCGTTGTTTTGTCTTCCCCGCAATTGTCGTGGTACGATTCGGCCCAAGTGCATTGGTCACCCAACGTGTGACCGGCCTTAAAAACATCATCGACCACCCTCTTGACATTCTTGATCTCATCTTGCAGAAACAAAGAATAGATCTTGCTGGAAGCACATATCGTGCTGGAATCTCAGAACTCATCTGTTCAGAACCCATATGTTCTTCACTTTCCTGCACATTTTCATTAGGGAAATCTGGTATGGTATCTGGTATGGTAGTTTCATCAGGTGAAGAATTACTTACCTCAGATATCAGGTTAGGACTCATATTTTCTGTGGCACTTTGAGGAGATTGATCTGGAGGGAACTGTTCTTCTGGAGACATTTCTGGATCAAGTGTGGTACTAGGTATTGTGGAAAAACTTTCTTCTGGAGTGGGTGGGGTGTATCCACTTTCTTCTGGAGTGTATCCCAGCCAACTCAGTGTGTCACATTGTTCCTCCCCCTGACCACTGTGTGGCGGGGAATAGAAATACTTGGTTTCCAGAAAATCACAGTTCATGGTGGTGAACATACGACCAGTCTTTGGATTATAGCACCTATATCCCTTTTGAGTTACCCCATACCCCACAAAAACACATTTTTCAGCACATGGATCAAGTTTATCACGATATGACTTTGGAACATGGACAAACACAGTACATCCAAACACTTTAGGCGGAAGAGTGAGTGCTGATGGAAGTGTGTGATATTCAGTAAGGGTTTTAAGTGGGGTTTTCATATTGAGAATTTTTGTTGGAAGTCGGTTGATTAAATAAGTGGCAGTGGCTAGAGCTTCTGGCCAAAAATGTTTTGGAACACAGGATTCAATTACTAGAGCTCTAGTCATTTCCAATAAGAGTCTATTTTTTCGTTCAGCAACACCATTTTGTTCTGGGGTATGTGGACATGTGGTTTGGTGGATTATCCCTTTGGATTGAAAAAATAGGTTCATTTGTGAGTTGACATATTCCCCACCATTATCTGACCTTACAATTTTGATAGACTGTTGAAATTGAGTTTGAATCATAGCATAAAAAACAGTGAACCTATCATATACTTCAGATTTATTTTTAAAAAAATAAATCCAAGTCATCCTGGTGCAGTCATCAACAAATATCACATAATATCGGACAACCAGGCTTCTCTTTCATTTGTTCCATGAGCAAGCATCACATTCCCACTTGCACTTACTTCATCAACATAGTACAGTCCCTCTCTCTCAGTGTCACGTCCAATAATCTGTCCCGTCCTAATATCCTGTAAAATACAAAAAGTCGGAAGCATGAGAACTGAGCAGTTTAGTTCTTTTGTCACGTGACTTATAGATAAAAGTTTGTGTGACAAAGCGGGAACATAAAGACAATTGGACAATTTAATGCTCGGAGAAATTTTAATAGTTCCCCCTTTTTTCACATCCATTTTTCCCTTGTTTGCTGCTTTAATGTGGGTTTTCCTGGGACTCGATATATCAGTAAAATCTGAAATATCATATGTCATTGTGTCTGTGGATCCATTGGACTCTGTATAATCAGTTTGGGCCATTAAACCCGATCCATGCTCCTGAGAATGCTTCTGGTGGACTGTTGACTTCGGCCCACGTTTTCTATTCCAAACTGACCTATTTAATTTCTTATTAACCATATTATAACTATTATATGGAAACAGATCTGGAGAGAGATTGGTATCTTTTCTCTCCCCTTTTTTTCCACCGAGAAATCACTGGCTCTCTCCATACCGCCGGCCGCCGCTACTCCTCCAAATCTACCATCTTTTTTTCGGTTATCATTCTTGATTTCTTTTGTGGAGTTAGTACTGGTGGTAGGGGTGCGTTTGACACCCTTTTTGTTCTTCGTCCACCATGTCGGGTATCCGATTAACCGGAAACATTGTTTCTTTGTGTGTCGTTCCATGCCACACTCGTCACAAAGTAGATCAGATTTATCATCTTTGATCTCCTTTTTCTTGCCGTCGTATCGCTGGTAACTTTCTGAAACAAAACCGCCGCCGTTGATTTTTCCGGCAATCAACCCGGCGGCGACACTTTGGGTTTCGATGATGGTTGCTCCCAGAGTATTCAGGTGAGCGGCCTCTTTTCGAATCTCTCTTTTCTGGTAAGATGCTTCAGCCGTTGGTAATGGATCGATTCGATGAATCTTTGTTTTAATTGATTCAAACTTTCGATCCATGGAGTTTTGTAATTGGTCAGATCCGATTTTTGTATACTTCATGGGGTTTTGTGATTGGTGATTATTATTTTGCAATAAGTTTGCTAATTGAAGCATTAGTTCGGAATTCGTTTCTGAGCCGCCGGCTTCGGCCATGGTGGCTCAGTTTTTGAGCGGATGTTTTCTGGATATTATTGGGTATATGATGAGCACAACAGATTTGCTGTCTCTGATACCATGTTAAATGAAAGAGATGAGATTATAATTTTATTGATATCCAAAAAGTGATTACAACGGCCTGTATTTATACTAGTATTAACCCTAATTAGGTCAACATGACCGACTTCTAATTTATGGGCTTGGACCCTTCCTGGACCCTTCTTGGACCGACACATCATCTGAGGCCTTTGATCTTGTATACCCGGGAGGTGATGAAATGATTCTGATCCCACATATTCTAACACTCCCCATCAAGTCATTTTTTGAATATCGGGATTTTACCTAAATATAGATTATAAATAAAAGTTTATAAAAACGACACAAAATTATTGAATAACTTTGATTAATTTAAAATAAATCAACAGAAACAATTACTTACGAGGTTTTGTATTTGAAATTTTGGATTTCCTTTTCTTCATTGATAAATGATATGAAGTTACTCTGGTGGAGGTTTCCGATTTGATTTAAATGGCGATTTCGTGGTGGAGATTTAAATTGTGATTTGTTTTTGGTTTACGATTGAAAGTATTAATTTTATTTTGGGAATGGGGTTTTTGGTGTTTGGTAGATAAACGGCGTTAGTTTTTTTAATTTTCAATTTCAGTCCCTCCGTGTTTTTTCCTTTAGTTCTTACGGTTCTCACACTATTTGTGATTCTCACATTAACCCCGTTCTCACGTTAACCCCTCCCATGTATGGGGATATTAGGGGTGTTCACGGTCCAAAAACCGGACCGAACCGGACATGTACAGGACCGAACCGAAAACCGATTTTGCAAAAATGTAGAACTGAGGACCGGACCGATGTCTTCGGTCCGGTTCATGCTCTCGGTTCTCGGGTTTAAGTGGTTGGACCGAGACCGAATCATTTACATTAAAATATGTTTGGGGCTCGTGAAATGATAACATGCCTTGTTGCATATGTGTCCAATACTCAATATCCAAAAAATAGTGTGCGACTTCAGGACTTGGTTTTTAAAATTTGATGCATAGATAAGGTAGAAAAGGAAGTGATAGTTAAAGTAGGCAAAAACCAATGTTATATTATCAGTTTGTTGTTTTATTTGCTATTATTAATGTTTTGGGTTGTTAGTCATGTTGTTATCATTTGTTTATCTGATACAAACAGTCATGGAATGATGGATAATAAAAGTCATGAAAATCAGGAACATCATGGTCCTTCATGAGTAACCTTTGTCAATGGAGTTTTTGCAAATCAATTGGCTATTTGTTAAATAAAACTAACGTATATATATGATTTATGATTATATAATAATTTATATAAATATGATTATTTTGTTAAATAAAAGAAAGTAAGAATCACATCTAAAAGAACGTGTATATTGTATGCTAAATAAAAGAAGTGCGAAAAAATAGGAAGTTAGAATTGAGCTGTAACTAAATCGAAATGATGGGAATAGGAGGAGTGTAAAGTCTAAACATCCTAATGCATTTGTATGTATTTCTCGGTCTTCGATCCATTATAGTGTTTTATCAGTTTATAACCGGACGGAACCGAGACCCGAATTATCTAAATATATAGGACCGAGGACCGGACCGATATCTCCGGTTCTGTTCGGTTTCGGTCCACTGTCGGGTCGGTTTTTCGGTTTTTTCGGTTTGGACCGCGATATGA
The DNA here is from genome assembly GCA_034093135.1 of Erigeron breviscapus. Lineage (NCBI taxonomy): Eukaryota > Viridiplantae > Streptophyta > Magnoliopsida > Asterales > Asteraceae > Erigeron > Erigeron breviscapus. The sequence continues at coordinate 37,263,794 of CM067170.1, read as the reverse complement.
ACACCTCTAACATTTAGGGCAAATATCATATATCCCCTTCCTAAACCCCCTAAAATAATGGAGGGTTTAAAAAATCAGATATTTATTTATTAGTGTTTTATAATGTAAACCCTCTAAAATAAAGTAGGGTTTAAAAAATCAGATATAATATTTTAAAACTTGAGAATTCATTTTCTAATTTTTTTTCTTATTTATTTATGTCTTAAATTTTAATTTAATATAGTATACTTTTAAACTTATTATAATGTGATTTTTAATGTTAATATAAATTATAATATGACAATAATAAATTGAAATTTTAGGATAGTGGTTAATAGTAAAAATAGTTTAGTGTGATAAGTAAGTTTTAATGTGATGTTTAAAGATGAACTCAATCTTGAAATGGAAATTACCTTCAATCTTTATTTTTGACTAGGCGGGACGAATTGCTAACTCGAAAGGTTAGTCAAAACCAACCTGAAAGAAATTAGGTGAAGAATTGCCCGGTTGAGATTTCACAGCTTTAACTTAATTTTTCCAGGTCGTTTCAGGTTAGGTTATGAGTTAAGTCGAATATTAATAGTCCTGCCTTTTTCTTGACCATTATCCGGAAAAGACGGATCTTTGAATTGGACTTTTGTGGCCTAACCTGAATATCCAGTTATCGTGTCCAAAGATCTGACCACCAAATATGTATATTTAGAAAATAACTAGATTGTTAGATAAATTATTTGAAATCAATCTAAACTTTAACTTGCAAAAATGTAAAATTATTTTACATTCACAAGAAGAAAGGAAACTTAAATTTCTTTTCATCAAAATCATTAAATTTGAACCAAACCACCCCTATTCATTCTCATCGGTCATAATCACATCCATCGAGTTTTTCATATGCCCTGATCATGCACTTAGAAATAATTAGGCTTAACTTTTAGGAGTTATATCTATCATGGATGTCAAATATATCTGCCATCCATGTCTCGCTATGGAAGCATTAAACCATATTCACCATTTTTATAGCATATCAATGTTCAATTTGACCCCTTTTTTTGACCGGCTCATCCATGATCCACCAACCAAAAATGCGCTATCAATGTCTAGATTCATGTTAAGAATTAAGATGCATGTCTTCCTCACGCCTCGAATGTTACCTGAATAACACATTGCCTCTGACTCCCTACATATTCTAAGTTTCTAACAAGAATGAGTAGTGATCTTGAACTTCAGAAAAGCAATACTCGACTTTCCAGCAAAAAGTGATTAAATACTTCTAAGTAAACTCATTGAACTTGCTTTCAATTTTCGAAAAACAGCCTTCTAGATGAAACAGGTAATATTAGTTTCAACTTAAACCAACAGCGCTAGTTTGGCCATTGGTGTCATAGACCGTAATCTCCCTAAAGTGCATGACAACATATTGAAAGACGGACAAAGTAAGCATTTACAAAAGTGCATAGTGAACCTCTTAGTTCATTGTCTGCTTCCGTTCGGCTTTCCATTTCTTCATGATGTATTCTATGCATTCAATCACACTCACTTCCCTCTTTTCTTTGTTATGCCATAGCTGGTGTACCTCACGCCCTGGACAATTCTTAAACTTTAACTTTAACTTTGAACAACGAAGAATTATCTTTTTCCGAGTTTTTCAACTCTTGAAGTTGTATCCGCTTCTCTTCTAACTCACTCTGCAAATTCTTAAACTTTTCCTCTAGGTCCATACCTTCCTCGTCTTCGAAAACTTGAAACGCAATTTCAAATTCCATGCGTACTCTTTGTAGACTTTCATTTTGAATCTTAACTTGATCCTCCAATTCCATTTTCCGTTTATGAAGTGCACATAGTTCCCTCTGCAGATAATGACAAGATATCTTAATAATTTTCTGACATTCGTAAAAAAAAGCTCTTAGAAACAGCAAAATGAACATGTCAGGTGACAGATCAAAATGAGTTCAGATTGAAGCAAATACTTAGTATGTAGGTTTAGGTTGTCCTCTTTCTTCATATAGTTGATAGTTAATACATGATTACAAAATGATGTTATTCCAGTAACAATCTAAATATATGCGAGATTGTGCAACAGCTTTAAAAATACTATTTGACCAACTCTCAACCCATTTCGCATGTTTCCTTTTTGCTGAAGTTTTTATTTGACCCATTAGGGACTATAACCAAGAATGACGCATTCAAATTAAACGGATCAAAATTGCCGCCACACACCATTACCTTTCTATCCTCGTCTTCTTTCCTGGAAGAGTCATTGTCCAGTTGTTTGCACGAAGATAACAGCTCTCTCTAACATGGTAAACATTAAAGAATATATGTAAATGCATCTTCAAACAAAAACTTGCGCTCATTTGACGGATAAAATCTGTAACAAACAAAATACAAGAACAGGTTAAAGGCGAGCAACAACTAGTACCGCTCTCTTTTTGAACTCTAGCTTGCTCTTCTCCTTCACTATTTTATGTTCTCGATTCTTTAGTTCAACCTCAGTTTTCTTCAATTCATCCTCTCGCTGCTGCAGAAGTTTGTTTTCCGCTTCCAACTGAATACGTTTCTGCTTGAAGTCTTCATGAAACTCCTTACACTCAGTAGTTATCTTCTCGTTCAACCTTTTTAGATCTAATCAAAAAAAAAGAAGAAAAAAAGCAGCAACACCACATATTTTTGTTCTTTCAAGACGGGTGCTATATAAACAACCAAGAATCATGAACTTTCAATATATTACAAACTTCTGTGAAACATATGTAATCCCACAACCAAATGATAATTTAAAATTTGTTTTAGAAAATCAGTACTTGTTTGTGTGAACCAATTAGAAGGGTGTACTATTCTTTGGCCACTCAGGGCATTAAGAGTTGGATCCAATTAAACTTTTGAACATTTTTTTATTCAGATAAATTTTCCGAATTTGTGAAAGGGTGTCATTTTGAAGCATCAACTCTCTTTTAATCCGTCTAACTCATTAAATCCTGAAACCAGTATCGCATTCTTGTTCCTCATCGGTAAAATATGGCCACCTAGGTGGCAGTACCTCAAAGTCAAAAGTTTTCAAAACATGAAACCAGTGATAAAGTACATTGTTATCCTATGCAGATAATCCTTTAAAAGTTTAGGCTATAACTTTTATACAGATAGAACTTGTTTGAATATCAGGATTTAGCGAGAACAAGTGAAAGTAGTCTTAGATGGTGCGAACATCAGGTTGTAATTATGTAAAGTGAACATCTAATTATGTGAAGGTTATTCACATCACATGCAAACCTTCACACAATTTAAGGGTACTTTCACTTGTTCTTGCAAAAGTGAAAACTTCTCCAATGGAAATTTGTCGTAATAAATCGCAAGTGGTTATTTCGTTGAGTGGTTGTTTGTATCATATTGGGAACAAAGGAAACAACTAGAGACAAACCTGAAGTGTGAGCAAGAAGCAATTCATTATGTTTCAAGACTAATGTGTTTAGGGATTTAGTACTTTCGGTGTACATGCTCTCCATCAGGTCCATTTCCCTAACAACCAAAATCAATAATCTTGGTTATTTTTGCTACAAGCAGTTTCAAACGACCAAGAGAACACCAAAACAAACAGGTAAAGAATAGACAATAAGAATATTTAGCAGATTTTTATTCACATGTCACTACATATTTGACCCAAATTCAACTGGAACCAACAAACTGTAACTTGTACCCCGCCTGATCATGCCTATTTCAAACCAAATAAAACCCAGGCATGGTCCCTGCCGCGACACAGCTTATGTCAGTTCAAAATTGGTAATTGGTTCAAAGACCGATTCAAAACCTGGCCTGAAATAGGTTTAGGTTTACCCGGCCCGGTTATAGCCTGGTCTTTAGCCTGGCCAGGTCAAAGACTGGCTTAAACCCGTTTCTTGCATGACAGTGATTGATGCAGGTTGTATTTTATCTTATGTAAGAGATATTCCATCAAGAGTATAGAGATGTAAAGCTGTCTAAGCAGAGATGATAGGAGTGGGGTTCCTTCTCCTCCAATAGCTAGAGAAGCATAATTTTCGATGAGCTACATCACTTTAGCTTGATGTGGTGTGGTTTGTTCATCGTCAAAAAAACAACAAATGGCTTGGAACATGTCCTATTGATTTGACGAGAGTAATAATAAATATTTATATTTCTCCTGGAAATAAGCAAAGCGACACACACTAGAGTAAAGGCTGTGGACATCTTTGCCACAAATAGCACAAGGTCTTGGGTTCCAATCCGGGCACCCCATAGTGACATTAATATTAGCCCAACCCTCTAATATCACCAGATAAACCATTGTGTTTGGCATCAACATTTCAACTTATCAAATCATTCTTTACCATTTACCATGATTAATTGTATCTAGTCAATAACACTTTCATTAATTTCATTACATCATCATTCATTTCATATATTTAGCAAACACAATGATAATCATAATCATAATACTAAATATACGGTTAGCGAAGATAAGGATTGTACCTTCAATAATCACTAGAAAAGGGGTGATATTAAAACACTAGTTATCCTCTCTTTCTCTCTTCTTGAGCTCGAATCACACACACCCACACTATCAATTTCTCACTAATATACTTGAAGTATTGATGATTAATCATTTGACCTAAATACAGCTGGAACCAACAAAGTATAAGTTGTACCTCGCCTGAACATTCCAATTTCAGACCAAATAAAGCTCAGGCATGGTCCTACCTGCAGCGACACAGCTTATTTCGGTTACAGACCGTTTAAATCTGGTCTGAAATAGGTTCAGGTTTACCCCCTGGCCAGATCAAAGCCCAGCTTAAACCCGTTTCTTGCATGACATTGATTGATGCAAATCGTATCATTTGCTTATGTAAGAGATATTCCATCAAGTTTATAAAGGTGTAAAGCTGCCTAAGCAGAGGTAATGAGAGTGGAGTTCCTTTTCCTCCAATAGCTAGACAGCCGACAGGAATGGTTTTTCAATGAACTTCGTCACTTTAACTTGATGTATTGGTTCGCTCATCGTCAAAAGAACAATATATGGCTTGTAGCATTTCCTTTGATTTGTCTAGAGGAACAAACTTGTTATTATTTTTTATTTTGAACTTGCAAATAATCAAAGCTAAAGACACTAGAGTGAAGGATGGAGGCATTTTTGCCACAAATAGCACAAGATCTTCGGTTCAAGCCCGAGCACCCCACAACGACAACCGTTGAGCGTGATGTCCATGTATGCCCCACATTAATACCAGCTCAACCCTTTAATATCACCATAAAGGTGTTTGGCATTAACATTTCTACTTATCAAATCATTCTTTACTAATTACCATAGTTGACTATCTAATCAATAACACTTTCATCAGTTTCATTAAACACAATGTTAACATAATACTAGAGGGGTGTTTGTTTTAACTTTCATTTGAGTCATTGAAGAGATATATAAACCTATACGCATAAAGCATAAAAGAATATGTAAGCATAACCTGCACAGAAAACATACCTGCATATGGGTGTATAAAAGTTACTTAAACATTTTTCGAGTTCCTTCTCGGCACAGTATTCTTGTAGCTCCAGCTCCTTCTTTGCTCTCTCTGCATCATTGAGCTTCTTCAGGGTATCTGGGTTGTCATATTCGGTAAGAGCTTTTTGGAAAGTCTCAACTGCAGGCTCAGTCTTTCGATGTTTTAGCCATCTTAACTAAAGCAGTTCCCTTTCTTTCCAAAGCCATTGCAACCATCTTAGAGTCGGAACGAAGCTTCCTTCCTCCCTCCACCGTTTTTCACAATCTTTGACGCATTCATGAAACTTACCCATCTCCAGATAAACCGCATCCCTATTTATAAGAAACGAAACATCCCTATCATCCAACTTGTGTAAAATTCAATCGCAGTCTTGAAATCCTTCTTCTCATAAGCAGCATTCCCCTTTTCCTTCTCCTTCTGCGCATTCGCTTTCTTTTCTTTCAATTCCCTCTCCTCCTCATCCATTGGCTCCGGTTCGGGTTCCACTTCTGCTTTCTTTTCTTCTTCTTAACCGGCTCGGCTTCATCTGCTGGACTTTCTTTAGGTGGGGAACTTCCCATTCCGGGTCGACCCGACCCAAGTCTCTCACTTTCAGCACTTTTAAGCCTAGATTTCAATGATTCATTGAATGGGTCAACTTCCAAACCTTTTTTATACGCCAAAATGGCTTCATCGTACTGTTTCAGGCCGTGGTAAGCGGCTTTAGACCAATCGGGTTTCAGATGGACGGCTTTCTTGGCATCTGATAAGGCTTCTGAATATTGGTTTAGAGAAGCGTAAGCGCGTGAGCGACATGAATAAAGAAGATGGTTTGTTGGGGCAAGATTGATGGCGACAGTGTAGTGATTGATGGCTTCCGTGAATTTTTCCGGCTGAGTAAGCTGCATTGCCTCTGGCTGTTGCTTCGTCAGCCATCGGAAAAGTGTGTATTTACTTTAGCCCCTCCCTTTTACAAAATACTTATGATGGGTACATACTAAACCCGGGATTCACTAGGCGTTTGGACGGCGTAATTTGAAGGAATTTGATGGAATTGGAATGTAAATTCCATTCCATTCCATGTTTGGTTACAAAAATAGGAAGGAATTTAATTCTTATGGAATGAAAAGATTACCCCATTCACATGAATCATATTCTTTGACAAGGTATGATGGATTTCAATTCCATCAAGACTTGAATCTACAAAATACCATTTTATCCCTACAAGCATCATCTTCTCCAAACCTTCTCCACATCTACTACTCCAATTTCTGGTCAACCACCGCCGCTCACTCCAGCCGGAAAACATTCACCGCCACCACCCAGTTGGGAAGCGCCACCGACACCCACCCAGTCAGAAACAACCACCACCCACCCAGCCATAAACCACCATTGCCACGAACCAGTCGGAAACAGCCAGCACCCACCCTGTCAGAACCCCCGCCGCCGCCGCCCACCCAGTAGGAAAACGACCCATCTCTACCACAACCTTTAATATCAATAACCCCCCACCCACCTAGAAACAACCATTTACAATTGTTTAAGGTTGGTCACGATGTAAAGAAAATTAACTGATCTTGTTTGAATGTTTGGATTATGCAAGGAAAAGGAAGAGGTTGTATGTCAGTGGTCACGATGGAGACATATCAATTTAATGTGTGTATGACTTTTTTTTAAAAGGGAAACTAGTAAATATATAAAGGATAAGGGTAGAAATGTCATTTTAATGATTGTGTCAAAACATTCCTTGATACATTTTGCCAACCAAACACATTGATTGAATCAAATTCCATTCCATCAAATTCCATTCCATTAAATTCCATTGTTTCCAACTTGATTGATTAAGTTGGACACATCTTGACCCTTGGATTGAAATCAATGGTCAAGATTCATAGATATATTTTGAATCTTGACCCTTAATTTTAATCAAATGGTCAAGATTTGGCTAACATGACTAGTCATGTTAGCTAACTTGAGGAAATCTCCTCCCTAACTTATATGTGTTAACATTATCTAATTCCCTCAAGTTGTTTCCAACTTGATTGATTAAGTTGGAGACATCTTGACCCTTGGATTGAAATCAATGGTCAAGATTCATAGATATATTTTGAATCTTGACCCTTAATTTTAATCCAATGGTCAAGATTTGGCTAACATGACTAAGTCATGTTAGCTAACTTGAGGAAATCTCCTCCCTAACTTATATGTGTTAACATTATCTAATTCCCTCAAGTTGTTTCCAACTTGATTGATTAAGTTGGAGACATCTTGACCCTTGGATTGAAATCAATGGTCAAGATTCATAGATATATTTTGAATCTTGACCCTTAATTTTAATCCAATGGTCAAGATTTGGCTAACATGACTAGTCATGTTAGCTAACTTGAGGAAATCTCCTCCCTAACTTATATGTGTTAACATTATCTAATTCCCTCAAGTTGTTTCCAACTTGATTGATTAAGTTGGAGACATCTTGACCCTTGGATTGAAATCAATGGTCAAGATTCATAGATATATTTTGAATCTTGACCCTTAATTTTAATCCAATGGTCAAGATTTGGCTAACATGACTTATATGTGTTAATCCAATAGTCATGTTAGCTAACTTAAGGAAATCTCCTCCCTAACTTATATGTGTTAACATTATCTAATTAGACTAGCATGGTACCCATGCGTTGCAGCGGATACAGTTGACAGAAAACGCATGCAAAAGAAAGAATGGGAAAAACGATTGGTGGCTGCAATAAGGGTTTGTGTGTGAATGGATGAAACGTGAGTTTGTATGGATGGTTGCAATATTTATGGGAAGGGTATTTTGGATATTTCCCCCTGTGTAACTTTCAACAAGGGTCTATTCTCTTTATTATGTAATATAGATAATACCCATAAAATTCATGGGGCTATATAATATGTGTGAAATTGATGTGAGTGTATCATTTAAAATTCATGAGGCTATTTAACATGTGTGAAATTGATGTGAGTGCATTACCCTAATGTTCACAGAATGTTTTTGAAGTAATTGGAATTCTGAAAGTTTTAAAATTTCTTTTGTGTTTGGTTGATAGAATTCAGTGAATTAATTAAAGGAATCCGACACAAACTATATCAAATGACAAAATTAACCTTTTTACCTTCTTTATAATATTATTCTATTTTTCATCTTAATACATTAATAACCAACTATTATAAATTTTATATAATTAATAATAACAATAATAAAAATCTTAATAATAAAATATATAATATATGATACCATACCACCGACCCCCACTTTCAATTACTCACAAACCCACCGTCCCCATTTTCCCAACCAAATTTATAACTTTTTCCATCAAACAAGAAGAAATAGAAAATGATCGGTTACTACTAACAACAAAAACCAATTCCATTTGTCCATTTTCTTTAGTTGCCAGTTACATGGTTACGAAGATCTATGACTGAATGTGGTTTATTCTGGCCGTGTTAAATTCCGGTGGTGGTTATATTCCGACGGTTGTTAATATCCGGTGGTGGTGACATTCAGGTTCAAGGAATCATGTAACACCCCGAGCTAGGCTCGAAATACTACCAAAAAGATATAGCGTATGCATGGAATTATCATAGAATAAAACTAAATGAATAAAAGGGATTTCGGTGAATCCAAAAAGTTAATGCAATACAAAATGCACAAGGAGCAAGAAGCCATCAAACGTTCACAAAAATATATCAAAAGATGGCGATCGATCGTAAGCATAATGTCAAAATAGGGCAAATGAATCTGTAACAATTGTCAAAATTGACTAAATTTGACCCGAAATTAAATGTGAACGATTTATGTAAATTAACGTGATTGTCGAACGTATTGATGATGTGGAATGAAACGTGGAGTTTGTTTATGTTTACGGGAACGTTTTAGTGTTTAAATGGTTAACGTTTAGCTATTTGTCGGTATTAGCGGAGCGGGAGCCTACCCATGTGACCTATAGGCCGGCCCCTTTCCCCCTAATCATTCACCCTCCCCCCTAATTCACTCACACAAACATCCCTCTTCAATTATTCTCTTCCTAATCCTTTTCCTTTCTAATCTAGAAAGTCAACTCTTGAAATCTCATCAATTTCTGGAAATTTAATTGTTCTTGGGCAAGATTAGTGATAGTTAATTCATCACCTTCATCATCTAATCAACATATCAAAGTTTTGGTTCATCAAGTGCAAGAAATCTCTATTTTTAGTCAAATCCGAATTTGAAGGTTCTTGGAAGATTTTGTAAGTAAAAACTATCCTATCTTAATCATTTTATGTTGCTTAACATACCTCTAGTTGAATCTAAACAGGTTTGGGTTATAGATTGTGTCAAAACTTGATTTTTGGTTCAAAAAGGGTTTTGAGTTGAATTAATGGAAATTTGTGGATTTGTTGATGTTATGGATGAATCTATGCTATGGGTTATGTTTCTATATGTTCCTAGAGGTCAAAAATGGGTAATTACAGTTACTAAGTCGATTTAGATGTCAAAAATGGAGTTTGGATCGTGTTTGGGTCGTGTTGGAAAACTGGAAATGTGCAGGTCAAGAAGAACTCGCGCCGCGACCTGCAAGGCTCGCGCCGCGAGCCTCTTGTTCTCGGACAAGCGACCTCGCGACTTCGTTCACTCGCGCCGCGACCTCTTGTTCTCGGACAAGCGACCTCGCGACTTCGTTCAACTCGCGCCGCGACCTGCAAGGCTCGCGCCGCGAGCCTCTTGTTCTCGGACAAGCGACCTCGCGACTTCGTTCACTCGCGCCGCGAGTTTGACCTGGTTCGCGCGTCAGTTTTCAAACGTTAATAACTTTCGAACCGTATGTCCGTTTTAGTCGTATGACCTATCATTGGAATCATAAGAGAGTCTACTTTAACATGATATAATCCTTATACCATGAATCCTCTGTCATTTTCAAAAATGATATAATAAAGTGTCCTCGTTTATATTCGGTTGAACTAACAAGACACTGTAGGATTGTAACGTAACCAAGTTGAGTACTAATTGTCCTCTAAGGTTGGTTTACCCTTCTAAAACCAAATTAGGGTTTGACACGTGATTTGTAATGTATATGTTTATAGGTGGTGAACGCTAAACGATCGTTGGACGTTATAATTCAATTATAACTTGTACTTACCTCTCATATCCAATCAAGGTGAGTTTCGTAAACCCTCCCTACTCAATTGAGATTCGGGCTGAAAAGTGTACATGTTTATGTCGTTGAACGTTGTTACTCGTTGTATGGAAATGTTGTAGTTAAACGTGCTTGTTGAACGATGTGTATTGTTATACGGAATTGTTGGTAAACGTTGTCTTGTATGGTTGAGTTATGTTGTTATACATGCTGTTGAAATATACGTAAGTCATGCCGTTATACATGCCGTTGAAATATACGTAAGTCATGCCGTTATACATGCTGTTGGAATATACGTAAGTCATGCCGTTTACATGCCTTTGAAATAAATGTAAGTCATGCCGTAATGTTGTTCTTTCTCTTTTATCATTGTTAGTTATCTTATCGTTGGATTATATTATTGAATGATTGTCGAATGAATTATATTTATTTGATAATTGTTAGTTTTATTTGTCTTGCAATGAGCAGCTAAGTGTTTTTATCATCTACTAAGATGAAATGATACGATGGATAATGAAGGTTGCACTATTTTATAATTCAAGTTGATTTAATTTAACGTTGTGTCGTGATCTTAACTTATTAATTCTTTGTTATTTAACTCTTGATTGCGGATAGTTTTTGCATGATCTCAGTGGTAACTAAGGTTGTGTAGAAGTTATTTCGATTGCTTGGTTAGAAGCGATTGTTTCTATGACGGGTACGGTAGAAAGTAATTAATAGTTAATAAGAGTTAACGAGTTAATGGTTGGGTACAATCAATAGACACAATTGTTATCTAAATAACCAAAACAATTAATTGATTAGGAAAGTTATGAAAGACGTCTCGGGGTACCGGTCTTAGTAATGAAACTAGTTAATTAAGGGGATTGAATAAAGTAACGAACTTGACGGGTACGGGGTGAGTCTTTGTTTAGTTCTCGGTTATAAATCAACATTTTTGAATTGGTTCTTCAATTAAGTGCAACCTGAATTTGTAGTGTCATGGATTCGAGGTAGATGACCTTTTAATATTCTTGTTTACAACAAACTCTTTCAGATTAATTCTTCGGAATTACTAACTTTCATAATTTACTAACTGCTTTCAAAACAAGTGATATTGGGTCATTAAACCAACCCCCATTTTCTAGAATTACATTAAACTCACATTTTTCCTGAATAAATAGTCCCTGTGTTCGATCCTGACTTACCATTTTCTATACTATACACGAACGGGTCCACTGCCCGAGAGTGTGCTTTAGTTGATTAATTGGTATATCTTGTTTATAAATTTAAGACTCGATTTTGCACATCAAAAGAATTCCAAGTAATAAGCTGCCCACTATAATCCTCCTACTTCAATTTTTAGAGCGCAAGACCACATCCAGTTCTCGTTTCTCCGTCTATCACTAACCCGAGCCTGCTTGTTTGATTCCAGTGCAAGTAACCTCGGAAATGTATGTGATAATGTATCATTTCCAACCCAGGTATCCTGCCAAAAACTTATCGACATACCATTTCCAATTCTTCTTGAGATAACATTCATGGGAACCGTGTGCAGATCATGAACCTCCTTGAAGGCTAAGCAAATCATGGCCCATATGCCACGACCTTTATATTCAAAATTGGTAAGACAATCTACCATGTGCAATTAACTTAGTCCATAATGCATCATTAGAGGACATAGCTCTCCATCTCCATTTGTAAAGCAAGGCAAGGTTAATAGCAGATAAGCTTCCAATACCCAAACCTCCAACCTCTTTGGGTGATAATGCAGTCTTCCATTTAACCCATGCAATCTTTTTGATTTCATCAGTGCTTCCCCAAAAAAAATTGACCTCAATGATTCTAGCATATCACTCACCTTTTTTGGCATTTTAAATAACTGACAAATAGTAAACTCCAAGTGATCCCAAAACAAAGGAAATTAAAGTTGTCCTACCACTAATTGATAAAAGATTTGCATTCCACCTCTACAATCTCTTCTTAAACTTTTGTACAATAATAGACCAATCTTTAATTCTCGACATAGAAGCTCCGATTGGCACTCCAAGATAAGAGAATGGTAATGTTTCAGTCTTACATCCCAAAACAGTCGCTATATAATCCACTTCAGACCGAGGCACACCAATACCTAGTATAGAAGACTTATGAATATTAATCTTGAGACCCGAGATAATATAAAAGAACTTGAATACGAGCTGAATCGTATCAATATTGGTTGAAGACCACTCACCCAATATCATTAAATCATCAGCGTATAGCATAAATGGGAAATCATAGTTTGATTTATATTACCTTAATAGCCGCAAATTTTCCAATGCATCAGATTATCAAGAGCCACATGCAAGCCTTCCATTGCAATTATGAACAAGAATGGTGCCATTGGGGTCACCTTGACGAAGTCCCCTCTTCATCGAAATCCTTTGTGGGACTGCCATTTATAAGGATGGAAGCTCTAGCTGACTTAAGACATGCCGATATCCAGCTGATCCACTTATCACTAAATCCCATTTTCCCCATAATAGTGAACAAATACTTCCACACGATAGAATCATAAGCCTTCTCAAAATCAACCTTGAACATAAGAAGCTCCCTTTTACGCCTTGAAAACCAACTAATCACCTCACTTAGAATTAACGGGCCATCCAGAATTTGCCGACCTTTGATGAATGTCGATTGTTCTGGACTAATAATAGAGTTGATCACTTTTGCTAAACGATTGGCTAAAATTTTTGCAATAATCTTATATTGTATGCCAATGAGACTAATCGATCTATAGTCGGCAACAATAATCGGATGATCTTTCTTAGGAATCAATGTAATGAATGATGAGTTGCACCCATTTAGGATTTTTGAGCTAGCAAAGAATTCTGTTACAGAAGCAAAAATGTCTTCTTTGATCAGATCCCAGTACCTTTTCACGAATCCAAAAGTGAAACCATCGGGTCCAGGTGACTTATCACTTCCACAGCTCCATACCGCCTGTTTTAGTTCCTCCATCGACATATCCGAATCCAATATTTCAATATCCGAGTTAGCCAATTTCTTGAAGTTATTCGCTTCAATAGTGAAACTAGGCGTGTCTAGTTTTCTAAATTTCTGTTCAAAATAATTATAAAAGGCGTGTTTCATCTCCTTAGGATCATCTAGCCAACGACCTTCGTGTTTAATACCTCTAATTGCATTTGCTTGCCTCCTCCAATTAACAGTATGATGAAAAAACTTGGAGTTCTCATCTCCCTCCAAGGCCCATTTCAACTTCGCCTTTTGCATGGAGTCACACGGTTCATGCGACAATCCAGTTCTTTCAATTTCAATCTAGCAATATTCCGTTGTTGTATCAAATTGTCACACAAATTCCCAGCAGCAATCTGATCTTCTAAGTCGGCAATTTTTTTAACATGCTGGTCACGATTAAATAAATCATTACAATTCTTCCTCCAACTCCGAACATCATTTTAACAGCTTGCAGTTTGTTCTTTAAAAGAATAGATGCAGGCAAAGAAGCATCATTCACCTGGGAAGACCAAGCTTTCTTAATTACTGATGTGAAACCCTCCACTTCCATCCATGAGTTGAAAAACTTAAACGGTGTTGGACCAAAGTCACGAACCACATGTGAACATACAACTGGACGATGGTCAGAAATAAGTTCATCGAGAACAGTGACAGCCATATTCGGGAAACGATCGCAGAAGCCCGTGAAAATAAAATCCTATCAATTCTACTACCTTTCAAACCATTGGGTGCGATACGAGTGAACTGGTTACCACCTGTCGGAAGCTCCACAAGATTACCATTAATAATGAAATCATTGAAATTCGCGGCATTTATCTGGTTAACATTGGACCCAAACCGATCACCTTCAACACGAACAGAATTAAAGTCTCCAAAGATGCAATAATTACCCGGATTACTTTCCATAAACCTACTAATAAATAACCATAGTTCTACCTTATCTCTTTCGGCTTGGGAGCATACACGTTAATCATAAAACAACGAACATCAGTAGCAATCCACACACCCTCCACAATAACAACATTCTGAGTACACGTAACATGAAGCTTTTTAAAACTTACAGGATCCCACATTGAAATAATCCCTCCCGAATGCCCATTGGCAAGAGACTCGGCAAATTGAAACCTACTATTACCCCAAATACTCCTGATACGCCCAAGATTAGAAGAGGACATAAAAGATTCTTGGATACCCAAAAAGTTAATCTTGTGTTTAGAAAGTAAAGTACGAATATTTCTTCGCTTTCTCTCGTTCCCTGTTCCACAAACATTCAAAGACATGAGATGCATTAAAAATTATTAACCTCACGCATCCGACTTTCCAAGCGTTCTTGAGCCTCTGGTGACTGGTCCACCTTATAGCCCATCTGTTCTCCAATATCATTAAAAGTTTTTAGCTCCACGTATTGAGATGAAGGGACAGAAGAAGATGATGCTGTCGATAATGTGGTTAAACTTTTCTGAGCAACACTTGGGTCATTTCTCTCAACATTACCCTCTTCCACTTGCTTTTGCTATCTCCTCCCATCCCGGTGCGATCTCTGGACCAGAATCAGATGGAGACCCATCAGTGGCACTTTGTTGATCACCTGCATCATATCCCTTAACTGTTTCCTTATCCTTATTTGAATCCGCACCTACCTTCTCTTGTTGATCAACTGCATCATATCCCTTAACTGTTTCCTTATCCTTATTGGAATTCCCAACTACCTTCTCTTGTTGATCAACTGCATCATATCCCTTAACCACTTCCATTTCATCATTAATAACCATGGTTTCCTCGATCACCGACTGGAGGTTAAAAGTATCATTATGTATTGCGGTCTCTAGATTAATATAGCCTTTACTTCCCGAAACATCACCAAAACCTCCATTGCCAATATTCGGTTCCGTGTTGGCATCGACATTTGACTCTGTTGAGGCAGTAGAATTGCCATCATTCATTACAGAATCCTCTGATTCTAAGTCATCATAATCTGATTCATTAGAAGGTGGTAGTATGGTAGGAGCCCAAAACTTGATCTCTTTGACAATCATCACAAACAATTTCAATATTTTCAGAAATTGGTGAATTACCCTTAATTAGCACACAAACCCGTCCCACAGAAACCGGAACATTCTTGTCACTATCACAAAACATTCCAGTACCCCATAAATTAGCAATCTTCAAATATGTTTCTTGGACGCAAGCCACCAGCCGAAATCTCAAGCCAGACTTCTTCAGGGACAAAGCTTCCTACCACTGGTCGAAATGTCAAACCGTTGCTAATAGCTTGACAAGAAGTGAACTTATCTTTAGCCTCTTCAAATTGAAAAGAGAATTTAACCTACTTCCCACCTACGTATTGACAGGGAATATCACCAAAACCTTCCACGAAACAAACTTGACGCACAAAAGGGATGAGATTCACGTCCTTCACCATACCAAGGAGTTCAACCGACAAACAATCAGGTTGTGACATCGGAGATTCTAACACATCGCAAGACGTGAGGAATGCTCCGTACCCCCAGTAAGGGTATCCTTATACGACTTCATGTTGTTCTGAGAAAGATTAACATGAACATCCTCTTTGGCCATCCCGACCCTAGGTTTGAATGGAATATTGGACGACTTATCACGATTCCAAAAAGAGATTCCAAATGATTTACATACATCCACAAACAAATGAAAGTTACCAATCCATATAGTACGTAGATTAGCAATCAAAGTAGCCATATCAGTAACTCTAACAAAACGAACAAACCCAAAACACTTGCCAGTTTTTGTCAAACGCTGAGAAATATAGACATCTACAACGACACCCCACTCATCGCACACCCTCCAAAGGTCAGACGATGTAGTCTGATTAGGGAAATTGGAAACAAAAATTGATGTGGAGATCTTCTTAACACTTACATGGGAGGAGTGACGGTACACCTCTTCCCTAATTTTAGCATGCTGGGTGTTTTCACGTGGAACACCCTTATTAACATCCCTATGACGTCGAATAGGCCGGATCCATTCTCCTTCTTCCTCCTGCAAGAGATTAGATGAAACCCTAGGTAGACCCCTAAATCTTCCAGCCGCCATTGAAAGAGAAGGTTTGTTAGATTTAAAAACTAGTTAGAATTTTTATAATTATTTGTTTATTTATTTTTAGAGCCCTAGAATTTCGATTGGGGATACTGATAAAAACACGATTTTGGGGATATAAGAAAATTTGGAAATGATGATAGGTGATAGAAATATTGAAATTAGATAAGAAATTAAGGGAATGAAAAGGGATTAAGAAAGTGGGACGAGGGGAAGAAAACAGAGCAGCTCCATTGAAAATTTTGTTTAAGATCGGAGGCACCGACTTCAAACTTAAGAACATTCCTTCGGGAAATTCGTCTCAATTCAACACAGGATCTGGCCAGACGAGACGAACTAGCTTTTATGATGGCAATGGGAACCCGGATCCCTATAATATTGGATCTGGAGATTTTACTCAAAATAACGATTCTGATAATATTCCTAACTTATTTACTATTTTGCAGAATATTAATGATACGATTAAAACAAATCAGGAGATATAATCAGGCACAATTTAAGTCTTGGAGTCCAGAATTTCTGAAAACGGCCCGCCAATGACTCCGAGAAATCTGTTCTCGACCCTAGAACCATTTACAGCCCATGGATCTGCACCAACAAGCATGTCGTTTCTAACTGCGACTCCCAATTTTGGGAGCAATACGCAAAACACTTATGATGTTTGGTGCAGGTTTGCATAATTCTAATAATTTTACTAGCTCGTTTGGTTTTACTAATCCATTGCAGAGGTCAAGGACCAACGAGTATATCGCAAGGGAGTTTCAGAGGCTTAAAGATATGATCTCTAGTGTTCCTGGCTTTTTGCAATCCAATTCCAGAGGTCAACCCTGCGTCATCTTATCAATATATGGTGACAGGATCGCTAACGTAGAGATCCCAAAGAAGTTTCAAGTTCCAAATATGAAGCCATATGATGGAACTACTGATCCTCAAGAACATATAGCATTATATTTGGAGAAGATGGAGACTGTGCCCATTCCCTCCAACCTAAAAGAAGCTTGCTTATGCAGAAGCTTTGGATCTACACTTTCTGGATCAGCCTTAAAATGGCTGCAGAGTTTGCCTCCTTTATCTATTAACTCTTTTGCTGATTTAACTAATTTATTTTATAGTCAATTTTCTTGTAGTAGGACTTTCGAAAAATTGACTGATGATCTTTATAAAATCACTCAAAAACCTAATGAATCACTTATAGATTTTATGACTAGGTTTACGAAAGAATCACTTAATATTCCTAAATTGGATATGTTGACCGTTATCCAAGCTTTGCAGAGAGGCCTCAAACTGGGATCCAAGTTCCAGGAAGATCTTATAATGACACCATGCAGAAATTTGGATGAAGCAAAAGCCAGAGCTGCAAGATTTATAAGGCTTGAAGAAAATGAATTGACTTCTTCAAAATTAGAAGCTTTATCATATGATCGTCCAAATCGGAAGGCAGAAACTCCAGCCTAAATTAACCCCCTAACTAAAAATACTATAAAATTATTTTAATGTCAAAACTATAATAAAAATTTATTTTATTTGCCTTAAAATTTTAGGATGTCACAGGTACGTTCTTCTTATTTTTCTCCTGTGATTTTTCTTGTGTATTTTATCATCGTCGATGGCAAAAAGAGGTCTATTAACCACTGAACCAATTCTCATTCGATCAAAGTTGAATGAGTTTGTCGATAAGTTTTTCCCTGGTAAATTAACTTCCTTTAGAATTTTGGCTGACAGCGAGACCATTGTAACTCCACCAGAGGGTTATGTTGGGTTGTATCTTAAATTAATGTCAGAGGGTAATGTTAGATATCCTTTCACACCTTTCTTCCGTAATGTCCTTAAGCACTATAATGTTCATATTTCCATTGTAACCCCTCTTGGTCTGTCAAGGATAGCAGCGTTTGAAGTTATGTATAGAGCGTATGGCGGTGAGTCGTCTCTTGATCGGTTTAGACATTTCTTGATTGTGTGGAGTAAGTAGTCTAATTTCCCCATAAAGTATACCGCTATCTATCCACCACCACTACAACAGCTTAAGATTTCATCCCCTTCACAATTCGCAACCTCCAAGGGGGGCAAGATCTATCTCATAATGGCGTGACTACAACGACATCGTTAGGTTACGAATGGCGAGAATACTAAAGTAGATATATGCTACAATTTTTTTTCGTTCTTTTTATTTTAAACCTTTTCCCGGTTATAATTTTAATCTATAAATGGATTTGTTTTACCCTAATAAAGCCGGTCTTTTTTTTTCTGGTTCAAATGCATGTTTTTATTGTTTAAGCAGAACTGTGACATGATATTAACTCCTGCTACAAGAGTTGGAACATGCTATTAACTTCACCAGCCCTCCCGGTATGTGTGTTTCTCATTTTATGATGTACACACATACATACATACATATATTAAAGGTGGCGAATGACTAACTTGCGATTGATATGACCTGTTTAATTCGGCCAAGTTTAGACTGATTGAGTTGTGCCACTGATGTTTTGGATTAGAAAGGACGAAACGTGATTGTTTTAAGACTAGTAGATTAGATATAGATATATACAGATATATGGATATGGATGATGATGATAGATGAAAGAGTTTAGATGTAATTATAATCTTGGTCCTTTTCAAGAAAAGACGTAGAGATAAGTCACCCCTTCCTTCCTCTGATATATATACCTATATATATGTAATGATACTTTACCTACATGTTATACATTCTCGGGCCGGAGGTCCCTCCCCACTTCGGTGGACCTGGAAGCAGCCTCTCTACCTTTGGGTAGAGGTATGGTCTGTCTACATCATACCTCCCCCATACCCCGGCTTATGCTGGGATTGGGTACTGTTGTTGTTGTTGTTGTACTAAGATGTGTAGGTCACGTGACATTCAATTCAACGTTGCGTAGATGGAACAAATTTGTTTTGGACTAAAACTTAGAGATGGAACCCGTAATTTTATGTCCAAAATTCTAAACCCTAAAAACCAAAACTGTAACTATACTCTTTGTTTATTTATTCTCTTCCTCATATGCAGCCGCCCAGATAACCTTTTTCATCATCTTTCACCCAGTCGGGTAATTTTCCTCTCTTTGTCTGTTTTTGTATATTGCAATTTCAATTGACAATATTACTACTCTCATCTCTATTGTTGTTGTTAGATTAGAGGCATAATCGTTCAATTTTTCTATAATAATAGATGTGTTATATACGAATAGTATAGATTGATAAATGCTGTTTTTGTAATTGATCAAGTGAGCTCGGTTTAATTACTTTATATATATCAATTAGTAACTTTAGTTTGTGAGATAAACGTTACTGTTGCTAAAAAGTACAGTCTGTTAAACATGATACAGTACTTATTAATGCAAAAACTTGATAATTTTATTTGTATTATTATTACTGACTAGGTTTATTATTATTTTTATTATCATCAATATTGTTATTATCATCATTATTGCTGTTGTCGTTGTTATTGTTATTATTTGGTAGATTGCTTTCCGTATTTTGATTGTTTCCTGTACGTGATAAAGCGGGATGGATACTGTCGTATTTTGGTAGATTGCTTTCCGTATTTTGAGGTGGTTCTTTGGAGTACAGGGCCGGGTGGGACTACAGGGTATTGGAGTAACACTAGATGACCACAAATAGGATTAGAGTGCAACGTAGGGACTTTGACGTGAAAGTTTCTAAAGTTAGTTGACAAGTCTCTCTGCCTTTGACGGAATTGTGTTGTTGTTGCTGCTGTTTCTATTGTATTATACTTCTAAATACGTTTATCTGATACTGAGTTTCGATCATAATATTAGCCAGCCAGCTTGCGAATTTATCATGGGTACAAAAAAGCCTCATATCAGCATTGTGGTCATTGGACACCAGGATGCTGGGAAGTCAACCACCACAGGTCACTTGCTCTACAAGCTCGGTGAAGTAAAAGAGGAGTTGATTGATAAGTATGAGAAAGAGGCTGCTGAGATGGACAAGAAGGCTGATGAGATGGACAAGAAGGCTGATGAGATGGAAAAAGGGGCTGATGAGATGGACAAACGCTATAACAAATATGTTTCATTCAAATATGCTTGGGTGTTGGACAAGCTCACTGCAGAGCGTGAACGTGGGACCACTATCGATATCTCTTTGTCGAAGTTTGAGACCGCCCGCTACATCTGCACTGTCACTGATGCTCCTGGGCATCGAAACTACATCAAAAACATGATCACTGGAACCTCCCTGACTGACTGTGCCATTCTCATCGTTGACGCGACCTTTCCCGCTTTTGAATATGGATTGACCATTGGACAGACCCGTGAACACATTATGCTTGCATTTACACTTGGTGTCAAGCAAATGATTTGTTGCTGCAACAAGGTACTTGGTTTTTCTTTTCTTCTTCTTTCCTTTTATGCATTTGAAGATAGTTATAGCTTATTTCATTAATGATAACTGGCTTTGTTATTTGTTGTTTTACAGATGGATGATACTGAACCCAAATACTCGGAACCTAGGTTTAAATTAATTGTCAGAACTTTGATTCCCTACTTTTGGAAAGTCGGATACAACGCTAGTAACATTCCATTTGTCCCAATTTCTGGTTTTAAGGGCGAGAACATGACTGAGATGTCACCTAACCTTAGCTGGCACAAGGGTCCAACTCTACTTGAAGCCATTGACCAGATCAATGAGCCAAAAAGACCATCTGACAAGCCTCTCCGCCTTCCCCTTCATGATGTCTATAAGATTGGTGGGATTGGAACTGTGCCAGTGGGACGTGTTGCAACTGGTGTGATCAAGCCAGGTATGGAGGTCACTTTTGGCCCAATTGGTTTCACAACCGAAGTCAAATCTGTACAGTTGCACAACAAAGAACTGCCTGAGGCATTGCCAGGAGACGTTGTTGGTTTCAATGTTCAGAATGTTGCGGCTAAGGATCTTAAGCGTGGGTATGTTGCTTCAAACTCTAGGGATGACCCTGCAAAGGGTGCTGCTAGCTTTACGTCTCATGTCATTGTCATGAACTACCGGGGTAAAATTAAAGAAGGGTATACACCATTGCTAATTTGCCATACTTCTCACATTGCTGTAAAGTTTGCTGAACTGTTGAACAAGGTTGACCGGAGGACCCTTGTGGAACTTGAGAAGAAACCCAAGTTCTTGACACATGGCGACGCTGGAATGGTGATGATGGTTCCAATAAAGCCGATGGTAGTCGAGCCTTTCTCTGAGTATCCTCCATTGGGTCGGTTTATTGTGAGGGACACAGGGCAGACAGTTGCCGTGGGCGTGATCAGGAGCGTGAATAAGAGGGATCCAACTCGATGAATGGTGGTTTGTTCTATGAATAACTTGAAATTTAGTTATAATGAGGTTTAACTATTTTGTTCGGTTTTTAGTTTTTCTGGGTGGTCTTCTGGGTTTGGTGGTTTTGAAACAGGTGGCATTGTTTTTGGTATTCATGTTTAGTTAAGGGTTAAACTCATGGAAGTCCCTCAATATATTTTGGTGATGGATCTGATTAGTATGATTGTTACTGTGTTTGGTACTTTGTTTTCGCATTTATATGATTACATTGTAACACACTGAATTCACGTAAGTGTGTGCTATCAGTTAGATCTGACTTATATTTGATTACTGATTAAATCTGTATAGTTTGGTGGTTTTTTGCTTTGATTTGTTTTTATTTAGATGAGTTAGCTTTATAGTAGTGATTTCGAGAATATAGATGAAACGATAAATTAAACCCGCGCTTTGCCGCGGAAACGTTAAGGTCGATGATACAAAAGTAGTACAATATATTGTTATACATGTAATTGTTTTAGACATTTAGTTACCTGCTTAATTACCGAGTATAATGTTTTTTCTCTTTTAAAATAGTTTTTGGAAAAAAGAGGAAAACTATACCTAAAAAAGCAAGGAAAAAAGGAAAAAATGTAATGTATTAGACTTTTAGTTAGCCGTCTAATTACCGAAGGAAAAATATAATTTTTTTTTCTTTTTTAAAAGAGTTTTTGTAGAAAAGGGAAAAGTATAAATAAAAAAAAGGAAAAAGTGTAATGTATTAGACTTTTAGTTAGTCGTCTAATTACCGAAGGAAAAATATAATTTTTTTTTCTTTTTTAAAAGAGTTTTTGTAGAAAAGGGAAAAGTATAAATAAAAAAAAGGAAAAAGTGTAATGTATTAGACTTTTAGTTAGTCGTCTAATTACCGAATGAAAAGTATAACTTTTTTTTCTTTTTTAAAAGAGTTTTTGTAGAAAAGGGAAAAGTATAAATAATATGAAGTATCAGTTACGACTGAGGGGAACAACTTTAACAAATGGCTAAATTAAAATAAAAATATTAAACAAAAAGATAAAAAGAAAAGTTTAAAAAGAGAAAAAAAAAATTAAAAAGAAAAAGAAAGGAAAAAGTTAAACTTTGTTTTAAAAAAAACAGAAAAAAAGAGAAAGTTAAACTTAGTGGGCCCCACCAAAAAACAATAAAATAAAAAGGGAATGTGAGGGGGTACGCACCCCATCGCACGGTTTTTAATTATAAGTATAGAATAAGTGCTACGTTTTTATTATTTTTTTATAGTTAAAATCATGTAGCTATTATATATTTATGTATATACTGTATATACTTACTCGTATAATGAAATGGGAAAGAGACAATTGCATATATACTGTACCTGAATAGTGAATACACTATTTTAAATTGTAAATAACCCCAACCAAAAATATAAATTACAGATAAATTACAGATAACGTCAATATTCTTTTTAAATTACACATTTTTATCCATTTGTATCTATTTTATCAAAGTAATAAATTTTATCTATATGACTAGATTGATTAATATTCTCAAAATTTATATGTACTAGTGCTCAGGCCTGTCCGATGGACGGACAGTCTCAAAATATATCAATCAAAGCTAAAAAAGTTGAATCAGCTCATGATCGTCAAGATTCATTACCAATTCTTTTCATATAATACATATATTGCGCAACGATTTCATTATAAATAGCTTGTATATATGTCAAGTAATGAATAATGATAGCTTGATTGAAAAAAAAGAGATGCACAATTTAGACGATTTAAAAATTTACACATTAACATTATGATTTGAGCAACAATCAATATGACCAATATCACAACTTAATCAATACGAAAGCTAAAGAAGAAACATATGAAAATTAACTTCATATAAATATTGATTCCAGTTTACCCCTTTTTTTCAACTTTAGTTAAATAAAAAATTTGCAGTTTTTTTATATCTAAACTTACTACAAACACAAACAACAATTTTATACTAAACAATTTAGAGTTAAGCTCAACAAAAAGAGAAACAAAAAGTGTACAGTATATAATTTGAAAAATACATACCAATTCATCAACAAAGACCATCTCAAACGTTTTGATTTTCTTCGGGTTGTTCCACTCCGAAACAGTCCATACATGCACAACACGGAGTCGTAGATGATGGTTAACATGTGTTGGCTTAAGATCTTCAAGATGAACTAATGTGGTCTTATTTCTTGTTGTTGAAGAAGAAGCTATAATGAATGTGTAATGAACAACAAAATAAATTAAAAGTGATAATAATAACAATAACATAAGAATTCAATGTTAAATAATAATAATATTAAAAAAAGATAATAATAACAATAACATAAGAATTCAATGTTAAATAATAATAATAATGATTAAATATGAACAAAGTATATAAATAAAAAACCCTTTTGGTAGTCGATCGTAGCTCTTTTTTTTGCCGTATTTTTTTTTGGGTTTAGAATATGTGAGGGTTTTTTCTAGGTTGTATATATATATATGATAAAATAATAATATTAAATAAATATTAAAAAAATAGAGGATTAATAAGAAAGGAGTATTAGGCTAAAAGAGGGGGATTAGGGGTGCCAAGTGTACCCCCAACCTCCTCTAAATTAAAAGAGATAATAATAACAATAACATAAGAATTCAATGTTAAATAATAATAATAATGATTAAATATGAACAAAGTATATAAATAAAAAACCCTTTTGGTAGTCGATCGTAGCTCTTTTTTTTGCCGTATTTTTTTTGGGTTTAGAATATGTGAGGGTTTTTTCTACGTTGTATATATATAGATGATAAAATAATAATATTAAATAAATATTAAAAAAATAGAGGATTAATAAGAAAGGAGTATTAGGCTAAAAGAGGGGGATTAGGGGTGCCAAGTGTACCCCCAACCTCCTCTAAATTAAAAGTGATAATAATAACAATAACATAAGAATTCAATGTTAAATAATAATAATAATGATTAAATATGAACAAAGTATATAAATAAAAAACCCTTTTGGTAGTCGATCGTAGCTCTTTTTTTTGCCGTATTTTTTTTGGGTTTAGAATATGTGAGGGTTTTTTCTACGTTGTATATATATAGATGATAAAATAATAATATTAAAAAAATATTAAAAAAATAGAGGATTAATAAGAAAGGAGAATTAGGCTCAAAGAGGGGGATTAGGGGTGCCAAGTGTACCCCCAACCCCCTCTTTTAGTTATATTATAGATAGATATATATATTAAAGGTAAATATCAAAAAAAATTAATAATAATAAAACAAGTGGAAAATAACAAAACATAACAATTCAATATCAAATAATAAACAAATACGAACAAAATAACAAAAATAAAATTAAAGTGATATAAAAAAACCATATGTTTTTTTTGTTGAGAAATTTACTTAACTTGATTTGTTTATTAAAGATAGAAAGGAGAGAAATAATATGAATGAGAATGATTAATATAATAATTTAGGTTGAATATATATAAAAAACACATTGATAAAATTAAATATAAATAATATAAATACAATGAAGTTAAAAAAACTGATAATTCTAAAACATTAAAAATATATTTTATTTCATCTTTTGTAATACATTCTTTGAAAGTATTTTTTAATCTTACTATTTTTGTTGCAAATATTTCAAATAATTATTAGTTTAAATATTATAAAGAAAAAAAATAAAAAAATAATAGTAATAATAATAAAAATAGAAATTATTTTATTTTGATATACATTAGTTAGTATTCTTAATTTATTACATTTAAATTTTTAATTAAAAAATATAAATTGATGATAAAAACAAAATATTAAAATTCAAAGTCAAAAGTTAAAAATGTAAATCAATTTGAAAAAATAGAAAGTTGTGAGCAAGAAACTCTTTTATTTATAGCATATAAAAAATTAGAAAGTTTATATACCAGTTTAATTAACTGAAACATAAAAATAGAAAAATCAATCAAGATCGTATAAATTGGGATTTCAAATAATAAAAAAAAGGTAATTGGATGGAAACCCCATGATCCCATGTACCATTTGGTACCCACTAATCCCCCAGCCAGGCTAGTGTCCAGGTGAATCTCAACCACTTAATAATCCCCTGATTATCTCAAGTTTGTCTTTGGCAAGACTCGAACTCAGGACCACTCCTGGAAAGTGACGGCTGGTGGCCACTAGGCTATTACCTAGTGGTTGGATTTCAAATAATATAAGGGAAAAACCAATATGCTGCTAGAAGCATGGATCTTCCATGCTTCCCCCTCACAAACTCCCCCCATGAAAATCACATGTGTAAATACAAAATCATCCCCCCTCACAAAATCATGGAAGTAATATTGTTTCAAATAATAATAAACCCTAATATAGCAAAAAACCTGAAAATAGAGAGGATGACAAGCAGAGGGGAAAGTTCGAACTACAGAAATCCATGTCTGACAATGCATCAGCCATGGGCTTCTTTACTTGTTTATGGCATCAAACACATTGAAGGCTGCTCTTGGCCTTCCCCTATTACTGGTAGTATTTCAATTTAATATATTAATAATACTTTTTTTTTCCACTTTCTTAATCCCAAATTATTTACATTTTTACCATGATTTACCTTCTGTTAACTGATAATGGGTCGGTTTTTGTTGGAAAGTAAGTTATCCATATAACACAAGAATATTACTTCAGAAACAGGTTTTTGTAGCAAATTTGTTTTTTGTTATGTATGTTTTGATAAGTATTATAACATCAAAGATGGATCGTTAAGTATCGGAGCCTACAAACCCTAAGCTAAACCCTACAAACCCTACGGTTTGACTATGCTAATGATAAGTCAAATCCCATTAAGGCAAGTATTGGAGCCTAACACTTGGCAAGACTGATAGGCTCCGACGGCTACGCCCGCGTGAGAGACAAATAGTACAATGGAGAACGTGCACTAGTACGTACGAACCGTACTTGTACCTCCAGGTCAGAGTTTGTTACGCGTCTGTCCAACGATAACGGCTATCTTTAGGCGTTACTGTTACCGTTAGACGCTCCAACTTCTGGATCCTTCTTCTGAGGTCTATAAATACCCCTCAAAGAATACATCTAAACCCTAATGCATTCATATATACCCAAACACCTTTATATTTTACACTTGGTGGCGTGAGGCTAATGAACTCCTCACACCATTAGGGAACCGCCAACAAGTACAAAATCATCTATTTTCACCCTATTAATCACCTATTATTATTTTCTCATACAAGATTAAACCCCTCTTAATTTAAGTGTAACTTTACCCTTAAACAAGTGGCGCCATCCGCACTCTAAAAACTTTAATCTTGTACGAAAATGGCAGAAGACGGTGACCTACGGTCACCTCCGGGCTTTCGAAACCTCAAGAACAACACCAAACGCTCCTCCGACGGCTAGGCAGTTAGAGGAGCTCACACCACTTCTAAGAGAATATCTCAGACAGGTTGATATGCAGAGTGTACGAACAAGACTCGCATACTCGGATGAGACGGAGGGGACGGAAGAAGATTTTGAGGCAGAAACACCCGTCCACGGAGCCTCTGGAAGCAGACCAAGGGCAAGAGTTCATTTCGACGAAGCCCCACGAAGAAGCTTTAAATATCAAAACGAAGAATGTCGAAGGAATCCGAATCTTCCGCCGTTGGCAGAAGAGTATGTTCGTACAACAGGCCAAACATACAATCGCGATTATCATGCTTATAATAATTCACCTCCGCATTACAATCAGTACCCAAATATGAACTCCCAACAATTTTTCACTCCACAACCTACCAGGGGATAGCGGAACATGCACATGCATTATTCTACTCCGCAGCCTGGTAGAAGACAAACGCAAAATACTCCCCATCAAAATACAAACTATTATCAATCCTATACTTCCAACAGTACAAGGTATGCTCCGCACCCTCCGGGGTGGTTTCCAAGCGAAGAAGATATGATAGTTCAAACAGAGCCAGGGCCCTTTGTGCAATGGATTGAAGACTACCCACTGCCAGAGGGAGGTTTGCCAAAGGGAATAGAGATGTATGATGGGAAGGAGGATCCGGACAACCATTTGAAACTCTTCAATGGGATGATCCGGATGCAAAGGTGGAATGTTCCGATAGCCTGCCATATGTTTGCCCTCACCTTAAAAGATTTGGCGCGTGTTTGGTTAGACGCGCAACCAGAAGGAAGCATAACAAGTTTTGAAGACCTAAAAACCAAGTTCCGCTCTCATTTCAGCCAGCAGAGGAAATATAAGAAAATGCACTTGGAAGCCCATAACATTAAAAGAAGAGAAAATGAAAGCGTCCGCCAATTTATAACTCGCTACACGGACGAAACGGCGCTGATGAAAGGCCTCAGTGAAAATCAAAAAATATCAGGTTTCGTTCACGGGCTACGGTTCCAACCTCTTGTGGAATTTCTCTCCACAGACCTACCGCAAGAATACACGGTGTTAATGGACAAGACTTACACTTTCCTAGTGGGTAAAGAAACAGCGGGCGGAGTCACAGGACCAGGCTACGGAAAGGACCTGGATAGAAATAGAAGAAACCGAAACTTCCGACATGAAAGATTCAGAACAGCACCGTTCAATAGATCACAAGGGGGAGCCTCCGGAAGCCACTCCACTCCGCATCACGCCCCAAAAAATACTCGTGATATTCTAGCTACGGAGAAGGCTCCGGCAAGAGGCAATCTTCGGAACAAAGACATGTCTAAGTTCTGTGAATTTCACAATCGTTACGGCCATGAGACAAACGAATGCAAAGTGTTCAAACATAAAGTTGAAGAAGCCATGAAATCTGGAAAATACTCAATGTTGTTGAAAGGCATCAAAGAACCAGGGCCAAGACAGAACAATGGCAAAAATCCAATGATTGAGGCTCCAGAAGCTAAAGCGGAGCCCTTGGAAGAAATAATCGCTGCGTCTTTCCGGAGGGTCCGACACCAGAAAGGCCAGTTACTAGAAGTGAAGCTTGGAAGAAGGTAGCCATAAGTTTTCCCCCGGTAGAAGATGAAGAAGCATCGGAGGCACCAATCATAATTGGAGCCATCGTTGGAAATCACCCGGTAAAAAGAATTCATTTGGACACCGGAAGCGGATGCGAAATAATGTATGAGCATTGTTTTTTGAAGCTAAAAGCTGCATTAAGAAAAAGAAGAAAAGATAACATAAGTCCATTGGTAGGATTTTCGAATGAAAGAACGTGGTCATTAGGGGAGATCACACTCAAAGTTACTGTCGGTGAGGCTCCGCGAACAAGATCTGAAGCTCTAACTTTCGTAATAGTTCGGGCAGAATCACCATACAATATCATACTTGGTCGACCAGCAATGAGAAAGTTGGGTATGGTACCATCCCCAGTCCATGCAATAGTGAAATTCCCAACTCCAAGAGGAATAGGCTCCATCAAAACAGAGCCCCGGCTGGAGGTGCAATGCTCGCAGATAAGAGCTCAGGAGGCCGGAGAGTGTTCCAAAAAGAATGAAAATCTTGAAGTGGAGACAGAAAAGTTATTCATCAATGAGAAGTATCCGGATCAACACATAATGATTGGCAAACAGTTACCAATTGAGTATAAGAGAAAATTGAAGGAAGTTTTGGATAAAAACAAAGATGTCTTCGCTTGGACCCCTGCAGACATGATGGGCGTTCCTAGAGAATTGAAGATAAATGGTGAAATTTTTGACACTCAACATCGTCTAAACACAAGACCACATCTGGAGCCCATCAAGCAGAAGCGTCGGAGCCTAGCTCCAGATCGAAGTAAGGCTGCGACGGAACAAGTGGAAGATTTAGTAAAGGCGGGTATTCTCAGAGAAATAAAGTACCAAAGTTGGGTAGTAAACCCAATGATGGTGAAAAAGCATGACGGAGGATGGAGAATGTGTGTCGACTTCACCGATATCAACAAAGCGTGCCCTAAAGACTGTTACCCTCTTCCGGAAATAGATTGGAAAGTTGAATCACTTGTTGGCTACCGCCTAAAGTGTTTTCTAGATGCCTACAAAGGCTACCACCAGATTCAGATGCATCCGGACGATGAAGACAAAACAGCTTTCTACACGTCGGAGGGAATCTACTGTTATAAGAAAATGCCTTTCGGCCTAAATGTAACACCCGACATTTAAAAATATGGGTTTTCAAAAATCTTTCACCTAACGGTGTTAAATTGCGGAAGTAAAGACTGTAAAAGTCAAAACCGATAAAAACATTTCGGTTTCTGCATTTAGTTGGTGTTACATGCCATATCAAACAATAGTTCAAATGAAAACCCAACGGTTGCCCAACATTAAACAACCGTTCACACATTACTACATAAATTCGACATTAAATACGAAATGTAAATAAATGTCTAAGAAAGAATCGTCTATGGGTAGCTAAGGCTCCTTCATTGCATCTACCCAAGCTCACATGTCCTGCATCACTAGTCCATCAAGCTAAACCTGAGGGATCAACCACATTTAAGAAACAAGTGTTAGCTATAAGAATAGCTAAGTAAGATCACACTTAATTTAAAAGTATTTGTCCAATTAAAACATTTCTTCATTATTAGACAAACTCATTAGGCACCACACATCACACATAACTGCATACCAACTTCATATCAATTAGGATAATCATCCTAAATGTGCCTATCCTGCATTAGTTCATTACACACGTATAACCACATAACTGCTTTCTACATTGACTGCTTTACTACGTTTTAACTGCTTTACCACATTAGCTGCTTTACTTCATTAACTGCTTTACCACATTAGCTGCTTTACTTCATTAACTGCTTTACCACGTGTTTGACTGCGTTATTGTGCAACATAAGTTACACCCGACTAGATGACAAGCCCCACACGGCCGTACATCAAGTGTCGTTAAGGAATGGCAAGCCAATCCAAGAGTAATCCGTATGTGGAGGTTGGTCAAACCCCTCGTATTACTCGCCCTGATTTATAAAGACCATGTTGCAAGGAGCCACCCAAGCAACAACTACGTCAACGCACTTAGCCGGGCTAGGGCAAGTACGGGTTAAGCTTAACACTTTCCTGCATCAAAGTTTAACGAGCTCGATCCTGCATCATTTAGTTTAGGTGACTGCATTACCTAAACATTTACTACGTTTACTGCTTTTACGTTTTGGGCCCTTAAACGTGCACGTGACATGGCAACTTAACAAGTCTAGTGAACTAGATGAGAAAGCCATACAAACATGCACACAAAACTACATAAACTACATACACTGCATCTCAAAGCATCACAAGAATACTGCATATCACTTCATTATATAACACTACATTACACTTCATGGATAATACTACATTATACTTCATTACATATCATGCACTACATTACATATCATGAGGGACTGCATTTCAGGTCTCAATGGTCAACTACATAACCCATATCACCTCCCGTGTAACCCCGAATACCCACAAGCAATTCAAGATATAAGTAGGGAAGTTATTATTTGAAACCATCTTTTCGTTGAACCCTCAGCGTGTCAAAGTAGTGTATCTTACCTCGGCGTAGTCCACAACAATCATCAACTAGTTACAATGCAAGTAACTATGCTCGTCTACCTATAATTAGTGAACAAGCATTAGACAACTACATTCTCACGTTACTAAGGTCATAAACTAGACCCCACACACTTTAAAGACTCACTTTAGTTTCAGGTCTAATCTACGTGTCAAACGACGTTACGGTTCAAAATAACATTTTCTGAAAACTGATGAGTTGCGCCGCAACCTATAGTTGCGCCGCAGCTCAGGCCTCCAGTTGCGCCGCAATGCCTTTCATTGCGCCGCAACTTATCCTTCTGTACTTGAGTTGCGCCGCAACCCGAGGCGATTCTGCACTAGGTCGATCGATTTCATCCCAAACCAGATCCAAACCATTCCAAATCAATTTTCAGACCTTTGTACATCAAAATCCTTCATATTGAAATCATTACAAAGCATTACAACCATCAATTACATCCTACATAACTTTAATCCATCAAAACCACCATTAATCTTCATTAAACGATTTCACCACAAACTTATAATTAATCCTAATGACACATACAATCAAAAGGACCAAAAATCAATGATTTAATACCTTCTTTACCTGTAGATCACTAGAGGGATGCAAATCTCTTGACAATACACACTCGAATCACACGTAGGAAAGCTTTTCGGCTTGAAATTGATGAGAGGAGGCTAAGGGAGGGTTTAGGGCTTGTTTAGAGAATAAGATGGCTGCAAATGACAACCCTAATGACACCCCTAACTTCATTAACCCGTTTTTGACTTTCCACATATGTCAAAATTAGTCCCTAGGCTTCCTAATGCTTCATTTTTGGTCACAAACTACTTTATTGACCATATACATCATATACCCTTCATTAAATGTCACTACATAGACATTAATCCTTCATATTACACACATTTATACTACATTAACATTTTAGGCTTTCAAGCCTCACACATAACACACATTAACTACGTATAAGTGTTAAATCTACAATAGACTTAACGACACACATAATATTGACTTAACGACATTAGTCAACTGTTACATAAAAAGTTGAGGATGTTACAATTACCTCCCCCTTAAGAGGATTCCGTCCCCGGAATCTCATCATTAAGGAACAACTCGGGATATTTCTCCTTCATTACTGCTTCAGTTTCCCAAGTCAAGCTTTCTCCGTGATTATGCTTCCACTTTATCAAGACAAGATCTATCACTTTTCTGCGTAACTTCTTTTGCTTCCTTTCATGTATCGCCACTGGTTCATCTACGATTCTCTTCATTGGGTCAATACTCACGTCTTTAATAGGAATCACACTTGACTCCCCCGCTAAGCATCTCCTCAAGTAGGATACATGGAAGGTGTTGTGAATTCCATCCAATTCTAGAGGTAATTCCAACTGATATGCTACATCTTTTATGCGCTTCAGAACTTTAAAAGGTCCAATAAAATGTGGACTCAACTTTCCCTTCTTTCCAAATCGAATGACTCCTTTCCATGGTGATACTTTCAGCATCACTAAATCACCCATATTGAACTCAATAGGTCTCCTTTTCTTTTCTGCATAAGTTTTCTGCCTTTCTCTAGCCACACGTAGATCTTCTTTAGCCACATTGACCTTTTTCAGCCGTAACTTCAACAATTTCAGGACCGGTCAACTGCTTTTCACCCGGGTTCCATCCAACAACTTGGAGTCCTACACTTTCTACCACACAACATTTAACGGAACTCCCTACTTACTTCATCTATATACAAGATGGCAAGCTTCACCACACACGCATACTCATGAGTGACGAGAAAAGAAGCATTTTTATCAACTAGACTACACCGACTCGTATCATATCATTGCCCCAAAGGGGACATATACCACTTTGTCACATAATCCATAGTCGTCATATGAATACATTTCTGCTTCGAAATAACCGGTTGTTGCATCTCTCCATATTGCGCTCGGTGCTCGGATTTGACTTGTGTACAAGTCACACATTTTGTACACACACCATCTCCTTCGTTATTTAGCCATCACAAATTGGACTTCAAATCAGCACCCTTGTACTACTTGGATGAGTATCCTATCAAGACCTATGGTCTCTTCAACTTAGCATGTCCAACTCATTGAACTTCTTACATAGTCTTTTCTCTTTCACTTTACATTTCATTCGTTTCGGAATTTCTTTGATTCAATCTTTAAATCAATTCAAGTATCACCCCATTTTACATTCAGCAAAGACTATTCATTTGAAGGATAAGACATTCCTGCCCGTATCAACATAGACTTCCCACTTAAACGTAACTTCATATCACATCTTGGCATATCGCACATAAACTTGTCACACGTATTCATATTAGCACATGCAGAGTATATACTCCCTAATTATGCCTTTCAACGATACCTCATACTTATCCTCACGTCTTACATCTTTATCAACATATTCATACCACTTACATATTACGCACTAGCTTTACAACTAGCACGATTTCCCACGTCTTACGCACTAGCATTACAACTAGCACGATTTCCCACGTCTATCTCACATATTACTTTAACATTAGGTATATACATTACCTAACTAGTCTCACATCCACTTTAACGTTTAATCCCACTAACGTGCACAACTCATAGCAATTCCTACGTGTATCTAGTGAACTAGATATTTCACACTTATGCCCCACACAAGCCATCACATAACAATCATTTCATGGCGACATAAATATAATCGACATACTACATATGCACATAACCACTTTACTTTAAACGTCATCATATCATAAAGAGCCACTTCATCATACGTACATTCCCTCATAACCTCCCGCACAACTCGGAAAACCCAACACACATAAGATAATCCAGTTAAGAGGTTAATTAAAGGAAACTACTTTTGTTGTGGCTCCAACGTGATAAAAGACAAATATCTTACTACACCTCATATCATAATAGGTTGTATCACATTTCTGACGGCATTCAAATAAGCATGTCACCACGATTCACAAGCCTCCTTAAGTACCACTTTTGGTCATTTCATTTTCGGATACTGAGATCTTACTTTTAATCGTATTGCTTCACGATGGACATGATGTGACCAATTTATACCCATCGCCCACATCGTTATTGGCCTTTTTATTATATGTTTTTAGTCGATTTTGCTGGCATTTGGCGCGTTTATGGGTTTTGTTAGTGGTTTCAGGTTCTAAACAGGTGACGTGTCCGTTTGGTGCAAATTCGAGTAATTTTGAGGTCATGAAGTTGATTGGAGAGTTCGAGAGTCGTTAAGATGAAAAGAGATAGAAAAAATATGCAAGTATTCATAAGTTGATGTGTGGCCTTCGGTCAGTAATATTGTACTGCGACGCAGTGGTGGGGAACAAGTCCACTGCGCCGCAGTCATCTTTGTTGTAAGGCACTACAAGTCCAGTAATATAGCACTGCGACGCAGTGGTGGTGAACAGGCCCACTGCGCCGCAGTCAGCTAGTGGAAAGGGTGCATCACGACCAGTGTATAAGCACTGCGACGCAGTGGGTTGTGCATTTGCCCACTGCGCCGCAGTCAGCCTTGACAAACAAGCACAAATGGGTAGTATAAAAGCACTGCGACGCAGTGGGATGTGCATTTGCCCACTGCGCCGCAGTGAGAGTGCGGGACTGAAAGGTTTTTGGCAGTTTTTTGCATCAGATTAAAGGGGGGTATAAATAGTTTTAGAAACCTAATTCCCAAAATATCAAATCTTCTTTCTAAGAGCTGCACTTCAAGGAACACCTTCAAGGATCAATTCAAGATTTCAACATCTTCCGATTCATTGAAGATTCACGTGCACCCACTTAGATCGTATATATTTTATTGTCTTGCAATTTCTATTCCTCAAACAATTGGTACATCATGTTCTTCCTTTACTTTGATTGTTATTTCAATTTAATTATGAGTGGCTAATATTTCAATCATCCACCTTGATGTAACTAGACGAATGATGTGATTGCTAGATGTTTTAATTCAAAGAGTTGATTTCAATTATCGTTGTGTCGAGATCTTGATGATTTTATTCCTTTATATTTATTATTATGATATTGGTGGCATGTGTGTTCTTCGTTAGTGGTACTAGTTGGATACATATGTGATTTTCAAATAGTTGCTTGTCTATGAGCAATTATCACTAGTTCATGGTGTGATAGTGAATGTCATTTTAATAAAAGGAATAATTTTGTCAACGTGTTTAGAAGCGGTTGGTGGTACCACGTTTTAATTCACTTAGGCTCGATTGGTAATGTGATAATCAAGTAAACTAATTGTTGGTAAGGTTGTCTAGGCATTGGTGGTACCGGCTTGGGTAATTAAACTAGCAACTTGGGTGTTTGGGTGTTTTGTGAGCGGTTGGTGGTACCACGCGAGCATTTTATCCTTTCACGATTATCTTGTCAACTCTAATGAATTTGGTCTTAATTGAATGCAATCACGTTTGAAGTCTAGCGAAGTCAAGGTGGATGATCTTTACTATTATTGTTTGCAGTTTTACCTTTACCTGTACGCGTTTGTCTTTTAAGTTATTTTAATTTAATTGTCAAAGAAAGATTCAAAGCGTTCCACCCTTTTTCCAAACTACTTTGTTAAACAATTGATTCAAACCAATCTTCCCCGTGAACGAACCTGGACTTACTTTTTAACTATACTGCATACGATCGGGTCCACTGCCCGATAGTGCGTAGTAGTGAGTTTCAAGGTATTTCTAGTTTTAAATTTTAAACTCGATTTAGCACATCAAGTTTTTGGCGCCGCTGCCGGGGATTGTGTGCCGTTTTAGTTGTTAATTTAGTGGTTTGATCCTTCCTCACGCGTGAGGAAGTTACTTGCTTTATAGTTTAGTTTTTCTTTTCTTGTCTTATCACAGGTGCAGTTGACGTGTTTGGTTAGTTGTGTTTTACAGGTCTACTTCTTAGTTGATGAACTTGCGGTCTTCGGGTTACCTCTAAATAGTCCCTTGAGAACACCGACAAGACGTAGATTTAACTTCGCAACACCTACACCATTCTCACCTATTGCTAGACCCACTCCTGATTCGGACGAGGAAGGGTTCTATTTAGACGAGTTTTTCAATCTAGAAGTTAAGTTAGAGGAGGAAATGGGAGACGAAGAAAGGGATCCGAATGATATTCGTTATGGTGAGAGGGTCCGCACTATTCCTACCAATCGTGGTAGTCCTATAAGACCTCCAGCCATTGGTCATGATTTCAATCTGAAAGGTAATCATCTTAAAAGCATTGAGGAGCAACAGTTTGATGGTAAAAGGGAAAA
>CM067170.1:37182441-37226057 GCA_034093135.1 Erigeron breviscapus | reverse complement strand
TTATGACTATGTCACGAATAAAAGTTCAAATAACATTCGCCACGGGGGGAATTTCTTTAAACAACCTCACAGCGTCGTGTCGCATCAAATGAGAAGTACAAATTATCAATGAAGTTCAAGTAACATTACATAATTAAGCTCACAGATGATCAGATCAGGTAATTGTTGTGCTAGGAAAATCAAGTTTAGTTCAGCTCCTTGGTTTTGTGGGTGACTAAGAAAATTACTCTCACATATGAGTTTCGATCACAGCGTCACATATCCAAACATCTCTAGTTAGAAAGAACCAATTTTTTCGATATAACGATGACCGACGAAGCGATGGACCGTTTTTGAGAATGATCTTGTGCAATTTCCATTAAAAAGCTCGATATCATCGGGGACCCGGAATAGCTGTTTGAAAAACAATAATTGCATGATGACTTTTAAGGTCATATTTGTTAACACTATACCTTTAAGAATTTTATAACAATTGCCACAAACATTTAATATTCTTGTATAAACTATAACATATTTGCTAGTATAAAAAGTTGAGTACTTTCACAAAATAATGGATGTCAGGTTCGAATCGCTCTTGGTCCAAATCATTAGGGCCACATCAGTTTTCCTTCAGGGAAAGACTTACCTGGTTCATGTTCATGTGACTGGTGGACTCAAACCTTAATTATGAATCTAGTTGGCTAAAGGTAAAACACCAGACTACCAATATAGAAAACAAAAATGGCATGATATGTATAGCAAAGTAAATGGAATGCTTATATAATTTATAATTTACAATCGTTGTGTATATAAGTTATGTGTATGTGTACTTTAATGATTAGGTAATTGAAATGCTTATATAATTTATCTTACGAAGTATGCATATGCTATAGCATTAAAGACTTAATTATTTCCATAACCACCTCTCATTTTTTTCCCTCTACTTTATCTATACTTCTATACTACTATATAAAAATTATACCTCCATGTTGAAAAGTTTAACATTATTTTGGGACATGGGAAATTACCATTTTACCCTTAATTAATTAACTTCTTACACAACCATTCTATTATCTTCTAAAAGATATCTACTACTCTTTTAAATCAAATATTTTTATATCAAATACTTACACCACCTGACGCATCTGCCGCCACCAACGGTCGCTGGCGCCGTCACCATCTGTCGATGCCACCACATCAATGTCACTATCATCGCCGCCGCATTGTGCGGGTACTATGCTCGTTATTTCTAAAGATCACAGGGATAATTTGTGTCGTTTACTCTATAATTAAACAGTAAAAAGAATTCAAATGTTGACTTTTCTATGAAGAATGGTATAAAAGACATGAAACCTGGTGAAAATTAAGAGGAGAATTATCATTCCCCCGGAACTTGAATCATAGTGACTTATTCCCCTCTATTTTTTAGTAAATCTTGCACCATGCTATCTATGTGACAATTTGTCCCGCATTGGTTGTAAATGATACATTTAAAACCCTTTTGGACATCAATATTAAAAGTAATTATATTAAGTCTTGCTAGATAATTTTATGATACATGTCTTAGACTACAATTGGAGAAAGTATATGCATGTGATATTGTGATGTGCATGTTCAAATTTTATTTTCTTGATTAAAAAAAAAGAGTCAAACGGTATATATTCAATTTGTACATCTTACGGGTTTTAAGGCTAGTAGATTAGATATAGATATAAATATACAGATATATGGATGATGATGATAGATGAAAGAGTTTAGATGTAATTATAATTTTGGTCCTTTTTAAAGAAAAGACTAAGATGTGGAGGTCACGTGACATTCAATTTAACGTTTGCTAGTGAATGGGACCAAAGCGTAAATGGAACAAATTGTTTTGGACCAAAACATTAATTTACAAAACTTAGAGATGGTGTAAGTGAGCCCTCACCTTTGGATGGCATACTCGACATTTGCCGGTTTGAAAATATCATCGAACTTTTGCAACCAAGATGTAGGCGAAAGGAAATTTGGAGCATTGCTGGTAGATTTGTGTTAGGGGCCACGGTTTACAAGATTTGACAAGAAAATCAATCGCATACATACGAAGAATTGCGGATCTCCAAAACCAGCTAGCACATGATAATCTAGATGAGATTTGTTTAAAGATCAGGTGGCTGAAGCTTAAGACCGACAAATAGTGTGGCAAATTAGCCTAGATAAATCAAAAGGAGCAAGCAAATTAAATTAAAAATCTTTTCCATACCGAAGAATATGATCATAAGTCTCCCCTAACAAATTAACAATCTTAACACACAAAAGCATAAAACAATTCAATTTCTCGGGCCCCAACTACCAAACAAACTCTGGAAATATTTACTCCGTTTCCCTTGCCATCATCTCCCCTGTGATTTGGTCATCAGATTGCTTGAACTTTGTTCTGAACAAGCTCCTTACTGAAATATTGACCTATCCACTTACACATCACCTCCTCCATCTTCATCTGATAACTCTCATATTCCGCAAGCATTTTTTTCCTTACTTTGTCCCCAAGTATGTAACTTCCTGCTTCTTGTTCATTAGATTTATCAATCTTTCTGTCTGCAAAAGGTCCTTTATAAAAAGATTCGTTAGGAACATCTTCGTAAGGCAGCAGTTCGCCGTACTTCTGTATCATATAATCAAATCTGTTTCTATCTAGATGAATCTCGAAGCAGTAATGATCATAGGGGTTCTTTTGAGATTCATCGTATATTTTCTCAGCCTCCTTTCCGTCCAATTCCCCTATCATCTCTCTTCAAAAAACAATAACCTTAATTCGTTAATAATAAAGTGTAATAAAACCGAGCTCCCTCGATCAATTGCAAAAAAAAACATTTATCAATCTATACTACTCGTATATATAAGAATTACTACAGCAATACTAGCTAGATACTCACAATTCCTCCTTGTACAAGCATGCAGTCCACCCTTCGTAGTACAGTAAATCTTTTTCTTCTTTCCTAAAGCGTCTTACTTGCTCGTCATAACTACAGAAAAAACAAACACTGATATATAGTACTTGAAACAATTATACAACAAAACTATTTAGAATTGCAGAGGATAAAAGAAAGATATATGAAAGTGATAGAAGAAAGAAGGAAAAAATGAATTCACTCACTCTTGGATTGCGAAGCTCGCTGCCATTAGGCACACAACTCTGCAATCAATTCAATGTTCGGAACAACAATTAGAATTAGGCATGCATACATAAAGGGTTGTGAAAAGAAACACATGCGAAATAATAATTAGAAAATATTTTATTGGGGCAAGGCTGACTTTTCTTGAGTAGGTAGCTTTGGAAACACAGCTGCTTTAGCTTTTAGTTCATACACATCCTTGGGGAGTGAACAACCCCATATGGAAATTTCTTCTCTGCTACAATCAATCAATTTGTTAATTATAAAATGTTTATACCTGGAACAATTGGGAGTATAATCGTATTTTGGGGAAATTGAAACTGAAATACAAACAAACATATAAAGAGAAATTATTACTTCTCGCGATTAGGTAGAGATGAAGACAGAGCCGCTATGGCTTCCGAATCCAAGGATTCTTTAAACCTGATACAATCAATCAAATTGTTAATAATAGAAAAAATTATACCTAGAACAGCTTGGGGTGTTATTGTATTTTGGGGAAACATGAAACTGAAATACAAAAACAAAGAGAAAAAAACATTACTTTTCAAACGCAGCGACTATAGCTTTGAATTCCAAAAAATGGAAGTCTCTTTCCGGATCAATTCTTGAAAGCTTCGCCCTTGACATTACCCGGCAAATCAATGAATTTGTTAAAATTAATAGAAAAATTATAGCTCTAACAACAATTTGGGAGTATTTTGAGGACAGCTGAAATTAAAATACAAAAACGAGAAAAAATTACTTCACAAACATAGCCGTTTCAGCTTCTATCTCATCCTTTATGCTATAAAAAACCTGGAAAGCCAAATCCAGATCAACGCTTGAAAGACGACGCCATGATAATGTTCCCGGTCTACAATCAATGAATTTGTTAAAATTAATAGAAAATTTTAATTCGGACTATTTTGTGAACAGCTGAGATGGAAATACTAAAATATATATATATTACTTTTTAAACGCAGCCACTTTAGCTTCTAGATATTCCTTTATGCCGTCCAAAACCAGGTTTCCAAAAGACAGATCATCAAACATCAGAAATCGGAACCTTGAATTTTCTTCCGAAATACTATCAAACAATCAATGAATTTGTAAAAATTAATAGAAAATTTTAATTCGGACTATTTTGTGAACAGCTGAGATGGAAATACTAAAATATATATATATTACTTTTTAAACGCAGCCACTTTAGCTTCTAGATATTCCTTTATGCCGTCCAAAACCAGGTTTCCAAAAGACAGATCATCAAACATCAGAAATCGGAACCTTGAATTTTCTTCCGAAATACTATCAAACAATCAATGAATTTGTAAAAATTAATAGAAAATTAATTATACCTCTAACAACAACAATTTGGGAGTGTTTTGGGGACAGCTGAAAATGAAATACAAAAACAAAGAGAAGAAATATTACTTTAGGCTTATAGTTACTGCTGATAATTCATCCGACCCAGCTTTTAGTTCACCCGAATCTTTGGGTGAACAGCCGTGTATGGATTTTTTATTCCTGCTACAATCAATCAATTTGTTAATAATAGAAAATTTATACCTGGAACAATTTGGGGTATTATTGTATTTTGGGAGAAACTGAAATTGAAATACAATAACAAAACAAATAAAGACAAAATAATTACTTTTTGTGAATAGGTAGAGATAAAAACAGATCCGTTTTAGCTTTGGAATCCAAGGCTTCTTTTAAGGATTCTTTTAATCTGACACAATCAATCAAATTGTTAATAATAGAAAAAATTATACCTGGGACAACTGTGTTATTTTATTTTGGGGGCACATGAAACTGAGATACAAAAACAAAGAAAGAAAATTACTTTTCAAACACAGCCACTTCAGCTTTTAGATTATGCTTTATGACTTGCAAAATCCAGAATCGTCTTTTCGGATCCATTCTTGAAAGCTCCGCCCTTGACATTGTTACACGGCACCAATAGATCAATCAATGAATTTGTTAAAATTACTACTCCAAAAATGATTATAGCTCTAGCAACGACAATTTGGGATTATTTTGAGGACAGCTGAAATTAAAATACAAAAACAAAGAGAAAAATTATTACATCTGAAATGCAGCCACTTTAAGCTTCTATATCGTCCTTTATCCCTTCAAAAAGCTCGAATACCATATCCAGATCAACGCTTGTAAGACGGCACCATGATATTGTTCCCCGTCTACAATCAATGAATTTGTTCAAATTAATAGAAAAAATTCTTATACCTCTAACAACAACAATTTCGGAGTATTTTGGGGACAGCTGAGATTGAAATGCAAAAACAAAGAGAAAAAATAG
This sequence comes from Erigeron breviscapus, assembly GCA_034093135.1. Lineage (NCBI taxonomy): Eukaryota > Viridiplantae > Streptophyta > Magnoliopsida > Asterales > Asteraceae > Erigeron > Erigeron breviscapus. The sequence continues at coordinate 37,220,624 of CM067170.1, read as the reverse complement.
TACTTCTTAATCGCAGCCACTTTAGCTTCAAGATAATCCTTGATGCCTTTCAAAACCAGGAATCCAAAACTCAGATCAGAACTTAGAACTTCCAACCTGGAACAATTTGGGGTATTATTGTAATTTGGGGGCAATTGAAACTGATATACAAAAACAAAGAAAGAGAAAAAAAATATTACTTTTTGTAAATAGGTTTAGGTTTGGCATTAGCTTTAGCTTTAGCTTTAGCTTTAGCTTTAGCTTGAAGTACATCAGAATCCTTGGGTGAACAGCCGTATATGGATTTGTCCTTCCTGCTATAATTAATCAATTACAATAATAGGAAATTTATACCTGGAACAATTGGGGATATTATTGTAATTTGGGGGCGGTTGAATAACAAATAAGGAGAAAATATTACTTTTGGAGAATAGGTAGAGATGAAACCAGAGCCCCTTTGGCGTCCAAATCCAAGGCTTCATCTACTGATGCTTTCAAACTGATACAATCAATCAAACTGTTAATAAAAGAAAAATTATACCTGAAACAATTTGGGCTGTCTTATTGTATTTTGGGGGCACATGAAACTGTAATCTAAAAACAAACAAACAGGAAAATTATTACCCTTGAAACACAACCAATAGACTAGACATCGTGGTTAGCAGACCCCACCATCCTTTGCTATCAGTCAATCAATGAATTTGTTAAGACTACCTTTGGGGAAAGCTGAAATTGAAATACAAAAACAAAGAGAAAAATTATTACGTTTTAGGCAGAGCCGCCATAACATCCTTCATGCTTTCCAAAACCGAATATGCATGACCCAGATCAACGGCTGAAAAATCCGGCCTTCCTGTTGCTTGCCAGCTACATTGAATCAATGAATGAATTTGTTAAAATTAATAACAATTATTTGGGAGTGTTTTGGGGACAGCTGAGATTGAAATACAGAAACAAAGAAAAAATATTACTTATCAAACGCCTCCAATAGATCCCGGGTTATCCTTTCCAAAACCGACATTGCATGATTCATTCTACAATACATCAATGAATGAATTTCTTATAATAATAGAAAAATTAATTATATCTCTAATAACAACAATTGAAATACAAAAACAAAGAGAAAAATTATTACGTTTCATCGATTCCAGCTTCGTAGCAAGGTCCACTATCGGTCACGAAACAAATCCATGAATCCACGGTAAGCCCCAGATAACTTCGAAAAAGATCCGACCTTGGTATTGTTCCCCGTCATCAAACAATGAATTTGTTAATAAAAAAAAAAAATTACTTATACCTCTTAACAACAATTCATACTTTTGGGGAAAAAATTTTACTTTTGGAAAATAGATTCATACTGAGCCTTTTCTTTCCTGCAACAATCAATCAATTTGTTAACGATAAAAAAATTGGGAGGATCATTGTATTTTGGGGACAGCTGAAATTGAAATAAAAAGAAAAAAAATATTACAGTCCCAGCGATTTTATTCTTTCCTTGTTAACTATTCCCTTCTGGATTGAAATCGTGGGATCCATGGGACGTATAACCGACGCCATCTATTATTATAGAAAAATTGAACGATTATGCCTCTAATCTAACAACAACAATAGAGATGAGAGTAGTAATATTGTCAATTGAAATTGCAATATACAAAAACAGACAAAGAGAGGAAAATTACCCGACTGGGTGAAAGATGATGAAAAAGGTTATCTGGGCGGCTGCATATGAGGAAGAGAATAAATAAACAAAGAGTATAGTTACAGTTTTGGTTTTTAGGGTTTAGAATTTTGGACATAAAATTACGGGTTCCATCTCTAAGTTTTAGTCCAAAACAAATTTGTTCCATCTACCTTTTTGGTCCCATTCACTAACAAACGTTAAATTGAATGTCACATCACCTAGTCTTTTCTTTAAAGAGGACAAGATCATAAATTCATAATTACATCTAAACTCTTTCATCTATCATCGTCATCCATATCCATATATCTGTATACATTTATATCTATATCTAATCTACTAGTCTTAAAACAATCACGTTTCGTCCATTCTAATTCAAAACATCACTGCACAACTCAATCAGTCTAAACTTGGCAGAATTAAACAGGTCATATCAATCTGATGTGTAAAAATCGAGTTAAATTAAAAACAAGAAATACTTCAGAACCTACTACACACAATCGGGCAGTGGACCCGTTCGTATGCAATATAGCTTAAAGTAAGTCCAGGTCGAACCACAGAGACCAATTGAGAGTAAGCAAGTTTTAAGTAGTTTAGAGAAGTTTGGATTTTAATGACTCCCGTCACCTTGGTTTTGAAAGCAGTTAGTTAATTTGAAAAAGTTAGTAATTCCGTAGAATTAATTGAAAAGAGATTTTGTGAAACAATAATATTAAAAAGCACACCCACTTGGAATAGCTCACATGTCAAATTATCACAATGTCACTTTTTATGTTGAACTACTTAATATGTAATTAAGATGAACTCTCGTTATACTCAAATCGCTCTTGCGAATAATTTCTACCATAACAATCAAGCATTAAGTCCTAAGTTGGTTTTACGATTTAATCTAAAAAGCTTTCTCTCGAACTCTAATGACTTAGAATTAATTATAGCCCGGTTAATTCTTTCATAAACCAATTAGCAATTCTATAGATTTCTCTATCATAAACGACTAACACATTCATCCAAATTCAATTATTTAAATCTCTATCACTAGTTTCTCTCGAACTCTAATGACTTAGAATTAATTATAGCCCGGTTAATTCTTTCATAAACCAATTAGCAATTCTATAGATTTCTCTCAAACTTCTATAATTAATTACTAACTAATCTATATAAGAAATCAAAACAATATATAAACTTAGACAAGCATGGTTCTAATCGTATAAACCGTGTTCAACAATTATAATAACAAAGTGACAACTTTATGACATGCTCACATTATCCAAGTGGGTGTAAAGAAAATTAGCTACTCATGACAAGATAAATTAAACTAACGATCATCAAATAAATATAATCCATAATAATAATTGTATAATGATAAAGTCTTGCAATTAAGTAACAATAGATAATATATAAAACTAAAAGAGAAAAGAAATACAATAATACGGCTGTGTCAATCGAAGTCGAGAACTCCACGTGGAGAATTTTTCTTTGCTGCTGCCTTCGAACACAAAAGCTAATTCGACCAACCTCTCAATTCGTAACGCACCACTTGCCGAATTCCCCACGTAAAACTATAATTCCAATTCCCTAAGAGCTAATTAATTCGATAGATAGATGATACGTGATATTCTCGGCTGCATTATGTAATAATATATATAGGATGGTTTGCTTGGGTCCCACGTATGCCTTTTCTAGCCGACTTTCAATTGTTGTTCGAGTTACACTAAATAAATTTTATTTTTTTTAATTCACAAAACTTAACTAACTGAACAAAAAAACCATATTAACACAATTAGCTAAATAGCATTGTCCAGATAAAAGTTTATTAAAATTATTCTAGGCCAAGCATTATACGCAAATAGTTACTCCCTCCGTCCCATTTTAATTGTCATATTTTGACTGGTCAAGTCTTTTTCTTTCGACTTTGACCGTAAATATCTTTGTTTGTGTTATATATTAGTTGATGAAAGTTATATCAATAAAAAATACATTTAAAACTCAATCAATTCATATATGTTATATCAAGTGTTATATAACACAAACAAAAATATTTACGGTCAAAGTTAAGAGAAAAAGACTCAAAGAGTCAAAATAAGACAATTAATATGGGACGGAGGGAGTATATGATTTATAACATATACATTTCATATAAATGTCTGTCTCTAAATAGTTTTATCTAAGTAATGATTGAGTCTATTTTATAACTTTAACCCATTAAAGCCTAGTAATTTGATCTTATTGACCTAACTCCACAATATCTATAGGCAACTATATCTATATTACTATATAAAAGTTATACCCCATGTTGATTGTTAGGAAAAATGTGACATGTAAACTGACCAAAATACTCTTAATGAATTAAATCATTACCAAATCTTAATATTATAATACACCACCATTCTTTTATATTAGAAAAATATCTCAACTGTTCCCTTTTAAATCAAAACTCTAGAAATCTTACTAGAATATAATTCAATAATATTATGTTATAACATCAATACCGTTAATGCCATAACATTTAAAATTTTAATTTTGTATACCTTATTATTGAATTATAGGAGGAGTAATTACCTTCCTGGACCGTGTGGTTATGGCATTAACGGTTTCATTCCGGTGTTGGGGCCCTTTGTACTTGTCATCCCCGTGCCTCCATGAGCCTTTCTCTTGATTCGGGTTTTGTTGGGTGTTGCTTGGAAGAGTACCCGGCTGCCTTTGATTATTCCCCATCCTATCAATCCTCTTTTCCAAGTTGGAGATCAAAGCTTGGTTGTTTTTATTGCTAATGTCTATCTTGTCATGCAAGCCTCCGATCTTGTCATTCAAGAGCTTAGAATAATTCTCCATAGAGATATTCCTTTTCTCTTGGGCTTCCTCCCTCTTCTCTTGTTTATCGAGAAACTTGGCCATCATGGCCATGAGAGTTGAGCCTTCATCTTGATTTTCTTCCTTCCTTGGAGGTGATGGTGGTTGTTGTTGTTGAGGTGCTCCATGATTATCATCTTTTTGCCACCTACCTTGAAAATTACCACCACGATTGATAGAATAAGAATTAAAAGAGTTAGAAGAGTTACCTTGATATCGGCCTTGGTGATTGCCACCCCGTTGAAAGAGAGGTTGGTATTGGCCTTGGCGTTGATTTTGCACAAAGTTCACATCTTCTTGAGCTATCGAATCACACTCATCGGGATGGTGTGGTCCGCCACAATGAGTACATCCCCCGGCCATGATCTTCACATCCCGCTCTAGCCCACCAAAGTTGTTCTCCACCATAGAGAACCTTTCATCCATTCGGTTTGAAAGTGCCCGAATTTACGAAATTACTTCGGATGTTTCACCTTCATCAACTCTAGCCACTACCTTACGCGACCTCCTATCTCTATTCGAAGGTCTAGAGACTTGAGCTTTTGCCATATCCTCAAACATTTTCCAAAGCTCACTTGAGGTCTTGTAACTAATACTACCCCCACAAGTCATCACCATCTTCTCATAGTTCTCCCTATTCATCCCATCTAAGAATATCCCCACAATTTCGGTGTCACTCACCCCATGCCCGGGACATTCCCACAAAAGATCTTTCATTCTTAACCATGCTTCAACTATGGACTCATCCTCATCTTGCCTAAAAGAACGAATAACAAGCCTAAGTTCTCTTTCCCGATTAGCCGGAAAGAATCTATCAATAAAAGCTTCCTTAACCGCCCCCCAAGTAATCAAACTATCCGGTGCCAACCCTTTTAACCATTTGTGAGCCTCTCCCATGAGAGACATAGGAAAAAGCTTCATCTTGACATTGTTGGCTTGGTTTTCCCCATAGTTAAATAGATTGCAAATCATCTCAAACTTGTCAAGATGCTCATGAGGGTCTTTTTTATGCCATCCATCAAAGCACAAATCCTTAACCATTTGCAAGTGGTTACCTTTCACCGCGAAAGTTTCAATTTCGGGTGCACGGATGGCCGATCGGCGAGATGTTGGTATGGTTCGAGGAAGGTCCTCGATTTTCATGTTGAAGAGATCGGGTGGATTTTGTTGTCCGGCCATATTGGTGTCCGGTTTTGGTGATTCGGGTGGAGTAGGTGTTTTATCGGAAATAGGTTCTTCTTTTTCGGAAAAATAACCCCACTCGTTACTTCCCGACTCGTAGTAAGTCTCGTGAAGTATGTGGTTGGAGGTGGGTCTAGGAGTGGTGTCTATGAAAAATGGGTCAGATGTTGATGGTTGTGACGTTTGTGTTTTGGTGCGCTTTTTAAGTTTTTCGGGGTTAGATGTTGCCTTCACTAATGGTTTCCCAGAAGTTCGAGTGTTCATCCACTACCTGTAAATAATCTGCGAACACAACACAACAAACAAAAACCTTAATAGCACCTGAGGTACAATCAAAGCAAACTAAAATAAAATAAAGCAAGTAACTTCTCCGTGCGAGCACGAAAAAGGATCGATTCACAGAATCTCAACCAAAAGTACTTAAAATCAATCCCCGACAGCGGCGCCAAAAACTTGATGTGTGAAATCTAGTTTAAAATTTATAATAAGATCTACCGCTAACTGACTACAACACACTTACGGGCAGTGTACCCGTTCGTATGTAATATAGCTAACTGGCAAGACCAGGATCGAACACAAGGACTGATTGTTGTACTAAAGGTTGTAAAAATGTGAAACAAGTAAAAGTTTGGTTTGTGACCGAATTGTCACTTTCCGTTTCTGAAAGCAATGTAATCGACAAGTAAAATAAAGTACTCAACCGACGTCAATCGAGAGCACACGAAAATAGTTTGAGTTGTAAACAAATAATTAAAAAACCATCTATGTCGATTCCGCTACACAAAAAGTTTAGGTTGCATATAGGTTAAGCTCAAAATTCTTTAATGTTGGTGATAATAATCGTGACAAGACAAAAACACAACCGGCGTGCACTCCGTTTGTAAAATCGACTCAATCACCTAATCAATACAATTTCTTGCAACAAGTGGTACCACCAACCTTGCTACAATTCCTTGAACTAACCAGTTTGTTTGATTATTTAAATAACAATTTTTATCTTTGTGAAAGAAATGTGGTACCACCAACCGTTAAATCCACTTAACAAAGTAATTTCTATTAAACTTGTATCATTTACTATCATACCATGACCTAGCAAGAGTTGTTCATAGACAAACAACTAAAACAATACTTGTATTCAACTAGTACCACTATCGAAAAACACAAATATCACCAAGGACACAAGATTAAGTAAAGAAATCACTTCATTAAGATCTTGACAAAATGTTAAGTAAAACCAACTTGAATTCAAAATATTATGCAACCATAACTAATTGTTTCACTTCATCTTCATAGATGTATAGGGTTTTAGCTACTCATAATGTTAAGAGCTAAAGGTTCAAATAAAAAGGAAGACATAATGTACCAAATATGAAGTAATAATCCAAATCGAGGTTACAATCGAGCTACAATAAGTAACAATAGCCAAAATTAATCTTCAAGTCTTCAAATGATGTTGGAGTAGTGAAAACCCTTGAAAAACGGCTGAGAGAAAGTGTGTGAGGTGAAAGTGTCCAAGATTAGGTTTAGGGTTGAGTGGGTGTTTTTTTTTTTTTTTTTTTTTTTTTTTTTTTTTTTTTTTTTTTTTTTTTTTTTTTTTTTTTTTTTTTTTTTTTTTTTTTTTTTTTTTTTTTTTTTTTTTTTTTTTTTTTTTTTTTTTTTTTTTTTTTTTTTTTTTTTTTTTTTTTTTTTTTTTTTTTTTTTTTTTTTTTTTTTTTTTTTTTTTTTTTTTTTTTTTTTTTTTTTTTTTTTTTTTTTTTTTTTTTTTTTTTTTTTTTTTTTTTTTTTTTTTTTTTTTTTTTTTTTTTTTTTTTTTTTTTTTTTTTTTTTTTTTTTTTTTTTTTTTTTTTTTTTTTTTTCCTTCCCTTTTTTCCCGCGCCGCGACCAACCGAGATCGCGCCGCGAGAATTGCCACCGATCGATTAGAAGATTATAGATAAAAATATCGCGCCGCGAGTCTCTCTCCTCGCGCCGCGAGGTGTGCTGGTGATCGGTGAACCGGCAAGCGACTGACTGGTGAACGGGCTCGTGAACGGGTTCGCGACGCGAGCCACCTTCCTCGCGCCGCGAGGTGTGACTGGTCGTGCAGTTTCAGTTTCGTTATCAACCATTCTTCATCCGTTAGTGCATATGGACCATCGTTAAGCTATTTTCTACCATTTATGAGCCTTGTACCTGCTGTAATCCTGAAACCACTAGCAAATACCATAAAGCACCACAAAACATGTATAAACGGCTATAAATCGTGTACGAAACGTCCAAATAAGATGTGAGAAATATGTATAAATTGAGACACATCAAACCTCTCCACACTTAAACCTTGCTTGCCCTCAAGCAAGTATGCACTAAAACCAATTCTCAATAACCAACAATTCACGATTTCACAAAACAAAACATGGTTAAATGAGAAGTTTCCAACCAAGCGGTGTTGAATACCAAAAGCAAATGCATTTAAAAACTAATGAGCAAAGTTTAAGACGAAATCAGAAAATTCGACTAATCTAGAGCAAAACCATCTTTCAGTTACAATTAGAATCCTACCTATGCTTGTGTTAACACCTCTTGAACATTTCTATCGTTCCAATTGACCTTAAGCTCGTTCTTACTAAGCTTATAATCCACTAGCAAGCTTCGCAATTATTATTGGCAACATAAGCAATATTCCACAATGATTATCGGTATATTTGTCCACTTAAACACTCACGCCCTTGGTTTTCCATAAGGTTTTCATTACGGTATACTTATGAGTCCCTTGACAAAACATACTCCTACGGTCTAGAATTGCAACTCTATCCACACATTAGGTGATCATACGAAAGTGCACTTTAAGCGTCCGGCCAGCGGTTCGCTACGGATACGTAAGTATCGTTAAGAGACATACGCCAGAACTCAAGGTTGGGTTGCATATCCAGAGACCATGCTCTAAACACTAACACATACGAGAACAAAATGTTTTATAATTTAATACCCGTGAGTTTCTATGAGACCCGCGTAGCGAACTTTCGGACAACTCATCCCAAGTTGGAAGCTTTAGGTGAGCTAGGTAAAACGAAGTTACCCCAAGGACCTACTTGTTCGAATCTCAAAGCCCACATTAGCATTAGACTATTGAAAAATGTTTTGCGCGTGTTCCCGCATGTGCCACCCATTTGATGCCGAAGCACCCCAGACACCCCGATATAAAGACCCAACATAATGACTAGAGCCACAACCTATAACATAAGAATTAAGGACCAGACATCCGGTGTGCAAACCATATGTTAAGTCAAATTACCACAAGCATATTTAATACATTTCAAGCACTTTGTGCACACAAGTTGCAAAATTCAAATGGAAAACCTCAAGCGGTGCCTACCAATACATCATCTAGTGAAGCTATTATTCACATTAGGTTCATCATTAAGGTACAATTAGCAAGCAACCTAGATTATATTGAAGTTCGGAGCAAACCTATGACCCCTTGGAACGATGAAATGCCACAAGCACTAGAAAAGGAAAGCTAAAGGTAACTAATCTCTAGTTTTATCCTAAATTAGCAAAATTCAAGGTCCTCATTTCTCGTCTTTGCACAAAACCTATAGCCTCAAAAATTTAAAAACATAACCAAAATGCTAGTAAAGGTAAGAAACTTCAAAATTTTTCATTTTTCCAATTTACCATCCCCCTCCCCACACTTAAGTTGTACATTGTCCTCAATGGACGAATAACTAAGGCGAATAATGGGAAAAAGGGAAAAATGCAAAATGTAGAAAGGAATAATGAAAAACCTCCGGGTGAAAGCGTGAATTCACCATTGCAAAGTTGAAGCCAAAATTCAAGTGGGTGCTGAACTGACTGCCAGCATAAACCCGCTTGTTTATTCCAAAATTTCCAAAAGCAATCTTCCAAAATTCAACTTGCAAACCCAAAATTTTCACCTGACAATCACCATAAACAAAAGACCAAACAAACTACATAGTTCATACTAAAGGAAATAAAAGAAACAACTACAAATGTCTCATCGCCTAAACGGCGGAATTACAACCAAATTGAAATAAAGTAAGTGCAATGTCTCAAAAGTCTCAGAAAATAGAAAGAAGATAGAGAAGATCAATTCTCCTCCATGTCCTGGGAGGAGGGAACACCATCACCAGCATCACGATCTGCTGGCTCACCAAATATCCCCTTGTAAAAATCATAAGCAGGCCCTGAGTAGCGCTCCCCAGTCGTGTGCCTATACGTCCCAAACTGGGGCATATCCTGCGCGCCCCCTGTGCTACTACTGGCACCTGTTGTGCTCGAACTCGGACCTGCCCAACCGGGTTGCTGTGGTGGATGTTGATGACCTGGGTGTGGGCTGTAAAACCCAAAGGTGGTGCTGGTCGGTATGAAGATGGAAGGAGGACTAAAGGTCTGAGTAGGCGGCGGTGGAGCTGGAGAGTCCGGTCGGATCCAATGGTTGATGTAGGGAGACCAAGACTCGCACTGGAAGCCCATGCGGTTCACCTGGCTCCACATGGTCCTATGACCGTCCATCATCATGTCCTGAGTGTCCTGGAGCTCCCGCTGATGACCCAAGATCTCATCAAGCTTGGTTCCCCAACCTGCAAAATCATAAGCTGGATAAGGGTTAGGCTGCTGCTGCATCTGGGGTGGTGGCTCCACCCTCTGCCTCTGTGCAGGCGGCTCCTGCTCGCCATCTGAGTATAAATCCCGCGGGTCAGTAGTCCTTATCACTTTGGCTTTCTTCATCTCCTTAATGTCCATAAGAGTGGTCTCCGCCCTACCAGTAATCTCCGACTGACCCTCGGATGTATCACAACCTAGTCTCTCTACCATCTTGGTCACAAAGTGACCACACAAGTACCTCTGCTCCTTACACCTATACATGTGTCTAGCCAAAACATATGGAGCGCAACAGAACCAACCAGAAGTGGGGAGCTCCTCAAACTGTCTAAGCAACCATAAATCATCGGTGGTGACCTTATCGGTCGCATTTCCCCGATGGAGGAATGAGTAGGTGATCATCTTATGTAGAATCTTCAGCCTCTTGGACCTAATGTCCGACACCTTACTCACCCCGGAATAAAACTTCTCCTTCCCAGAAATACTAGACCAATAAGAGTCAAAAGTCATGTTATCATCAAAACAAGTGGTATGAAATGTACTCCTGCCCACAAACGGATACATCGAGCCATCCTCAAATTCCCCAATCTCGAATATCCCACATAAATATCCAAATTCAGCAATGGTACAGTGGCGCTGCATACCCCCTAACCGAAAATGGATCACCCGATCCTCTAAAATATCATTAATGGGTAGCTCCTGCACCATGAGAGTGGAATAAAACTCCTGACACCACTCTTTAACGCTATCTTCCTTAGTTCAAAAATTCTCTTCCACATCGGTATCCGCACCATCCTACCGCTTTTTTCGTTCATAAACTCAGTTAACATTCTTTGCTCAAAGTAATCCATGAGACCCGCCTCCCGAATAATTTGCCAATCTATGGTCCTAGGGGAGACCAAATCATAATCTTGAATCACACACAACCTATTCATGTAGGCTTGACGTTCCCCCTTTGGAGCATTAGGGAACTTAAGCCAAGGGTGGGTTGGTGTTCTCAACGTTTTAATTATGCTGCTTCGTTTCTCAGAAGGGGCCTTGTAGCTTTCATCCACGTAATCGAACTGATAACCTTGCGGCCAAACGTTGCCCTCATACCTTTGTGGTACCTGCTGTTGCCTCTGCAAAAACAACCAAAAATATACTTAATAAGTAAAAGATACTAAGGAGTGATAACGAAAAGCTAAGAAGAAGAAAAGACAAAAATGGGCAACAGAACAACCTCGCGCCGCGAGGTGCCCTGCTCGCGCCGCTAGTTGGTTCGATTTTTTTTTTTTTTTTGGATTTTCTGAATGGATTTTATGTCTAATTAATAATGTAGTAACTAATTTAATTTACAAGAGCAAAGGATGATTAAATCTCAAAAAGCCCCAAATTAAAAATTAAGAACCCTAATTGGTTTTTCTAAGATTCTTGCAAAATTAATCATCACTAAGCACAATAGACGACAATACTAACCTATTTAAGCAATTAACATGCATTAATTTAAAGAAATTGAAAGAAATAAACAAACCCTAATTATATTGAAAATAAAAATTAAAAAGAAAAGAGAAGAAATCTTACCCTTGACATGATGATGATGGAATGAGGATGAAGAGAAGAAGATCTTGAAGAGAGGAAGAAGAAATCACAAACCCTAAGTGTGTGTGTGTGATGTGTGGTGTGTGTGATTTGGAGAAGAAAAAGAATTTTTGAGAGGGAAAGAATGAAGGTAAGAAGTAAAAGGATCGACCCCTGTGGTTTATTTTTACCCCCATTTTATTTTTAATTTATTTTTAATGGAAAAGAAACTTACCTGGCCAGCCGGACACGCCTCGCGCCGCGAGAAGAGCGGCTCACGCCGCGACCTACTCCAAGCTCATGCCGCGACCTTTACCTCGTGCCCGCGAGGAAAACTTCTGACCTGGATTACCTCAAATCTCGCACCGCGACTAGATGACCTCGCGTCGCGATCCACCCCAACCACTCGCGACGCGACCAGCTAACCTCGTGCCCGTGAGAAATTCTTCTGACCAGGATGTCGCTAAACTCGCGCCGCGACCCAGCCTCGCGCCGCTAGTTTTTTGTTTTTCGCCCAGTCGCGCCGCTAGCTGCTAGCTCGCGCCGCGAGGTTCTCGAGCAAAACCTTCTGACCACGATGACTGATTTCTCGCGCCACGACCACCTGACCTCGTGCCGCGACTTGCTGCTGTATATTCGATTCCAGACTTTTTAACACACAATTTAACTTATCGGTCCGTCCTAAACACTTATCACCTGTAAATCTCAACAAAAACACACAAATAGAAAGAAAAGTACTGAAACCTAAAATGATGGAAATGACACACGGGTTGCCTCCCGAGAAGCGCTTTATTTATTTACGAGTCATTAGCTTGACTCGATCAAACCTCATTTCTAAGCAAAAAGTTGGAGCTTCTCGACAAAAGCCCCCTCCCCAACTTCTTCTTCATGATACAACTTCAAGCGATGCCCGTTAACAATGAATGAGCTCCCATCCTCTCTAAACAACTCGACATATCCCGAGGGATATACATGCTTGATAACAAATGGTCCATTCCACCTAGATGTAAGCTTCGGTTGGTGGATTTTGAACTTGGAGAGAAACAACAACACCTTATATCCTACTTTGAAGTCCTTTTTCTTGAGCTTCTTGTCGTGCCAAACTTTTGTCCTTTCTTTGTACAACAACTAATTGTCGTAGGCACCATGTCTAAGCTCGTCAAGTTCATGGAGTTGCAACATCCTAGTTTCACCGGCTTCTATCAAGTCCATGTTGCATTGCTTTAAGGCCCAATATGCCTTATGCTCAATTTCCACCGGCAAATGGCAAGTCTTACCATAGAGGAGTCGATAGGGAGTGGTGCCAATGGGGGTCTTGAAAGCGGTTCGAAACGCCCATAAGGCATCATCTAGCTTCTTGGACCATGACTTGGGGTTTCCATCAATGGTTTTCTCTAGAATTCTTTTCAAAGCACGATTCGTGTTCTCAACTTGCCAACTAGTTTGTGGGTGATATGAAGTTGAGAATTGATGAGTTACCCCATATCTCTTCAAGACCTTTGCCAATTGATGGTTGGCGAAATGTGTGTCCCGGTCACTAATTAACGCTCTTGGCATACCAAAACAGCTAAATAAAGCTTTCAAGAAGTCAATCACTACCTTGCCAACGTTGGTTGGCAAGGCTTTCGCTTCAGCCCACTTTGAAACGTAATCCACCGTAACCAAAATATAAAGACACTTGTTGGATGGTGGAAATGGCCCCATGAAATCAATTCCCCACACGTCAAAGACTTCACAAACTTGGATGGATTGTTGAGGCATATCATCCCTTTTGGTTATGGTTCCTTGTCTTTGGCATGCATCACATGTTTCAACAAGTGTTTGAGCCTCCTTGAAAATTGTAGGCCAATAGAATCCCGCATCAAACACTTTCTTCCCCGTCACCGATGGCCCATAATGCCCACCGGTTGGTCCATAGTGGCATTCATCCAAAATTCTTCTAGTCTCACCACCCCAAACACACCTTCTTATCATCCCATCCGCATACACCTTGAACAAATATGGCTCCTCCCAAAAGTAATGCTTGATTTCGGAAAAGAACTTTTTCCTTTGTTGGGAGGACCATCCCTTTGGCAAAATTCCTGCACATAAATAGTTAGCGATATCGGCGTACCACGGTGCTTCTCCATCTTCCACCTGCATCAAAAACTCATCGGGAAATGAATCATTAATCACATGCTCCTTCAACTCCTCAAGGTGAGGGTTTTCGAGCCTACTCAAGTGGTCGGTGGCAACATTTTCAGCCCCACTTTTGTCTTTGATTTCAATATCAAATTCTTGCAAGAGCAAGACCCATCGAAGCAAGCAGGGTTTAGCATCTTGCTTTGAGAACAAGTATTTCAAGGCCGAATGATCGGTGAACACGATGGTCTTATTCAACACTAAGTAAGGTCTAAACTTATCAAAAGCATACACCACCGCCAATAACTCTTTCTCGGTGACGGTATAGTTTTGTTGCGCGGGGTTGAGGGTTTTGCTAGCAAAATAGATGGGACGAAAATGCTTCTCATCTCTTTGGCCAAGAACGGCCCCCAAAGCAAAGTCACTAGTATCACACATAAGTTCAAATGGTGAAGACCAATTGGGTGAAGTCATGATTGGGGCATTGGTCAATTTGTCCTTTAAAAGAGAAAAAGCATTAAGACATTCTTCATTAAACTCAAAGGGAACATCTTTTTCCAACAATCTAGTCATAGGCCTTGTGATTTAAGAAAAATCTTTGATGAACCACCGGTAAAAACCGGCATGACCAAGAAAACTTCTTACCGACTTCACATTTGTGGGTGGAGGTAATTTAGTCATGACATCAATTTTAGCCTTGTCAACCTCAAGACCCGCCCTTGACACTTTGTGACCCAACACAATGCCCTCTTTGACCATAAAATGGCATTTTTCCCAATTAAGAACCAAGTGTGCTTTTTCACACCTTTCAAGCATTTTGTCCAAGTTTATCAAACAACTATCAAAAGAGTCACCGAATACCGAAAAATCATCCATGAAAACTTCCATGGAAGTTTCAATCATATCTTGAAAAATAGCCAACATGCATCTTTGAAAAGTGCCCGGTGCATTACATAAACCAAAAGGCATGCGGCTATAAGCATATGTTCCAAAAGGACAAGTAAAAGTTGTTTTCTCTTGATCATTAGGATCAATGGGTATTTGGAAGTACCCGGAAAAACCATCTAGAAAACAAAAGAATTCATTACCTGCCAATCTTTCAAGCATTTGGTCCATGAAGGGTAAAGGAAAATGGTCCTTTTTGGTGGCCTCATTTAACTTACGGTAATCGATACAAACTCTCCAACCGGTGACCGTCCGAGTTGGGACCAATTCATTCTTCTCATTTGTTACAACGGTCATACCACCCTTCTTTGGTACACAATGTACCGGGCTGACCCATGGACTATCCGATATTGGAAAAATTATACCCACATCGAGTAATTTGACAATTTCCTTTTTCACAACATCTTTCATGTTAGGATTAAGCCTTCTTTGCCTTTGAATTACCGGTTTCACATTTTCAATTAGATTGATTTTGTGTTTGCAAAAATCGGGGCTTATCCCGGGTATATCGGATGTCTTCCATGCAAAGGCCTTTTTATGGGCCTTAAGTATGGACATGAGTTTAGCCTTTTCCTCACCCGAAAGTGATGAGGAGATAACAACGGGGAGTAGAGATGTACCTTCCAAGAATGCATATTCTAGATGATCGAGCAATGGTTTGAGCTCTAAATCCGTAGGAGGATTATCAATGGAAGTGGGCAAATTACTACTTGGAATTCTTTCAATTTCTTCAAACCCTTCTTCCTCCAATGGAGTGTCATCCATGCTTAGTGCCATAATCTCTTCGATCTATTCGACTTGGTCACTAGTGACATCTCCCTCTCCCATGCTAGCCAAGCCATCATCTTTCTCTTCACCATCAGTTCCAACAAGTTCCAACATCTCCAATTCAACCGCATCATCTATAACATCAATCTTAAAACAAGTGTCATCGAAAGAATAAGAATGTTGCAAAGCTTTTTCAATTTTAAACACAATACGGTCTTCCCCGATACCCAAGGAAATTTCTTTGTCCTTTACCCGAATGATAGCATCCGCGGTATATAAGAATGGTCGGCCTAAAATGAGAGGGACCTTGGTGTCCTCCTCCATTTCCAAGATAACAAAATCGACCGGAAAGACAAATTGGCCTACTTGCACTAGCAAGTTTTCGGCCACCCCCAATGGGTATTGAAAAGAATGATCCGCAAGGCGGATGCTCATTTTAGTGGGCTTCAATTTTCCCAAAGAAAGTTTTCTGAAAATGGAGTATGGCATCAAGTCGATGCTTGCCCCGAGATCGGCCAACGCTTTATAAGACAATTTTCTACTAAAAGTACAAGTGATAAGAAAACTCCCTGGATCCGAAAGCTTAGGTGGAAGCTTGTTTTGAATTACCGCCGAGCATTCCTCATTGAAAAAGGTTGCCTTTGCTTCATCGAGTTTCTTCTTGTCCGTCACAAGTTCTTTGATGAACTTGGCATAGTTAGGCATGCCCGAAATGAGATTAACTAACGGCACATTGATTGTAACCGTCTTGATCATGTCGAAGAACTTATTGTATTGATCTTGGTCTTTTCCTTCCTCAAGCGTTGAGGGAAAGGAATCTTGGGCTTGTAAGCTTGACTTCGGGTTCCTTGATTGGTGTGGCTTTAGGAAATGAAGTAGTGACCACCGGTGGAGACTCCATCTTCACCTCTTCATCAACATCTTCATCAAACTGTCCAACTAGAGGAGAAACGTTAGTAACACAAGAGTATTACCTTCCCGGACCGTGTGGTTATGGCATTAACGGTTTCATTCCGGTGTTGGGGCCCTTTGTACTTGTCATCCCCGTGCCTCCATGAGCCTTTCTCTTGATTCGGGTTTTGTTGGGTGTTGCTTGGAAGAGTACCCGGCTGCCTTTGATTATTCCCCATCCTATCAATCCTCTTTTCCAAGTTGGAGATCAAAGCTTGGTTGTTTTTATTGCTAATGTCTATCTTGTCATGCAAGCCTCCGATCTTGTCATTCAAGAGCTTAGAATAATTCTCCATAGAGATATTCCTTTTCTCTTGGGCTTCCTCCCTCTTCTCTTGTTTATCGAGAAACTTGGCCATCATGGCCATGAGAGTTGAGCCTTCATCTTGATTTTCTTCCTTCCTTGGAGGTGATGGTGGTTGTTGTTGTTGAGGTGCTCCATGATTATCATCTTTTTGCCACCTACCTTGAAAATTACCACCACGATTGATAGAATAAGAATTAAAAGAGTTAGAAGAGTTACCTTGATATCGGCCTTGGTGATTGCCACCCCGTTGAAAGAGAGGTTGGTATTGGCCTTGGCGTTGATTTTGCACAAAGTTCACATCTTCTTGAGCTATCGAATCACACTCATCGGGATGGTGTGGTCCGCCACAATGAGTACATCCCCCGGCCATGATCTTCACATCCCGCTCTAGCCCACCAAAGTTGTTCTCCACCATAGAGAACCTTTCATCCATTCGGTTTGAAAGTGCCCGAATTTCAGAAATTACTTCGGATGTTTCACCTTCATCAACTCTAGCCACTACCTTACGCGACCTCCTATCTCTATTCGAAGGTCTAGAGACTTGAGCTTTTGCCATATCCTCAAACATTTTCCAAAGCTCACTTGAGGTCTTGTAACTAATACTACCCCCACAAGTCATCACCATCTTCTCATAGTTCTCCCTATTCATCCCATCTAAGAATATCCCCACAATTTCGGTGTCACTCACCCCATGCCCGGGACATTCCCACAAAAGATCTTTCATTCTTAACCATGCTTCAACTATGGACTCATCCTCATCTTGCCTAAAAGAACGAATAACAAGCCTAAGTTCTCTTTCCCGATTAGCCGGAAAGAATCTATCAATAAAAGCTTCCTTAACCGCCCCCCAAGTAATCAAACTATCCGGTGCCAACCCTTTTAACCATTTGTGAGCCTCTCCCGTGAGAGACATAGGAAAAAGCTTCATCTTGACATTGTTGGCTTGGTTTTCCCCATAGTTAAATAGATTGCAAATCATCTCAAACTTGTCAAGATGCTCATGAGGGTCTTTTTTATGCCATCCATCAAAGCACAAATCCTTAACCATTTGCAAGTGGTTACCTTTCACCGCGAAAGTTTCAATTTCGGGTGCACGGATGGCCGATCGGCGAGATGTTGGTATGGTTCGAGGAAGGTCCTCGATTTTCATGTTGAAGAGATCGGGTGGATTTTGTTGTCCGGCCATATTGGTGTCCGGTTTTGGTGATTCGGGTGGAGTAGGTGTTTTATCGGAAATGGGTTCTTCTTTTTCGGAAAAATAACCCCACTCGTTACTTCCCGACTCGTAGTAAGTCTCGTGAAGTATGTGGTTGGAGGTGGGTCTAGGAGTGGTGTCTATGAAAAATGGGTCAGATGTTGATGGTTGTGACGTTTGTGTTTTGGTGCGCTTTTTAAGTTTTTCGGGGTTAGATGTTGCCTTCACTAATGGTTTCCCAGAAGTTCGAGTGTTCATCCACTACCTGTAAATAATCTGCGAACACAACACAACAAACAAAAACCTTAATAGCACCTGAGGTACAATCAAAGCAAACTAAAATAAAATAAAGCAAGTAACTTCTCCGTGCGAGCACGAAAAAGGATCGATTCACAGAATCTCAACCAAAAGTACTTAAAATCAATCCCCGGCAGCGGCGCCAAAAACTTGATGTGTGAAATCTAGTTTATAATTTAACAAGTGGTACCACCAACCTTGCTACAATTCCTTGAACTAACCAGTTTGTTTGATTATTTAAATAACAATTTTTATCTTTGTGAAAGAAACGTGGTACCACCAACCGTTACAATTCCTTGAACTAACCAGTTTGTTTGATTATTTAAATAACAATTTTTATCTTTGTGAAAGAAACGTGGTACCACCAACCTTTACAATTCCTTGAACTAACCAGTTTGTTTGATTATTTAAATAACAATTTTTATCTTTGTGAAAGAAACGTGGTACCACCAACCGTTTACAATTCCTTGAACTAACTAGTTTGTTTGATTATTTAAATAACAATTTTTATCTTTGTGAAAGAAACGTGGTACCACCAACCTTATTACAATTCCTTGAACTAACCAGTTTGTTTGATTATTTAAATAACAATTTTTATCTTTGTGAAAGAAACGTGGTACCACCAACCTTTACAATTCCTTGAACTAACCAGTTTGTTTGATTATTTAAATAACAATTTTTATCTTTGTGAAAGAAACGTGGTACCACCAACCGTTTACAATTCCTTGAACTAACTAGTTTGTTTGATTATTTAAATAACAATTTTTATCTTTGTGAAAGAAACGTGGTACCACCAACCTTATTACAATTCCTTGAACTAACCAGTTTGTTTGATTATTTAAATAACAATTTTTATCTTTGTGAAAGAAACGTGGTACCACCAACCTTTACAATTCCTTGAACTAACCAGTTTGTTTGATTATTTAAATAACAATTTTTATCTTTGTGAAAGAAACGTGGTACCACCAACCGTTTACAATTCCTTGAACTAACTAGTTTGTTTGATTATTTAAATAACAATTTTTATCTTTGTGAAAGAAACGTGGTACCACCAACCTTATTACAATTCCTTGAACTAACCAGTTTGTTTGATTATTTAAATAACAATTTTTATCTTTGTGAAAGAAACGTGGTACCACCAACCTTATTACAATTCCTTGAACTAACCAGTTTGTTTGATTATTTAAATAACAATTTTTATCTTTGTGAAAGAAACGTGGTACCACCAACCTTTACAATTCCTTGAACTAACCAGTTTGTTTGATTATTTAAATAACAATTTTTATCTTTGTGAAAGAAACGTGGTACCACCAACCGTTTACAATTCCTTGAACTAACTAGTTTGTTTGATTATTTAAATAACAATTTTTATCTTTGTGAAAGAAACGTGGTACCACCAACCTTATTACAATTCCTTGAACTAACCAGTTTGTTTGATTATTTAAATAACAATTTTTATCTTTGTGAAAGAAACGTGGTACCACCAACCTTTACAATTCCTTGAACTAACCAGTTTGTTTGATTATTTAAATAACAATTTTTATCTTTGTGAAAGAAACGTGGTACCACCAACCGTTTACAATTCCTTGAACTAACTAGTTTGTTTGATTATTTAAATAACAATTTTTATCTTTGTGAAAGAAACGTGGTACCACCAACCTTATTACAATTCCTTGAACTAACCAGTTTGTTTGATTATTTAAATAACAATTTTTATCTTTGTGAAAGAAACGTGGTACCACCAACCTTTACAATTCCTTGAACTAACCAGTTTGTTTGATTATTTAAATAACAATTTTTATCTTTGTGAAAGAAACGTGGTACCACCAACCGTTTACAATTCCTTGAACTAACTAGTTTGTTTGATTATTTAAATAACAATTTTTATCTTTGTGAAAGAAACGTGGTACCACCAACCTTATTACAATTCCTTGAACTAACCAGTTTGTTTGATTATTTAAATAACAATTTTTATCTTTGTGAAAGAAACGTGGTACCACCAACCTTATTACAATTCCTTGAACTAACCAGTTTGTTTGATTATTTAAATAACAATTTTTATCTTTGTGAAAGAAACGTGGTACCACCAACCTTGCTACAATTCCTTGAACTAACCAGTTTGTTTGATTATTTAAATAACAATTTTTATCTTTGTGAAAGAAACGTGGTACCACCAACCGTTAAATCCACTTAACAAAGTAATTTCTATTAAACTTGTATCATTTACTATCATACCATGACCTAGCAAGAGTTGTTCATGGACAAAAAACTAAAACAATACTTGTATTCAACTAGTACCACTATCGAAAAACATAAATATCACCAAGGACACAAGATTAAGTAAAGAAATCACTTCATTAAGATCTTGACAAAATGTTAAGTAAAACCAATTTGAATTCAAAATATTATGCAACTGATGATATACCCATACGGAGCTCTACCTCCGTACTCGAAGCAGAATACGAAGCCACCTTCGTACAGGTAAAATTACTTACACCCAGAACGGAGCTCGACCTCCGTCCAGTATAATTGTCCCGGAGCTCCTGAGGTAGCAAATACCCAGCTCCAAGGTAAAATATATCAAGAAGATCGGGTATAGATACTTTCTATGATTATCCGATCTCAATAACATAATTAAAGTCCGAACACTTCGAACGTGGCTCGCTAAGAGATTACTACAAATCTCCTCAAACAAGGAAATAGAATATATCGAAAAGAGGGAGAGATTTACCCTAAATCTCTTACCCTCCTCTCCAAGTTTTCCACCCTCTATATAAATAGAGGAAGAGCCATACGGCACATCATCATCTTCCGCTCTCAAAAAGACAACCCCCGTAAACAAACCCTCAGCCTCCTCGAACGGTTGAGAGTAAACAAATATAGGCGTAAAGCGGCCGCAGCCCTATTACCTTTAGGGAATCGCCTTCAAATCACCATCAACACCCTAATCCCCCTACTCACACCTCCGGTTGAGCCATAGTGCGATTATTTGATCAAACAAATTGGCGCCATCCGTGGGACACCTATATATAAAAAAAAAACACGAATCCCACCCTGATCACAATAATCAATTCTAATGGCTGACGGAGAATATTCTCCGAGATCACCTAATTCAGGAGGACCTCGAATACTTCCAGGAGGATCGGATTTCCAGGAGCAATTCTCCTTTGACACACCCGGGTCGAACTATCGCACGCCTATTATCACGACAGGTGGCTTTAGCACGACTGTAGGTGAGACATCAAATATGTCAAGTGCTCCGGGGAGGTCTGAATCTCAAAATCAGAATCAAGATAGGTCTACTGCAACACCAGCGGGGCGGTATCCGGATAGATCCGCTCCACGGGAGCAAGCTACGGAGCGATCTGCTCTGGAGGAATGTACACCAGGCAGGTCTGCGCCACAAGGCCCAGGGTTAAACAGATTCACGGTAACATCACAGGGTTAAGGACAAGAAGGACCAGCGACCCAAGGTCCAAATCTGTTCAGACCCGTGATAACCCCGCAGGGCCAGAACGCAGGCGGACAAGAAATACCAGCGACCCAAGGTCCAAATCTGTTCAGACCCGTGATAACCCCGCAGGGCCAGAACGCAAGCGGACCGACAATGGGCTCACCAGAACAAGGACTGAACAGGTCTGCGGCAATGCCGTCCCGGAACCAAAGTGGATTCGTATTGACACCTCTTCAAGGGCAAAGTCCAGAATAAACCAGATTGGGCTTTACCCCCTCGAATCAGAGGGCACAATCAACCCTGGAAGGCAATAACAGGGCATCGACGTCAACAGAGCACGAAATAAATGATGCATATGTGCAAGCTAATTATGACGTCCTAAGTACAATCATGAACCGCTTGAGAGAAGCAGGCCAGACCCGTGGTATATACAGGAATCTAGAAAACGAATATGATTCCGACTCGGTGGATGAATACATCGAGGCAGAGCTCCCTCCGAGAAGGATGAATGAAAGGGCACCACTCCAGCAAGAGAGACAAACCCAGACAACCCCTATTCCAGTAAGGACGACTGGAATACGGATAGGAGAAAGAAGAAATTTAGCAACCCGCAGAGAAGAAGCAGTTTTTCAAGAACCATTGCAAAGGACCCCACCCAAGACTAGCAGAGGTCCGGAAGTTACTCCGGGACCTCAGCGGAACCAGGACGGGTCGAGAGAAAACCAACAAGGATTCCTCCAAACGAGAAGGAACCCAGCACGCCCAGACCACGATTCATTCAAATCAGAAGACTCGGAGCCGGTCGATCTTTCCCACCTTGTGAACCCTGATAGCCCATTCTCTGTGGCTATACAGAGTCATCCCCTGCCAATGAAGATGAAATATCCCCAACACTTGGGGTACTACGATGGAAAGAGTGACCCAGATGACTTCCTGAAGAAGTTCATCGGAGCAGCCCTGATCCAAAGATGGGATATGCCAACCACATGCCACGCATTCTCCTATTCACTAATAGATGACGCGCGGGAATGGATCGACGGCTTACCAAAGAATAGCATTGACAGCTTCGAAACACTCAAGAACAAATTCAAATCCCAATTCAGTATGCAAAAGAAGCACATGAAAACACATATAACTGTGCATAACATTAAGCAAAAGGAAGGAGAAAAGACAAGGGATTTTATTGTCAGATACACCAATGAAACCTAACAAGTGCGAGGATTACCAGAGAGTCAAAGGATCTCAGGGCTCATACATGGATTGCGCACAATAGATCTCATTGAACATTTAAGCACCGATTTGCCTGAAACCTACGATGGCTTGACGGGCAAAGCCCACATATGGTTGGACGCAAGGGAAACCACGAACGCCGACTTCTCTTCGGGAAGAAAGAGAAAAGAATACGGAGGGAACGGAAGATTTCCCCGGTACGGCCGTGACGACAACCAATGGGCAGGAAGAGACAGAGACAGTGGGATAGACATCCTGTCCAGCCTCACCAAAACTCTGAAGCAAATTTTACTCACGGAACGGATTGCTTCGACATTCCCGACCCCAACTAAGCTTATAACGAATAAGAAAAACTTGGAGAAATACTGTGAATACCACAGGGACCATGGACATGACACAAATAATTGCAGAAACCTAAGAAGAGCTATAGAAGAGGCCGTGGAATCAGGAAAGTTGGACCACCTTGTTAAAGGGATCCGTCAAGCAAGAGTAAAAAGCGAGGCAGACAAAACAGAAAAAACCCCACCGGCACAAATCCTCATGATACGCTCCGAGGTGCACAAGGATATCCCACAGGAGCAGTATTACCAATTCTCGCCTTTAAGAGACATAACCCCCTCTAACGAACCAATAGTCATCAAAGCCGACATTGGGGGGACCAAAATGAGGCATGTCCAAGTGGACGGTGGCAGTGAGTGTGATATTCTCTACGAAAAATACTTCTCCAAATTACCAAGAAATGTTAGAGAAAAGCTGCGAAAAGTAGAAAAACCACTAATGGGGTTCGCGGGAGAGCGAACATGGCCCATCGGGGAGCTCCGCACTGAAGTAACAATTGGAAGATACCCGAATTGGAAAACGGAAAAAATTATGTTTTTGGTCATTACAGCAGACTCTGGAAACAATGCAATCCTTGGGAGAGAAGCAATGAGAAAATTTGGAATAATAGCATCTACGATCCACTCGCAAATAAAATTCCAAAGTGAAACAGGAATAACCACGTTGTTATCCAACCTTCACACTGAACGAAGGGTGCATGGGAGTGGGTGGAGCTCACCAGATGACGAGGACAGAGAGCTCCCCATGTACCCAGAAAGGATAACACAACCCCTGGAGACACCAACGTTCAGGCAAAGGATACGTAAAAGGAATAGAGGAGCCAGGAAGCACAACAGACCCAGAGGCTCAGGGAAAAAGACGGGGGCCTATAAAGACATTTGTCAAAAAGTGGATTCCCTAAAAAGACAGAAGGGATAAGACCGATTAATTATCGGATAAGTCCCAATGAAGAAAGCTAGCAGCTAGGAACCTTACTATGTAATGTCCTCCTGCCAATTATTTTGCAATAAAATAAAGCTTTCAACAAACTATAAGATCGATCAAAATAATATTAAACGCGCGTAAAACTGGACAAAAAGACTTCATAAATGTTCAAGGGGACGCCCATTAAGACGTTTATGGAGCAATAAAAAGAGCCTCCCGAATAAAAAGGGAAAGGCCAAAAAACCACCCAGAGACGGAGCCATTATAAATGGCAAAGTCAAGGGTAGGTTAAAAAACCACCCAGAGATGGAGCCATTATACATGGCGAAGTCAAGGGTAGGTTAACCAAAAAAACCACTTAAAGACGAACTCATTGTAAAAAATGACGAAGTTAAGAGTAGGATAATTTAATTGCAGGTACCAAAATATTATGTACGGAGACCTCCCCCAACATAAAGGAAGGTCCGGCAGATATCCATTACATTTGTTCAAAGGCGCAGAGGCCATCAAAAGACAAAGTTGTTTAAAGGGATTACATATTGTTCAAAAGAATAATACAAAAGCAAAAGCTGAAGAAGGACTTACGTGAAGACTGGAAAGGCACTTTATCAGTTTTGGTTCTCCACCTCTTTGATCGAGAACCACCAGCACTTTTGGACGAATTTCTTCTTTTCTTCAAACGACCTGCAACAGTATTCCTTTGAGCTTCTTCCTCCACATCGCCGCCAGCACCATCAAAAACATCTACAATATCCTGTTCATTCACTTGCTCTCAAGTCGCAGGGACCGGTGTTTCAGCCACTACATCAGCAGGTGTCTCCGAGGCCCCCTCCTGCGCCACAGATGATGGGGTCAAGGGAGGAGCCAGAGCTATTGGCTTGAAGACTATGCCGGACAACGAAGGCTGTCTATCGATAAGTTGCTTAAAAGACATCTCTGCAAAGAAGGTAACTTAGATCAATATTCATCACATCTATCAAAGTAAACAACAACAACAAATGCAGAGTGTGCAAAGAAATTAACCTACCCTGACCATCACATTCAATTGCAACATCCAATGTACCATACTCCCAACACCTCGCAACACGAGACTTAAACAACACAGCTTATGGATATACACAAAGTTTTAAACCATACGAAGACGGGCAATTCACATCCACCTGCTTCACACCAAAAACACTCGGAGTACCTATGGATTTGTACTCCAACCTTTCCCTATCTATCAAACCGCTCCGATTATCAGGAACCACTTACTGGTCCACATAAACAAACAAACTTTTCCAATCCCTAATCTCCACCCCACCAGTAATAAACAGTTCGTAATCACCGTTTTTGGAGACAGTTACCCAATCACTAGATTCTTTAAGTTTATAAAAGAAGTTAAATAGGGCAACAGACGGTTCTATACGATTGGCACTACACAAGACCTGAAAAGCTACGATCTTTGCAACACCGGTCGGATGAACAGTAGATATATGGCATTTGTAATAATCTAAGACAGCCAGAAAGAAGGATGAAAAAGGGATCCTAAGATTGCCAAGAGAAAATGCCTTCACATATATCCCAACAAAACCATCGGGTGGATCGCAAATAGATTGCCCTCCTTTGGGAAACCTAACTAAGTTAGGGTTCTGGGAAAAATAGGCGGAAACAAACTCTTGATAAGCAGGACGACTAAGGGTGCTAGTAATGGTTAGCAATCCTCTCTTCGTCATTTATCCTTAAAGAAGAAAAAGTAAACGGGAGATAGTAGGATTACCTGGCAATGATCGACGAAAAAGTCAGCACAGAAGGGATTGTTAGGAATTACTAATGAACGAAACCCTCTTTTTTGTGGTAATAAGTTGGTATTTATATGGGTAATAATCACGGGCAACTACCCAGTGATAAGTTACCCCGGGTTTCGCGCCAACAAGTTGCTACCAAGGGATAAGATGTCATTATGACTCTGTCATACGAGACTTTAATACCGCTTAAATGTTCGATTAGACGGGGCGAGCTGCGTAATGCAGCAACGGAGCAATAGAAGGACAGAGCGACCTCTTTGCAAGTCTCGAAGGTATGATTATTTACTTGTTTTATTTTTTAAGTCTAATGCGATATTCTACAGATAGAACCTCCCATCAGACTGGGGGGCTTGATGATATACCCATACGGAGCTCTACCTCCGTACTCGAAGCAGAATACGAAGCCACCTTCGTACAGGTAAAATTACTTACACCCAGAGTGGAGCTCGACCTCCGTCCAGTATAATTGTCCCGGAGCTCCTGAGGTAGCAAATACCCAGCTCCAAGGTAAAATATATCAAGAAGATCGGGTATAGATACTTTCTATGATTATCCGATCTCAATAACATAATTAAAGTCCGAACACTTCGAACGTGGCTCGCTAAGAGATTACTACAAATCTCCTCAAACAAGGAAATAGAATATATCGAAAAGAGGGAGAGATTTACCCTAAATCTCTTACCCTCCTCTCCAAGTTTTCCACCCTCTATATAAATAGAGGAAGAGCCATACGGCACATCATCATCTTCCGCTCTCAAAAAGACAACCCCCGTAAACAAACCCTCAGCCTCCTCGAACGGTTGAGAGTAAACAAATATAGGCGTAAAGCGGCCGCAGCCCTATTACCTTTAGGGAATCGCCTTCAAATCACCATCAACACCCTAATCCCCCTACTCACACCTCCGGTTGAGCCATAATGCGATTATTTGATCAAACAGCAACCATAACTAATTGTTTCACTTCATCTTTATAGATGTATAGGGTTTTAGCTACTCATAATGTTAAGAGCTAAAGGTTCAAATAAAAAGGAAGACATAATGTACCAAATATGAAGTAATAATCCAAATCGAGGTTACAATCGAGCTACAATAAGTAACAATAGCCAAAATTAATCTTCAAGTCTTCAAATGATGTTGGAGTAGTGAAAACCCTTGAAAAACGGCTGAGAGAAAGTGTGTGAGGTGAAAGTGTCCAAGATTAGGTTTAGGGTTGAGTGGGTGTTGGAATTTATACCCAAAAGTGAGAGAAAATACTGTAGCCAGATACGGGTCGCGCCGCGACCAACCGAGATCGCGCCGCGAGAATTGCCACCGATCGATTAGAAGATTATAGATAAAAATATCGCGCCGCGAGTCTCTCTCCTCGCGCCGCGAGGTGTGCTGGTGATCGGTGAACCGGCAAGCGACTGACTGGTGAACGGGCTCGTGAACGGGTTCGCGACGCGAGCCACCTTCCTCGCGCCGCGAGGTGTGACTGGTCGTGCAGTTTCAGTTTCGTTTTCAACCATTCTTCATCCATTAGTGCATATGGACCATCGTTAATCTATTTTCTACCATTTATGAGTCTTGTACCTGCTGTAATCCTGAAACCACTAGCAAATACCATAAAGCACCACAAAACATGTATAAACGGCTATAAATCGTGTACGAAACGTCCAAATAAGATGTGAGAAATATGTATAAATTGAGACACATCAGAGACCAATTAAGAGTAAGCGAGTTTTAAGTAGTTTAGAGAAGTTTGAATTTTAATGACTCCCGTAACCTTGATTTTGAAAGCAGTTAGTTAATTTGAAAATGTTAGTAATTCCGTAGAATTAATTGAAAAGAGATTTTGTGAAACAATAATATTAAAAAGCACAACCATTTGGAATAGGTCACATGTCAAATTATCACAATGTCACTTTTTATGTTGAACTACTTAATATGTAATTAAGATGAACTCTCGTTATACTCAAATCGCTCTTGCGAATAATTTCTACCCTAACAATCAAGCATTAAGTCCTAAGTTGGTTTTACGATTTAATCTAAAAAGCTTTCTCTCGAACTGCTTATTAATCGTCTAATTAGATTTCTCTATCATAAACGACTAACACATTCATCCAAATTCAATTATTTAAATCTCTATCACTAGTTTCTCTCGAACTCTAATGACTTAGAATTAATTATAGCCCGATTAATTCTTTCATAAACCAATTAGCAATTCTATAGATTTCTCTATCATAAACGACTAACACATTCATCCAAATTCAATTATTTAAATCTCTATCACTAGTTTCTCTCGAACTCTAATGACTTAGAATTAATTATAGCCCGATTAATTCTTTCATAAACCAATTAGCAATTCTATAGATTTCTCTCAAACTTCTATAATTAATTACTAACTAATCTATATAAGAAATCAAAACAATATATAAACTTAGACAAGCATGGTTCTAATCGTATAAACCGTGTTCAACAATTATAATAACAAAGTGACAACTTTATGACATGCTCACATTATCCAAGTGGGTGTAAAGAAAATTAGCTACTCATGACAAGATAAATTAAACTAACGATCATCAAATAAATATAATCCATAATAATAATTGTATAATGATAAAGTCTTGCAATTAAGTAACAATAGATAATATATAAAACTAAAAGAGAAAAGAAATATAATACGGCTGTGTCAATCGAAGTCGAGAACTCCACGTGGAGAATTTTTCTTTGCTGCTGCCTTCGAACACAAAAGCTAATTCGACCAACCTCTCAATTCGTAACGCACCACTTGCCGAATTCCCCACGTAAAACTATAATTCCAATTCCCTAAGAGCTAATTAATTCGATAGATAGATGATACGTGATATTCTCGGCTGCATTATGTAATAATATATATAGGATGGTTTGCTTGGGTCCCACGTATGCCTTTTCTAGCCGACTTTCAATTTTTAGCAACAATAATAACTATCACAATACCCGTACGTTGTTCGGGTTACACTAAATAAATTATTTTTTTTAATTCACAAAACTTAACTAACTGAACAAAAAAACCATATTAACACAATTAGCTAAATAGCATTGTCCAGATAGAAGTTTATTAAAATTATTCTAGGCCAAGCATTATACGCAAATAGTTATATGATTTATAACATATACATTTCATATAAATGTCTGTCTCTAAATAGTTTTATCTAAGTAATGATTGAGTCTATTTTATAACTTTAACCCATTAAAGCCTAGTAATTTGATCTTATTGACCTAACTCCACAATATCTATAGGCAACTATATCTATATTACTATATAAAAGTTATACCCCATGTTGATTGTTAGGAAAAATGTGACATGTAAACTGACCAAAATACTTTTAATGAATTAAATCATCACCAAATCTTAATATTAAAATACACCACCACTCTTTTATATTAGAAAAAAATCTCAACTGTTCCCTTTTAAATCAAAACTCTAGATATCGTACTAGAATATAATTCAATAATATTATGTTATAACATCAATACTAAATTAACAACATTTAAAATTTTAATTTTGTATACCTTATTGTTTAATTTTTTTATAAATTATATATAATAACGTTCCATACATATTTTTATAAAATATACATCTAGAATTATTATTTGTATATATATTTATTTCATATGTAAACAATATTGTATTTCATTTGTAAATTGTAATAATTGAACTATTGAAGTATGTGGCGGACTGCTCAACATACACATATGCATATGGCAAATAAAAAGCCTGTGAATTGAATATTGATGAAGATCCACACATACCAAACACAAAACTCTCTTCTCTTCTTCTCTAAACTCGTACTCTTATTATATATATCGTAACATCCTGCTAGTACCCATATCAATATAAAAAAATTGAATGTTAAGAAAAAAAAAACACTAAACACAAACACACATTAACAGTCTAACTCTCACTGTTTTCTTATATATTTTTAATATCACGGCATGAATTCTTTTGAGAATGGAAAGCAGCATCCTAGTAAATTGATATGGTTATTGACTTTTGTAAGTGACATGCGGAAAAGAATAAGAGAAGATCCAGCATAAGAAGATGAAAGTTTCTCTTCCCTCTAAAAACACGTACACTCCATCTTTAAGGAACAAAAGACGAAATCACTGGCGACGGCCACGAACCTTTATCACAGAATTCTTCGGTGATAACACATCGATATCCACTTAAATCCATGGCTTTCTATCTCAACCACCATCGTCTCCGGTGACCAAAAACCACCATCGTCTCCGTTGACAAAAGACCACCACTGCCTATGACCACAACCCCCAGAAACTACCGCCATCTTTCTTCCTTTCTCTTCTAATCTAAAAAAACCACCACCACCTGTTGGAATATATAACTAAATATCATTATTCACGAGTACGCAACGGAAGCAAATCAAATCATGTAATCAAATAATTAACCTTGAAATAGGATTAAGGAATACCTCTTAATGTAGATGATAAAGTAAAGAAACTTTAAAAGGATTTGAAGTAAATCCCTCTACGATCGCACACTAGACACCCCTTATACCGTATGCTAGTACCTTGATCACGAACCAAACAACCCTTTGTTACTTTCCCTTAAAGTCGAACGAACCAAAACCCGAAAACCCTTTTTCTTGGAGGGTTCGGCCGAAACAAGAAGAGAAGGAGAAAGAGGAGAGAATTGCTATGTGAAAAGGAATTAGAAAACCCTTGAATTAAGCCCTCTATTTATAGGGAATAATTAGGGTTTTATTATCTTGGTGAACAAGTTAGATCAAGGCTTAAAAGGCCTTAATCAAAACCGCCCCCCCCTTTAGATTTAGGGTCCAACACCAATTTCCTTATTTCACATTTTAATCCTCCTCTTTAATTAATTAAATACAATTAACCCTTTAACTTATTTAAATTAATCATTTCGTGATCTAATTAATCAATATATTACTTTAATATACTAATTAATAGTATAGAGTTACCGTGTCATTTTGTGTGACCCCGTAGGCTTAAATTAC
Organism: Erigeron breviscapus; assembly: GCA_034093135.1. Lineage (NCBI taxonomy): Eukaryota > Viridiplantae > Streptophyta > Magnoliopsida > Asterales > Asteraceae > Erigeron > Erigeron breviscapus. The sequence goes on along the minus strand of CM067170.1, from coordinate 37,189,456 downwards.
TTCCGGACATACGTTCATTTTACGTGATCACATACTAACAGCTCCCACTTGAGCTCGTAACAAATGAAGGTAATAACATTGGTTAGCGTCTAGCAACACGCCAATGCTCCCAAAAATATTTAAGTATAGTTTCTTAAAGTATATTTAAATGGTTGTGGCATTTATTATCCCTTTGTTCAGATACCGTGTTAAACATGAATATGGATCAATGTCATTTCATAATTTAACGATTCTGTTTCTCATTTCACCACTACTTAAGATTACCAAAACATAATCGAGACACATCTGGATTCATTTTGGACATGGCCATGTAAACATCTTAAATAGTCCCAATGAGGGCTCAATGGTATCATTCTGCAACTATTAGTTGGAGGAACAAATCATGTATTGACTACACGTGTCAGTCATCATACTTCACTACACTTTCTGAAAATAGCCCTTTATGTACTCCCTTATTCAGGAGAGTTAGAACTATATCAAGTAAGTGCAATCCATACATGTTGACCTGCTTGTATCTCAAGTCAAAGGATCAATAAAGTAACCATTTACGAATTTCACTTAATGACGTCGATCCATAAAGTGATAAATTCGTTAGTGGGGTAGTCCGATATGCATCAACTATGGATATCATGTGAGTTTGGTGGGACCATCCATTATATTTGGTGGGACCATCCATTATATATTCCAAAAATATAACCAATCGCTCAGATTTGTCTTAATTTAATTATATTCCCATATAATTAATCGACAATGGACAATTTAGAATATTTAATAAAATATTCAAGGATTAAACATGCAAATATAGGATACAATTAATATTAAATGAAATCAAACATATCAAGTACTTTATTTCATTATGAAAAATATAAATTGTTTAACATCCCTTATCCAAATACCGAAACAACAGATTTACATGAAATAACTAGCTAATTTAAGTCCTATGCCCTCGGCATGCCTTTCAAGCTTGGGCCTAGCCAAAGCTTTTGTGAAAGGATTAGCTAAGTTAAAATCTGTGTGAACTTTGAGTAATTTGATCTCTCCTAGTTCGATCTGCTCACGAACATAATGATATCTTCTAGCATAATGTCTGGCACCTTTCTGAGCTCCGGGCTCGTTGGCAATGATTAATGCACCAGTGTTATCACAGTACATATCAGTGGGTAAGTCACTCGAGGGGATCACGTCAAGCCCGCTAATGAACTTCCTTATCCAGACTGCTTCCATTGCGGCTTCTGAGGCGGCAATGTACTCAGACTCTGTTGCAGACATGGCAACTGTAGTTTGCTTCTTGCTTTTCCAATCCACAGCACCTCCGTTAAGAAACGAAGACGAATCCTGACTGAGACTTCGTGTGTCAATCTTTATAAGTTGTGAATCAAAATCCATCAGAATCGGAAGTATCCGTTCACTTGGTGCTCGATAGATCAGGATTCTCTCATTACACCAAACAATCAATGTTTAGCTAGACACGTAGGGAAATTCAGACTGTTGTGTAACAGAAGCGCTAAAGTGGGCTTTCAATCATTTGGTACTCTGTCGATACGCGTAACGACGGTTTTGACGCAGAAAGAAAAATTAGGGTAGCTAGTGATAATTAACGATGTTTTGCGCCGCCACATCGGGTCTAGTGCATCTAACCGCATACATAATAGAACCCACAACTGAAGCATAATGGATTCTTCGCATACGCTCCACCTCATTAGGTGTAGAAGCACCGTTATTGCTAGATAAGTTAAGTCCTTGCATGAGTGACCTTATCAATATAAGCACTTTGACTTAGTCCAATTAACCGCTTTGATCTATCTCGGTAGATCTTGATTCCAAGAATAAATGCCGCTTCTCCTAAATCTTTCATGGCAAAACACTTTCCAAGATGAGATTTAACATCTTGCAACATTGGAATGTGTTTTCCTATGATGACATCAACAAATAAGACAAGGAAAGTAACATTACTCCCACTAGCTTTGCGATATACACATGGCTCATCGGGATTTTGAACGAAACCAAACCTTTTGATTTCTTCATCAAACCGCTTGTTCCAACTTCTTGATGCTTGCTTTAGTCCATAAATGGACCTTTGAAGCTTGCATACTTTGTTGGGATGTTTTTGATCAATAAAACTTTCAGGTTGATCCATATGTTCTTCTTCATCCAAGTAACCATTTAAGAAGGCAGTCTTAACATCCATTTGCCATATCTCAAAGTCATAGTACGCAGCTATGGCTAAGAGAATCCTAATAGCTCTAATGTCCGCAACTGGAGAAAAGGTCTCATCATAGTCAACACCAAAACGTTGAGTATAACCTTTCGCCACGAGACGAGCTTTATAGGTGTGTACATTTCCATCCATGTCCGTCTTCTTCTTGAAGATCCACTTACACCCAACAGTTTGAGCATTTTGTGGAAGATCAACCAAGCTCCAGACTTGATTGTCTTTCATGGATTTCATTTCCACCTTCGTAGCTTCAAGCCATTTTTCAGATTCCGGATCTGATAATGCAGCTTTGAAATTCGGAGGCTCATCAAGATCTCCTAAAACGTTTTCTTCTACCATCAGACATAATCTGTCAGTAGGACGTCTTGTCCTTTCGGACCTACGAAGTGGAATCGCTTCATCATCATCGACTTGAGGTTCATCACTTTAAACATTCCCCCCCCCCAAGTTGATGATTGCTAGGAGCTTCAGAAGGTGACACATCTTCCTCTTGAGTCTCATCAAGTTCTATAATCCTCCCACTGTTCTTTTGAGCTAATTCCTTTTCAAAGAATTCAGCATATCGAGCAACGCGAACAATGTTTTTGACGGGATCATAGAAGTCGTAACCCATCGTTTCCTTAGGGTATCCGACAAAGATGCACTTAGTAGTTCTAGGTTCAAGTTTGTCAGGCGTATCGCGCTTCACAAGTGCCTCACATCCCCAGACTCTTAAGTAAGACAGATTAGGGACATTTCCATGCCATAATTCATATGGTGTCTTGTCAACCTTCTTGGTTGGAACCATATTGAGAATGCGTACAGCAGTCTCTAGAGCATAATCCCAAAACAAAAATGGGAGAGTCGTAAGGTTCATCATAGATCTCACCATGTCTAGCAAGGTTCGATTTCTCCTTTCAGACACTCCATTATGTTGAGGAGTGTATGGAGGAGTAAGCTGTTGGACAATTCCACACGCTTTTAGATAATCCTAAAACTCTTGGCTTAAGTATTCACCACCTCGATCTGAACGAAGAATCTTGATGGTTTTGCCGAGTTGATTTTCTACTTCATTTTTAAACTCTTTGAATGTTTCAAACACTTCATGTTTATGTTTAAGCAAGTAAACATAAACATAACGACTGAAATCATTCATAAAAATGATAAAGTAGCTAGCATCTTTCTTTGACTCATGTCTAAATCGGCTACATACATCCGAATGTATTAGTCAAAGTAGTTCCTTAGCCTTTTCTGATTTTATGCGAAAAAGGTATTCTTGTCATCTTGCCGAAAACACAAGACATGCATTTTTCAAATGATTCATCATTTGATTGTAAGATCCCTTTACGTTGAAGTCTTTCAATGCTTTTCTTGCTAACGACAATTCAAAAGATACGCATTTATCAAATGATTCATCATTTGATTTGTAAGATTTTTTCACATTGAAGACTTTTAATGCGTTTCTTGTCAAAACCACGCATTTTTCAAATGATTCATCATTTGATTTGTAAGAATTCTTCACATTGAAGACTTTTAATGCGTTTCTTGTCAAAACCACGCATTTTTCAAATGATTCATCATTTGATTTGTAAGAATTCTTCACATTGAAGACTTTAAATGCGTTTCTTGACAAAATTAAACAAGATGACAATGTCAAAGATAGATAGAGTCCAAGTTAACTTGACTCTTTTTCTATTGAATTATCATTTGAATCTCATCAACACTTATAATTCAGTTAAGAAGATACTTGAAGAACTAGTTAAACCAACTTGCTTCTTCTTCTTGTTCAACTCAGCTAGATACTTAGGACAATTCCTTTTCCAGTGTCTCACTTTAGCATAGTGATGACAAGACTGGTCTTTAGCCGTATGCTCCTTTTTCCAAGGGGTCTTTTAAGGTTTTGAGACTAAATACTTTGTTTTCTCTTACCAAAGTTCTTGCCCTTAGCTTTACGGTTGTTTTGCTTTCTAAACCATTCCCCCCTGATCATAAGAACTTGGGGTATCTCAGATTTCTTAGGAAGGTTTTCCTCATACTCAATCAACTTGATTATGAAGTCCAACTTATGCTATGCAAATTGTAATTGTGCACAAACTTCTCAAAGTCTCTTATGCCAATAACAATCGGCAGAAGATACACATAGTTTAACCTTTCCAAAATGCTCAAAGTAACTCTTCATCTTGAGTACACGAGCATTCACCGGTTTCCCATACTCGTGTTCAAGTTATGGAGTGACTCAATTAGCTCAAGTAATTTCAACTCCAACTTGTTTTCCGTACATAGACTTGAGTTATTTGATCATATCACACGGATTTTGCAATCCGAATTGCTTTTTGAAGCTCGGGAGACATGCTTCTAGCATCAAATAAGCAACCTCAATATGTTTATAGTACTGAGTATTTTATGCTTCCAACTGCAAAGCAGTGGCATTCGCATTAGGAATAGCGAAATCTGAGTTTCAATGACACGAGTTTTCTTTTCAATTTTTAGAACAATTCTCTATTGACAAAACAGACATTGAAATTGGTTTTAGAAAGTTTTCCGTTTCTAGCATCGACCTAAAAGCCGATTGGTGTATGTTTTGTGAAGGATTTGTTGCCTTTTACAAAACAGATTCAAGTTCAATTATCGGTATTTTCGATAATTCATCCTTAAGAAATCAATTACCCAATGTTTACAAAATAAACAATTAATTTCATTAAGGCTAGGATCCAATTGACATACACTCATTTCATCAGTTGATCTGCTAGAAATGATTGTACTCAAAAGGTAAGTGACGAGCAGTAATTGCATTACATGTGCAATTCCTAGTAAGAATGGGACCTACAAATGACACTTGATTCATCAAGTGATTTGTAGTCATGTTTTGTCCCATCTTTTGCCACGAGTTAAGGTCTCACCGCTTAACTCGCTTTAAGTCGTCCAACCAAGAACGCGCAAATTTGTCCACCACTGTGTACAAGTGAGTGGGATTTGCCATGCAACTGCCATTTCACCACTGTGTACCAGTGAGTAAAACAACAGCCACAAGTGTCCTTTACGAGTTGGATGTCAATGACTTAAGTTTATTGGGTCAATCAATTTGATGTGTGATCAAAAGTTATGTTTGAAGATTCATGCATATCTTCTAAACATAATATGTTTATAAAACTCATTTTATTGCCTTTAAATACAAAAGAGCTCGGTAGCTCCATTTGAACGCACAAAGAAGCGCAAGGGCAAAGGTTTGCGATGGACGCAATTAAAAACCCGCCCTTTTAGAAGGCTAACGCACTTCGGCTTATACCTCTCTTAGAGTTTGTTCACATGGGTGAGCCGGTGTATCTTTTGATTTTAGGGCACCAATTTTATAAACAAAATCATTATTTCAATATAGTTTAGTCAAGTTTAATTTTCGAAAAACAATTTTGCACACAATTTTCTTAAAGGGCAAAACTAAACTTACTAAACATAAACACGTAACAATTAGGTATCCATCCTTGGTTAGGCCACTATGGTTTAAGATTGGCTCCCCTTTCTCAAGGAAAAGGACCACATACATCAAGTAAACTTGATTGCGTAAGCCAAAATTTAATAACAAATTTATCACATAAACACATAAGGTGTTGATTGGAAAATTCCAGCAGCTTCACGACCCATTTAGGCCTAGAGGATGGCCGAACTGGGATTAGCACAGAACTACAAAGTTGTAGCCCTATGAGTCTAGTATCTACAGTTCAAAGGACGACTTCTAACTCCTCACGGATTAAAAGATATGGTCGTTTTAGTGGACTGGTGTCAAGCAGCAACATTAACAAATAATTATCACATTGTCAAACAATTAATTATTTTAATTATCCACCTAAATAGACCTAGTGATCAAGTAATTTATCATTATAACTAAGTAATAATCATGAATTAATTGCATGTAAAAACTCATGATTATTACTTCTATTTAACAATTAAATTAAAGGTAATCCATAAACGCATGCAATTAACACATTAATCATGCAATAAATCAAAACTTGCAATTAGGGTTTCAAAAAAAAACAATTTTTTTTTATTTCCAGATTTTCGAATTAGGGTTTATCAAAAAAATAATTTTTTTTTTTATTTCATTATTTTATTACAATTAAACCAATTAATTAATAAAATAATCAAAATAATTACATAAAAATTCGAAAAATATGAAACCCTAACCCCCCTTCAAGTTTTGATTTTAGGTAATTAAAAATCACATGGGTGGCTCGTGATACCACTGTTGGAATATATAACTAAATATCATTATTCACGAGTACGCAACGGAAGCAAATCAAACCATGTAATCAAATAATTAACCTTGAAATAGGATTAAGGAATACCTCTTAATGTAGATGATAAAGAAAAGAAACTTTAAAAGGATTTGAAGTAAATCCCTCTACGATCGCACACTAGACACCCCTTATACCGTATGCTAGTACCTTGATCACGAACCAAACAACCCTTTGTTACTTTCCCTTAAAGTCGAACGAACCAAAACCCGAAAACCCTTTTTCTTGGAGGGTTCGGCCGAAACAAGAAGAGAAGGAGAAAGAGGAGAGAATTGCTATGTGAAAAGGAATTAGAAAACCCTTGAATTAAGCCCTCTATTTATAGGGAATAATTAGGGTTTTATTATCTTGGTGAACAAGTTAGATCAAGGCTTAAAAGGCCTTAATCAAAACCGCCCCCCCCTTTAGATTTAGGGTCCAACACCAATTTCCTTATTTCACATTTTAATCCTCCTCTTTAATTAATTAAATACAATTAACCCTTTAACTTATTTAAATTAATCATTTCGTGATCAATTAATTAATATATTAC
>CM067170.1:37064875-37181441 GCA_034093135.1 Erigeron breviscapus | reverse complement strand
GGTATCCAGGAACAACCGACTGGAGGAGAAGGAGTCGGCATTCGGGTTAGACCAACTACCGAGGAAGAAGTTGGGAGTGAACTCCTGGACATCATTGCTGCGTACTTCGATTTTGATGAGTATGGGAGCATGTTTGAAGATCCATCAGTCTCTTCGGCTCAAGACAAGTGTTTGTATATTGATGCAATACTTGATCTAGTTGATTCAAATGCAAAGGGATCAAATGAGCTTTCTCTACAAGCAACCGTTGCAGTGGGCAAGGTTGGGGTAGATAATCAATCAAAATTGGACTCAAATCGGGAGTTGGATACTTCTGAGGTGATTGAAAAGAAGAGCAGGACTCCAGTGGAAGCAACACCTGAAGTTCCTGATGACAGGGTTTTTGGCCAGCACTTAGGATGACAAACGAAGACTTGAAGATCACATCTAGATGCTAGTGTCAAGGGGGAGACTGTTAGTGCATGTTTCTCGGTGACAAAAGCATTCTAGATGTGTTACATATATTTGTATATATCCAAGTCTTGTAATTTATCTTGTAATTACCGTTTGTCAATAATATTACCTTGGCATATCTTGTTGATCATATTGGGATCCATTTATGTTTATGTGTTTGTTTATTATTTGTATTTTGCAGGTTTTAGACATAACATGTAAAGAGTCATTAAGTTAATATTGTTTCTGCGTTTAACAGCAGTTGAAATATTAACTTAATGTACTTCCAAAGGGAAGCTAAGTTATCTGTATTTCTGCGTATTTACAGCAGGAGAAACAGTAACTTATTGAATACTTCCAATAGGTAATATAGACAATGTTGTTTCTGCGTACTTACAGCAGTAGAAACATTGTCGTTAGCCAATGATTGGTTCTGCGTATATTTACAGCAGTTTAAACATTGGCTGAGTTAATATCGGTTCTGCGTCTTGACAGCAGTAAAGATATTAACTCTGAGTGTAATGTCGGTTCTGTGTCTTGACAGCAGTAAAGACATTAACTCAATATATCCTAAGTGTTATTTGAGGGTTCTTAGGAACAAACAAATGTTTTGCTTGTTCAAATTAAGAACACTCAAATGGTCATTTGAGAGTTTCAGAAACAAGCAAAAGTATGCTTGTTCTCAAGAACTCTCAAATGGTTTGAGAGTTTCTGTGGAAACAAGCAAAAGTATGCTTGACCACAAAAACACTCAAACGTTTTGTGTGTTCAGGGAAACACGCAAAACAGGCCAAAACCCTAATGGGCCTTGACCATAAGAAACACGCATGTAACTATTGGGCCTGCGTGTTTCAGAACACGCAAATGAGCATTTGCGTGTTCCAGAAACGCACAAATGGGCATTTGAGTGTTTCTGGTCATGTGCCTATAAATAGTGGTGTGTGTTTGTGTGTTCCAACAAGAGTGTAGTGAGAGAAACAGCAAAACCTAGAGAGAGAAAACCAAGAACACGCACGGTTTATCTTGTGGGTAGTTGAATCACGCACGAACCGCAAACACACACCCGGTTTGGACGGCTTGTAGACTTAGGTTACCACGTCGGTTGGTAAGGTTTGTCCGGAGAGCCGTTTCACTATAGTAACCAAATACGGGTGTTATATTCACGCAAAAAGATATATATATATATATATATATATATAGATATAATATATATATATAGAATAGATATAGAAAGGTATATATAATATATATATATATATTATATATATATATATATTATATATATATATATATATATATATTATATATATATATATATATATATATATATATATATTATATATATATATATTATATATATATATTATATATATATATATATATATTATATATATATATATATATATATTATATATATATATATTATATATATATATATATATATTCATAAATCTCTTATACAAAATCACTATATTCTACATATATATATATATTATATATATATATTATATAATAATATATATATATAATAATATTATATATATACAATACTAGCACGATACCCACGCAATGCCGCGGTGGTCGTGGCGGCGACAGTGTGGTGGTGGGAGCGACTGTTGGTGGTGGAGGCGGCGTCAAGTGGTGTAGATAATTGATGTAAAAGTAATTGATTTAAAAGGTTAATGAAGATATTTTAAAAGATAAATGACTGGTAGTGTAATTTAATCATTAATGTTATTTTAGATAATTTCCCCATGTAACATTTAAAGAGAGAGTTGTTTTTTTTTTATTAGATGGTATAAAAGTATAGATTAGGTGTTTAGGGGAATTAGGATTAAGAAATAGGGGTATTTTGGGTATAAAAAAGTGCCGAATTTCCTAAAATAGGAGAGAATTCAATATGTTTTATAAGGGACTAGCATGAGTACCCGCGCAATGCGGCAGTGTTGTGGCGGCAACGGTGTGGTGGTGGGGGCCACTGTTGGTGGTGGAGGCGGCGTCGAGTGGTGTAGATAATTGATGTAAAAGTAATTGATGTAAAAGGTTAATGAAGATATTTTGGATAAATGACTGATATTGTAATTTAATCATTAATGGTATTTTAGATAATTCTCCATAACTTTTAAAGAGAGGGTTGTTTTATTTATTAAATAGTATAAAAGTATAGATTAGATGTATAGGGGAATTAGGATTAAGAAATAAGGGTATTTTGGGTATAAAAAAGTGCTGAATTTCTTAAAATAGAAGAAGTCAATATGCTTTATAAGGGTTTATAGATTTATAGATTATAGATAGATTAATTGTAGTTGATCACTTGATTGTTGCCTTTGGGCTTTTCTCTTGGCTGACTGCCTGACTCCACGAGATCACACCACAAATGGGCCGCCCCACTTTTCTTCTTTTCTTTTCTTCCAGCCCATAATTTGTGACTTCACTTTTCTCTTTTTTTCGTTGTTGATTTCGGCTGTTCACTCACACAAGCACTCACATGTACCCTTTGCTTCTTTAATTGCAAAACTAAATGATAAGTATTTTAGTTTTACTGTTCACATAATCGCAAGTCCAGCCATTATAGTATTTAGTCTTGTACTTCATATTTATGCAACGCAAATAATACGTGTCACATTCTTCATCTTTTCAACTCCAATCTTCATTTTTGCGTAAATGATTCTCTTTTAGCTCATTCTCGTTGAATCCCATTTTATAGACCTATAATGAAATAAATCATCTATTAAGTATTCAAAGTCCATAAAAACAAATATAAATTATCATAAAAGAAATGATATCGCGTAAAATAAATATGTATAAAATGGACAATATCACAATCGCAAGTCAGTCATTCGCCACCTTTATTATATGTATGTACGAGCATGGTACCCGCGCAATGCGGCGGCGATGACAGTGACAGTGATATGGTGGTATTGACGGATGGTGACGGCGGCGGCGACCGTTGGTTGGCGGCCGATGCGTCAAGCGGTGTAAGTATTGTTAAAAGAGTAGTGGATATTTTTTAGAAGATAATAGAATGATTGTGTAAATTAATTCATTAAGAGTAAAATGGTAATTTCACGTGTCCTAAAAATGTTAACTTTTCAATATAGGGGTATAATTTTTATATAGTAGTATAGATGTGTGTACATCATAGAAAGAGAAACACACATACCGGGAGGGCTGGTGAAGTTAATAGCATGTTCCAACTCTTCTAGCAAGAGGACATCAACACCTTCTCCCATTACAAATCTATCACGATTCTGCTTAAACAATATATTAAAATGATATGAACTTTTTGTATACAACATTATTTACTTATTTCACTATTTCGCAACAATAGTACATCTCAAATGATTAAACCATGTTTTTTATGTCATGTTCCTAATTTAGCTTTTGTTGTTCTTATTTAATTATTTTTACTTTAACCATTTGGTTTTAGATCAAGTGGCCGGCGTTATTTTTGGGAGGACTGGCGGAGGGGATGTTGGTTTAGAGATACGGGATCGAATCTTGATTCCCCGTGGTTTCGGGCATTTACCTCTTGAGTATGTGGGCATACGTGTTATCATATCTATTTTACAGGAGTGCGAGAGTTTCAACTTCGAACATATTGTCCACCTTGAATGTCACTACTGGGTTTCGAATCATTAACATCTAACACTTGTCGTTCTAAAAAAACGTTTTACTTTACAAAGAATGGATAAACAAAAGGGAATACACGCTGAGTACTTATGATGTATACGGCCTAATCAGTATTATTTTTTTTCAGTTATGGACTTTTTTTTTTAGTATCTCAAAATATTTAAGTTAATACACAATAGTTTTCAAAGCCATTTAAATAAAACGTCAAAATGATACTGATCTAATGAAGAGCATTAGAAATAAGTCTTTCGCCAATAAAGTTTGTGACTCATTGATAAAGTATTTCATCTTGTGATATTATTTCAGGGTCGAGTCTCTCTTTCATATATTAAAAATAGCTATACCTATACCTATAAATCTTAACTCAAAAAATAACACAATTACTCTATATAAATAATAACTAGATGGATGCCCGCACATTGCGGCGGCGGCTCAAGCTTGCTTTAATTGACTGATAACAAATACGTAAAGATGATTAAAGAACCGCTTCTCTAATCCTTCAAATACGTGAAAATAGCAAAGAGCCACCTCTAGGATATATTCCCCATCAAGATAAAACAACTGCACCAGAAATGCCAAAAACGTATTCAAGGTTGGGCACACTTCAATCATAACTACGTATAAAAACCATTCACAACTTACAACTTAGAACCTAATACACCTATGGGCAATTTGCCGAGCCAACCAGTGGGTTTCAATACTGTTTTTGTTCTATAAATCCGTCTCCAATTATATTTGAAATGCATTTATGGTACTTGGAATTCAAAGATTAGAAATCTTCATGATCTTGACCCGTTATCCAATTTATCGTATGACCCAGTATCCGACCTGACCCGTCCATGCGAACCAAGTCTAAGCATAATAATTGAAGATTAAAATATAGACATTACACTTTTAAACTCAGTTGTTAAGTTTCATCTTTGACTCAATGGTAACTAAAGGTTCCAGTTGACATACAAACCCATGAGCATAATCATTAAAAAGGCCATTTATTTGTAAAGTTTTTATTGTATAAAACCATGAGCTTGCAGATTTTATTTTGTTAAAGAAGAGAAAAGGCAAACCATGATAAATCATATTACATTGCATAAATCATCAATAACAGTTAAATTTTTTAGTATATTTAAGAAAGTTCAAGTGAAATTGATGCATACTTCGGGCTAGGGGTGGTGTTTGTGCACCGAACCGGCAATGGCGGATCTTGAAGAACATATCGGTGGGGGCCGGCTTAATAACTTTATATGTTTTCGAACGAAATACCGATAAATTACCACTACTAAGCGAAAAAACGGGGGGGACCCGGGCCCCCTCGGGCCCTAAAGAAGATCCGCCCCTGCGAACCGGGATTAGAATAATTGGGGATGATGGTTGTTTTTGGTTGTTTGTTGGCGATTCCCAAAAGGTAGAGTTAGTCTCTTTACGCCAATTGAGTCTTTTGTGCGATATGTGTGTGATCGAGTATATTAGGTTGAATGCCCTTTTGAGGGTCTTACGATCTCCTTTTATAGGGAGAAGTGTTCTTGGAGAACAAGTAGGCCGCTTAGGGTTTCCTAAGTCTTAGGCCAGAGATATAGTTTCCCTAATTATCAGTTGAAGGTGATAAGATCAAATCCCGAAATTATAGGGAAACAATTCTTATCCCTTTTATCTATCTGCGGAAGCCTTCGTATCGGACGGTCCTTCGTATCACTGCGTCAGGTCCTGCGTACCGCTGGAGGGGTATCAAGCCCCCAGTCCAAGGTGATGACTTTTGCCAAACAGGCATTACGTTGGACTACAACTGGCTTCTTTAATTTCTCCAGGGGTATTTCTTGCAAATTCTCTTAAACCGCCTTAATTAATTTGATTTGAGAGGTAATTAAAGGTGGTAGATGAACTCGTATCCCTAGGCAACTTATGGACGGTCGTAATCTTCATGCAGCCGGGTATATAAACACTTTTTCCCGTCCTTTTTTCTTTATTTTAGTTACTAAAAAAATATCCCCTTTCTCTCTTAGGGTTTCCGATTGTTTTCCCTTCCGATCATCACAGTAGGTACGTGATTTCCTTCCTTTTTCTTCTTTTTTGTCTTTCTATTGTCACTTTCTGATGTTGAAAGGAGGCATCAAAACCACCGAATCGACCGTTATTTGGTCGAAGTTAAATAAGTTTGTTGATAAATATTTTTCTGGAAAAATATCATCCTTTTTAATTCCTTCCGACGGTGATACTGTTCTTACTCTCCCAGATGGGTATGTTGGTTTTTATATCAAATCCATGACTGAGGGTAATGTTAGATACCCTTTTTCATCCTTTATGCTTGGCGTCCTTGACTATTTTGACATCCATATCTCTACTGTAACACCACTAGGTTTGTCAAGAATAGTTGCTTTTGAGGTTATGTGTAGGGCGTATGGCGGTGAACCGTCGTTAGATCTGTTTAGGTATTTTGTGCAAACATGTCCCTCTGGTGATTGGGTTACTGTGGGTAATCGCTCAAAAGCTGGTTGCTTTAGGAGGGGTGGTTTGGATATTCGCGAGTGGAAGAGCGATTTTGTTTTCATGAAAGCTTCCTTGATCCCTGGTGGTTTTGATTCTGTAACCAATAGAAGTTTGTTGTGTATCCATAAAAAGTAGGGGTGAGCAAAAACCGAACCGGAAAACCGACAACCGAAAAAACCCGAAAAAACCGAACCAAAAAACCGAACCAAGAAGAAACCGTGGTTTCGGTTTTGATTTTTTTAAAAACCGACTTTTACGGTTCGGTTCGGTTTTGTTACAAAAACCAACCGAAAAAAACCGAACCGAACCGAAATTTAAAAACCAAACCGACCTATGTCAAAACCGAAGTGATTTTCTACTTTTATTATAGTGATCTATCTATTTATTTTAATTAAACATATACCCATTTTAAACTTTATCCTTAATTGTTTACCATTATAACTTAGAAAATATCTCTGACGCTCTGTACTCCTTTTTCAACCTTCACTTCTCACATATTTTAAAACAATCACCATAATCCACCTACTCTATTTCTAACATAATTCTAGAACTTCAAAGGTATGTAATTTCATTCTTTTGAAATGTGATTTCTTACCAAAATACAATAGATCGGCATCAAATCTTCTTGTTTCCTTACTTTTACACTTGTTATTACTGTTGATTAGGATTTATCTTCTCCTCACTGTGACTAGATCTGCATCAAATCTTCTTCTTCTTGTTATTCTTGTTATTGATGAAGACGTGAACAACAACATCATATGTCTTTTTTATATTTATTATTATTTATAGCTTGTAAAATCATTTCCTACAAAGATAATTCAAGATGATGTGATTGTAAGTTTCTCTTTTGAATTTATGTTAATTTTTTATTGTTCTTTTCTTCAGAAGATATAGTATACATAAGATATATTTTTTATTAGGTAAGAACCGATTAAAAACCGAAAACCGACCCACTAGAAACCGAAAAACCGAAGAAACCGAACCATTGAAAAACCGAACCCATCGGTTTCAAAATCTAAAAACCGACTTGATCGGTTTTGGTTTTGGTTTTGGCCCAAAACCGAACCAAACTGACCCATACTCAGCCCTAATAAAAAGTATGAGAATCCCTTTCCCGAGTATGTTATTGATGAGTTGTGTCGGGAAATTCGATCAAACCCTATCAAGGTTGTAATGTACCCTGATGTTGTTCTGTATAAGGCGAAGTTGATAGGTACATTGCCTGGTGGTGTAGATATAGATGGTAAGGATTTTGATTTCTTTGTTTTGAAGTTTTTTAACCCTGGTCTCTGATCACCATACTGTCATTATTGCCTATTGCAGACATGACTTTCAGGAAGTTTGTGAGAAAAGGTGTGAAAGAGGTAACCGAGGTACCTCGTCTTGAGAAGCAGGGGAGCCTTGTTGCCGATGCTGGCTCTTCTGGTGTTCAGAATGACAATCCTGAGGTGTCAAGCGCTGTGAATCCCCCTGTTTTGAATGTCGATATGTATGATGTTGAAATTCTTGGAGGCTCTGCTGCTGGTAAGAGGAAAAAGAAGAAGGAGGTCCCTGGTTCTAGCATCCCTCAGTCTGTTGCAGGTCGTGTTGTGAAGAGAAGGAAAGTCGGAGATGATGCCAAAGCTACTGAGTTCCGCAGGCCTTCTGATCCGAAGACAGGTTTGATTCTTTTTCCTTTCTCTTCTTATTTTATGTATTTTTAAGCTCCCTCTTTCTTTGTGCAATATATTATATAGTACTTGGTTATTGCAGATGCTCATGACCAGGAGATTCTTTCCTGGTTGGAAGGTGAAGATATGAATGCCCAAGATGTCAAAAAGATAGACAACATGGACAACGAGACATTCCTTCGTGTTTTCAAAAAAGATCGCCAATTTCACACTTATCTTGATGCAGTTATTGCCAGGCGTTTCTCGAGGATGTCTGTTGATCTTAGATCCAAAAGTTTGGAGGTGCAGTCTTTGTTGGCAACTGTTGAGGATTTGAAGGCTAGAGAGGCCAGGTTCATTACCACCGTTGAGTCATCTGACATTGTCCAGGATTTGAAGCAGCAGATAAACATGTTAAAGGCGGATGCAGTGGTGCATGATGAAGCTGTCTTGAAATTGCAGCAGGAGTATGCTGAGGAACGTGAGGGTAGCAGGCTTTTGCGTGAGCAGGCTGATGTGTTGAAGCAGGATCGGGTCAGATTGGTTACAGAGGTAGCTCCTCATGTGAGCAGGTCCTTGCTATACAGTGATGAGGTTGGGCAACTTTTGGGGGATGTAACCACGGCTGAAAGGGCAGAAGAGAGGTCTACTGTTTTGGAGGAATTTTCTGTAGAGGGCAAGTGTGATTTGCAATGCCGGGCAGATTTTGTTGCGAACGCCTCCCATGACCTTGAAGTTGCTGACCAGAAGTGGAGAGAAGCAGTCTTTCCTTACCTGGACAAAGTTGTGGCTAACCCCAATGCTGATGTTGAAGACCTGCTCAAGATTGTGCCTGATGTGATTCAACCTGAAGCCGCTGTTGACCCTCAGTAAATGGTTAAGGCCTGCGTGCCTTTGATTTGGCGTATGTGCCTCCTTAAATAATTCCTCTTTTGCAAACAACTTGTTATGCTGTTTTGGATAATTTATCTTTATGTCTGTGGATATTTTCTCTTGCCTACAGTTTGGAACTGTGGTTTAATAACTAATGGTTGCAGTCTTATAGACTGCTTTGTTAATATTATACAACTTTGATAGTTACTTTTGCAGCTTAAGAGCTGTCTTTGAAGCAGTTATCACTGCTTTTCTTTCGCACCCACTTGCATGCTATTTTATGTGGATATATCCGTAGGTGTTTGTTTGGACTATAGGTCCTTCTAATTTCTGGAATTCCAGTATATGGGCATCCCCATTTTGATGCATATGTATTTTTATGCGTATATATATTTTTACTTTGTTGCGCATATATGCGTCTTTTTCAGAGAAAGAGAAGATATATTCGAAAAATAAGAAGCCTTTATTTACTAATATGGGTGAGGTTACATACCATATCCTCTAGGCTTTAAAAAGACTAATTGTTCTTATAAATGGGGCTTGCCTTTGGACGTATCACTATCCATCTAAGCGCCCGTAGTAGGGTCCTTCGCTCCATGAGAGCCAGTGGGGGCCGTCTTGGCCTTCTTCAGATAGCCTCTTTGCCTTTGTCACCAAGGTCCCTATCCCTCCGTCCGATTCGTACTTGATCATACCATGTACCACAGACGGGATCATTTCAAATTTCTGCATTCCGGGTCTCCCTAGGATCGCTTGGAAGGGTGATGTTCCGCTTACCACCAAGAATGTGATCTTCTCTTTTCGTTTCCAACGTCCCCTTCCTATTGTCATTTGCACCGACAGTTTTCCCAGTGGTTTAGCTGTATTCCCGGAATACCCTTGTACCGAAGCTTCTGTCCTCTTAAAGTTCATTCGTGACACAGGGTGTAACTTCCAGAATGCTTTCTCATATAGGACATTGCATTCGCTTCCCGTATCTATAATAATATCTTTCACCTTTGATATTTCTAGAAGTGCTGAAGGCCTTGCCATTGTAAAGTGAGGGAAACGTGATACTCGTCATATCTCCCCTGTAGGCCTTTGATTTGGCGTATGTGCCTCTTTAAACAATTCCTCTTTTGCAAACAACTTGTTATGCTGTTTTGGACAATTTATCTTTATGTCTGTGGATATTTTCTCTTGCCTACAGTTTGGAACTGTGGTTTAATAACTAATGGTTGCAGTCTTATAGACTGCTTTGTTAATATTATACAACTTTGATAGTTACTTTTGCAGCTTAAGAGCTGTCTTTGAAGCAGTTATCACTGCTTTTCTTTCGCACCCACTTGCATGCTATTTTATGTGGATATATCCGTAGGTGTTTGTTTGGACTATAGGTCCTTCTAATTTCTGGAATTCCAGTATATGGGCATCCCCATTTTGATGCATATGTATTTTTATGCGTATATATATTTTTACTTTGTTGCGCATATATGCGTCTTTTTCAGAGAAAGAGAAGATATATTCGAAAAATAAGAAGCCTTTATTTACTAATATGGGTGAGGTTACATACCATATCCTCTAGGCTTTAAAAAGACTAATTGTTCTTATAAATGGGGCTTGCCTTTGGACGTATCACTATCCATCTAAGCGCCCGTAGTAGGGTCCTTCGCTCCATGAGAGCCAGTGGGGGCCGTCTTGGCCTTCTTCAGATAGCCTCTTTGCCTTTGTCACCAAGGTCCCTATCCCTCCGTCCGATTCGTACTTGATCATACCATGTGCCACAGACGGGATCATTTCAAATTTCTGCATTCCGGGTCTCCCTAGGATCGCTTGGAAGGGTGATGTTCCGCTTACCACCAAGAATGTGATCTTCTCTTTTCGTTTCCAACGTCCCCTTCCTATTGTCATTTGCACCGACAGTTTTCCCAGTGGTTTAGCTGTATTCCCGGAATACCCTTGTACCGAAGCTTCTGTCCTCTTAAAGTTCATTCGTGACACAGGGTGTAACTTCCAGAATGCTTTCTCATATAGGACATTACATTCGCTTCCCGTATCTATAATAATATCTTTCACCT
Source organism: Erigeron breviscapus (assembly GCA_034093135.1). NCBI lineage: Eukaryota > Viridiplantae > Streptophyta > Magnoliopsida > Asterales > Asteraceae > Erigeron > Erigeron breviscapus. Next base: position 37,170,316 of record CM067170.1, on the reverse strand, counting down.
TTGATATTTCTAGAAGTGCTGATATTACCAGGGGGTCTCTGAAGGCCTTGCCATTGTAAAGTGAGGGAAACGTGATACTCGTCATATCTCCCCTGTAGGTCTTCGGGAGCGAATGTCCTGCCCCGGGCTTGCTTTTCATGATAGTATAAATAGTTTTCTCAGGGCCTTTTTTCTTTTCATCCACGTCGTCCTCTTTCTTCATACCCTGCTGCTGTCTGACACTTTTTACTAAGTGCGAGAGCTTTCCTTCATTGATTGCCTCTTCTATAGCTTTCCGGAGTTGCCAACACGCGTTCGTGTTGTGGCCATGGTCCGTGTGGAACTCGCAGTACTTTTCTGGATCTTTCCTGTTTTTACCGCTTAACCTGGGCGGGGTGGGGAAAGTCTTTGCGACACTCTCGATGAGTAGTATTTCTTTTGGGCTTTTGTGCAGTTCCGGAAGACTGATCTTGAGGTATCCTTTGTCATCCTTGTGATACGGGCTATACCTTGGCTTTTCTCTTTCGCTGGTCCATTTTCCTTTTCTGCTTGCTGGGGTTTCCTTTTCTTATGTGGGTCTGGTGTCTCCCTTCGAGGCGGTGTCCCTAGCATCCAGGTATACATGAGCCCTCTTCTGAACTGCTTCGTACGTTTTTGGAAGGTCCCTATATAGGAATTCAACTAGCCCTCTGCTCCGGAGGCCGTGTAGTAATCCGGATATCCTTTGAGACTCAGGAAGATCCACAATATCCTCCGTTTCAGTGGTAAATCGGTCAATGAATGCCCTGCAACCTTCTGTGTCTCTCTGTTTTATTCCGTGGGTTGCCACGTGGATTTTCTTGTGTTTCTTCTGTTGGCTGAAACGGCCCCTGAATTTTTCTTTAAGGTCATCAAAACTAGTGATGGATCTTTTCGTGACATTCTTCAGCCATTCTCTGGCATCTCCTTCGAGTGCGTACCTGAACATTCGGCACGCAATTGGTACGTTCCAGACTTTCATCTCTGCTGCTCCTTCGAATGCTTCCAAGAAATCATCTGGGTCACTTTTTCTTTTGTATGTTCCCAAGTGGGAAGGATATTTTAGATCCTTCAGGAGGGGGTAGTTTTGTATCCAAGCGAAAAACGGCGAGTTCTCGACACTTCCTCCGACCATTTGTAACTCCAGCGCGTTTTGATATACTGGAGCCCCTCGGCCCTGTGGGACGTAAGATCCTGTGACGGGGGCTGGCGTGGTGTACTGCTGCCCCCTGATACCTTGTGAAACCCCCTGGACCGGCATGGTGTATTGTGACGCATGATACTGATGAGGTTGTGCCTGCCCTGTCGGCTGATTGCCATAAATTCCTCCTGAGGGTTGAGTACCGTATTGCTGTGAAGAGTATTGTTGTGCTCCAGGTCCACTCATGTTTCCATAGCCTTGGCTTGGAGGCACTTGATAGCCTTTTCCCATAGGTCCTTGAGGGGTCTGGCCCGAAGGTCCCTGAAAGGTTCGGGCCCGAAGGTCCTTGGAAGGTTTGACCCGAAGGCCCTTGAGAGGTTTGCCCGAAGGTCCTTGGAAGGTTTGACCCGAAGGTCCCTGAAAAGTCGGGCCCGAAGGTCCTTGGAAGGTTTGACCCGAAGGCCCTTGAGAGGTTTGGCCCGAAGGTCCTGGAAAGGTTTAGCCTGATGGCCCTTGGTAACCTCCGGAGGGGACACTATGTCCGGAAGGAGTGTTGTGCGTGCGTTAGGCCCTCCGGAGGCAGATCCTGATTGAGGTGCATTAGAGTGTTGGCCCCCAGGTCCTGTGGATCCTGGGGGAGCATTAGTCTGAGGGCTGGCTCCGGAAGCCGCGTTTTCTTGCCTCGAAGCCTCGGTTTCTTCCGGCTGAGTCCTATGCGGAGGTGTTCGGGGCCGAAGGCCCTCACTTCCTAGTCCGAACCCGTAATCGGTTCTGACTCGAGACCTCGGGATTCGAGGATACCGTCGGAGTCCCCTTGGAGGGGTATCTGCGTCATAGTCATCTTTCGTTTCATCGTCGAAGTTCAACGTCCGGGTGACGCCGTCGAGTGCCCCGACGCTTCGGAGATATCTAAGGGTATGATTGATGTGACTATAATTCCGAATAATATAGTCTGGATCAAATAATTGTGGGGTCCTAGATGGAGACCCTCGCATGAACCCCCCTTGTCCCCCCTGGTGTCTGGCCAGGACGCTCAGTGTCTTCACCAGTTCGACGATTAGTTTGCTGATCGCCACTAATCGGTGCTTCAGTCGTTGGCCCAGATCTGGGTGGAGAGTTTCCAGTGGGCTCGTTCCCGGTTGTTTGCTGGGAACTTTGCCCAAATCCTGGCGGAATGTCAGCCATATTTTCTTGATTCGATACAAAAAACAGGATCTAGAGTGGTTATGGGATCTGAGTATGGGGTCCCACGGATGACGCCAAATGTTTGTGCACCGAACCGGGATTAGAATAATTGGGGATGATGGGTGTTTTTGGTTGTTTGTTGGCGATTCCCAAAAGGTAGAGTTAGTCTCTTTACGCCAATTGAGTCTTTTGTGCGATATGTGTGTGATCGAGTATATTAGGTTGAATGCCCTTTTGAGGGTCTTACGATCTCCTTTTATAGGGAGAAGTGTTCTTGGAGAACAAGTAGGCCGCTTAGGGTTTCCTAAGTCTTAGGCCAGAGATATAGTTTCCCTAATTATCAGTTGAAGGTGATAAGATCAAATCCCGAAACTATAGGGAAACAATTCTTATCCCTTTTATCTATCTGCGGAAGCCTTCGTATCGGACGGTCCTTCGTATCACTGCGTCAGGTCATGCGTACCGCTGGAGGGGTATGTCATCAGGTGGCAATGGATGGATATGGATTGGATCATGATCCGATCCATTAGTAATCCAACTTAAATGGATCATGATCCGATCCATGATCCAACATAATGGATCATGATCCGATCCATGATCCAACATAATGGATCATGATCCGATCCATATCCGAATAATTTTAAACGGATGGATCACTATTCGAAGCGATCCATTTAATTTCTATAATACTACTGCTACTACTACTACTACTACTACTACTACTACTACTACTACTACTACTACTACTACTACTACTACTACTACTACTACTACTACTACTACTACTACTACTACTACTACTACTACTACTACTACTACTACTACTACTACTACTACTACTACTACTACTACTACTACTACTACTACTACTACTACTACTACTACTACTACTACTACTACTACTACTACTACTACTACTACTACTACTACTACTACTACTACTACTACTACTACTACTACTACTACTACTACTACTACTACTACTACTACTACTACTACTACTACTACTACTACTACTACTACTACTACTACTACTACTACTACTACTACTACTACTACTACTACTACTACTACTACTACTACTACTACTACTACTACTACTACTACTACTACTACTACTACTACTACTACTACTACTACTACTACTACTACTACTACTACTACTACTACTACTACTACTACTACTACTACTACTACTACTACTACTACTACTACTACTACTACTACTACTACTACTACTACTACTACTACTACTACTACTACTACTACTACTACTACTACTACTACTACTACTACTACTACTACTACTACTACTACTACTACTACTACTACTACTACTACTACTACTACTACTACTACTACTACTACTACTACTACTACTACTACTACTACTACTACTACTACTACTACTACTACTACTACTACTACTACTACTACTACTACTACTACTACTACTACTACTACTACTACTACTACTACTACTACTACTACTACTACTACTACTACTACTACTACTACTACTACTACTACTACTACTACTACTACTACTACTACTACTACTACTACTACTACTACTACTACTACTACTACTACTACTACTACTACTACTACTACTACTACTACTACTACTACTACTACTACTACTACTACTACTACTACTACTACTACTACTACTACTACTACTACTACTACTACTACTACTACTACTACTACTACTACTACTACTACTACTACTACTACTACTACTACTACTACTACTACTACTACTACTACTACTACTACTACTACTACTACTACTACTACTACTACTACTACTACTACTACTACTACTACTACTACTACTACTACTACTACTACTACTACTACTACTACTACTACTACTACTACTACTACTACTACTACTACTACTACTACTACTACTACTACTACTACTACTACTACTACTACTACTACTACTACTACTACTACTACTACTACTACTACTACTACTACTACTACTACTACTACTACTACTACTACTACTACTACTACTACTACTACTACTACTACTACTACTACTACTACTACTACTACTACTACTACTACTACTACTACTACTACTACTACTACTACTACTACTACTACTACTACTACTACTACTACTACTACTACATGCCGTTGATTTTACAACTGTAAATAGAATTCAAGCCTACCTTTTCCTTCCTTTACTTGCCGTTGATTTTACAAATTTAATTTAATTATTATCATTGTTATTCCATTATTATGTATGAAAAAAAAGATTACTACTTTTAACTTTAGAAAGAATGGTGATGACATATCCCTCCTGCGGTACGAAGTGGGAACAGTAGCACGAAGACTGTCTGTAACGAAGGATCGCGCAGAAGATGGAAAAGATAAGAATCGTTCTCCTACAAAGTCGGTATTTGTTCTTATCAAGAAGGGCAGGTAATTATGGAAGTTATACTCCTGGCCTTTTATCATGGAAACCCTAAATCTTGGCTTTTTCTCCAAGTCGAACTCCTCCTATAAAATAAGGAGAAAAAGACCTCCAAACGCATCATCATATAATCACCTATCAACTCAGCATCATCAACCAGACTCCAAATTTACTAAGGAGTACAATAATAATCGGTGTGCTCACACATCACGACACACGATAAAACAAGATCAAAACCTGAAACCATCGGCACGATCTTAATCGGCCATATAAATCAATCACACTCGATTGGCGTAAAGAGACTAACTCTACCTTTTGGGAATAACCAACAAACAACCAAATACACCCATCATCCCCTTTTCTAAACCTAATCTCGGTTTGGTGTATAATCATTTGGCGCCATCCGTGGGACCACACTCAAAATCAAAAACCCGCGACAAAGATTTTTGTGCATTCACACCGCAAGAAATGGTGAAGAAAAACAAAAACAGGTCTCTGAAAAACAGGAAATCTACCCTGGCAATCAGTCAGGCGACAACCGGTCGATCAGATCTGGCTAAGGTTGAACCAGAAGGTTTTTACTTCCCTCCTCTAGGGGAAGATAAACCTTCCAACGACCCCCTCATTATCCAAGCCACGATATTTAATATCGGGGTACGGAGAGTCTACCTAGACAGCGGAAGCGAGTGCGATGTCATCTTCGAACATTGCTTCCTAAAACTACCAGATGCCTTACGAGCTCGAAAATTGGACTCCCGGGGCCCATTAGTAGGCTTTTCGGGAGAGCATGCATAGCCGCTGGGGGAAATTGACCTAGACGTCACTATCAGTGATGGGATACATGAGAGGACCGAAACATTGGACCTCTCGATAGTACGATCCCCATCACCATACAACATTCTTTTGGGAAGAGCTGCGATGCAGCGGATGGAGATAGTACCCTCAGTGATCCTAGGCTCGTCAAGTTTCGATCCGAAACAGGGATAGGAACGATCTGCTCGTCTTATGAGCAGACGAAACAAATCAACGATGTAAAAAGAGTAGAAGACGGAGATGCCTCCGACCCGAAAGAACCGCAGGAAGAAGAAGATACGATGAAGATCGTAGTTAACCCAGACTTTCCGGATCAGACGGTCTCTATAGGTGTCCATCTTTCAGACGAATGTAAACATAGGCTTCGGAAGTTGCTACAGTTGAATATAGATATCTTCGCATGGGAGTACAAGGACATGATTGGAGTCCCAGGTTCCTCACATTGGAAGGAAGGTCATTCGTGACAGAACATCGTCTGAATGAACGAAAGCACATAGAACCGGTTCACCAGAAAAAACGCAGCCTCTCCGCTGACAGAGACGAGGCTGCTAGGAAGGAAGTAGAGGAACTACTGAAAGCCAGGATCATAAGAGAATCCACCTACCCAGTTTGGATTGCAAACCCGGTGATGGTAAAGAAAGGAGACGGGGGGTGGCGAATGTGTGTCGACTTCACAAATATAAACAGGGCATGTCCAAAAGACTGCTAGCCCCTACCTGAGATTGATTGGAAGGTAGAATCGCTGACGGAGCACAAACTGAAGTGTTTCTTAGACGCATACAAAGGGTACCATCAAATACAGATGGCGGAAGAGGACGAAGATAAAACAGCGTTTTATACAAGTAACGGAACTTATTGCTACCGAAAAATGTCGTTCGGCCTGAAGAACACAGGAGCTACGTACCAAAGGTTGGTCGACAAGGCGTTCGCCACGCAAATAGGAAGAAATCTAGAAGCATATGTCGATGATATGGTCATCAAAAGCAGAGATGAAGAAGGTCTCATAGAGGACATTCGTGAAACCTTCGGGAACCTCCGTAGGATAAACATGAAGCTCAATCCTAAAAAATGCTCCTTCGGCGTAGAAGAAGGGAAATTCTTGGGATATTACATCAGCAATAAAGGCATTCACGCGAATCCCTCTAAGGTGAACAAGTTGAAGCAAATCTCAGCGCCAAAGACGATCAAGGAAGCCCAAAGCTTGAATGGCAAACTTGCCGCACTTAGCCGTTTTCTTTCTCGTGGCGCCGATAAACAGCTCCCTTTCTTCAAAATATTGAAAGGCTGCACCAAGAATAAGGATTTTGCATGGACGGATGAGGCGAATAAAGCTCTGGAGCAAATGAAGGAATATATTGCAGATCTACCAACACTCACAACCCCAAAACCAAAAGAAACACTTTTCGTGTACCTAGCAGCTTCGCCCGAATGCGTCAGTGCAGTGTTGGTGGCCGAAAGGGACAGGCGGCAGATACCGATCTACTTCGTAAGCAGAGTCTTGCAGGGTGCAGAAGCCAATTATCCAGAACTAGAAAAACTCACCCTAGCATTGGTTCACGCAGCACGAAGGTTACGAAGGTACTTCCAAGCACACCCTATTGTCGTGCTATCTGATAAACCGATAAGACAAATACTGTTAAAGCCGGAAAAATCAGGAAGAGTGGCTAAATGGGCCATCGAACTAGGAGAGCACGACATAGAGTTCAGAGCCAGACATGCAATTAAAGGACAAGCGTTGGCCGATTTCATCAGTGAAGTCCACGAAGGAAAGAATTCGATGACACATTCTGTGTCGCTGGAAGTAATAGGGAATGTTGAAAGCAACACCTGGAAATTGTATACCGACGGAGCCGCCAGCTCTGATGGTTGCGGGGCCGGCCTCATGCTAATTAGCCCAGAAGACAAAGAATTCACTTATGCATTAAGGTTCGAGTTTGAAGTAACAAATAACGAGGCCGAATACGAAGCACTACTAGCAGGGTTGCGGATCGCGAAAGACATGAAGATCCGAAATATCCAAGTATATGTCGATTCCCAGTTGGTAGCATGTCAAGTAAAAGGGGAATATGAGGCAAAATAAGGCACAACGAAGTCATACCTTCGGAAGGTACAAGAATTGATAGAATGTTTCAGCCACTTCGAAATACAACACATTCGAAGAAACCAAAACAAAAAAGCGGATGCCCTAAGCAAGTTAGCCTCGCTCACGTTCGGACACCTGGGAAAACAGGTACTAGTGGAAGTTTTAAAAGAAAGGTCAATCGAAGAAAAACAAGTATCGGACCTTGTCGAGGATGAAGGGAAAAACTGGATGACTCCCATTTATGAATTCCTAATAAGTGGGATACTCCCAGCGGATAAAGACGAAGCACAGAAAATAAGGGTTAAGGCTCCACAATATAAAATCCTCGACAAAAAATTATACAAAAAAGGGTTCGTCACGCCATGGCTCCGGTTTTCAGGGCCTAAGCAAGCGGAAATGATTATCCGGGTGATACATGAAGGAATCTGCGGAGTCCATTCGGGAGAAAGGTCTGTCGCTACGAAGGCCATGAGGTTAGGATATTTCTGGCCAACCATGCATCAGGACTCCGCAGCATTGCTAAAGAATTGTGAAGCATGTCAGCTGCGCGCTAACGTCCCAAGACAACCAAAGAACGATATGACTTCGGTTATCTCAGCATGACCCTTCATACAGTGGGGAATTGATCTCGTAGGGCCACTCCCTGAGGCCCAAAACAAGAAAAAATTCTTGGTGGTGGCCATTGATTATTTCACTAAGTGGGTAGAAGCCAAACCACTCGCTGCAACGAATGGAGATCAAATTAAAAAATTCGTGTGGGAACACATCATATGCAGGTTTGGGATACTACACACGATAGTGTTCGATAATGGACCACAGTTCGCAAAAGGAGTCTTCCCTGTTAGGACCAGTTTCGCTAAACTGGCCAGTCTCCAGTTGCACCTGGAGACCTGAAGAAAATGTCCAGAAATATTGAAGTCCAGTTGCAACGTACAGTTATCGCAACTGAAGACTTCCTCCAGTTGACATCTGACCAATACACCTGAAGACATTCCAACTGAAGTCGAAGACATCAAATGGAAGATAGAGAATGACAATGGCAGCGAGGCCCAGTTGACATTCTACTTCAGATGGAAACTGGAGAACATCGGTGTAAAGCACTTACAAAGCTTTACACTGATTACGAGGAAAAGACCTTTATGCTTTATGTGCTATTACACGGATAAAAGGATTTATCTATGTATAAAGTACAAAAGGTACATAAAGCAGGTTGAGTAAAGTTACTTTATGTCACAACTTTACTTAGCATTTTAAGGAATTAAATGCTATTCCTTAAATGCTCTCAACCATATTTGTACGGCCAAAGTTGACATCCCAATGTCAACTTTGCCTATAAATAGAGGTCTTTGCACAACAAAGAACACACACTTCATACTTTGCAAACCTGCAATACATTGGTGTTCTTGTGCAATATTCTCTCAATCGCTAAAAGGAACATTTCACAACTTTAAGTGTTTCGATTGTTAAGAGAATTTCCAAGTAATAGATCAATTGTAATTCATAGGTTGTTAGGATATTTACACTTTGTATTATCTTGGTTCCGCAACAACCTTGTAATTTGTTTATACTTCAATAAATAAATTACACTTGAAAAATTACATATTGTCTCACCATTTACTTTACAAGTATTTATATTATTGCATTGTTCTTACTTATAATTGTTTGTCACCTTCTCCTCCTCCTCCTCCTCCTCCTCCTCCTCCTCCTCCTCCTCCTCCTCCTCCTCCTCCTCCTCCTCCTCCTCCTCCTCCTCCTCCTCCTCCTCCTCCTCCTCCTCCTCCTCCTCCTCCTCCTCCTCCTCCTCCTCCTCCTCCTCCTCCTCCTCCTCCTCCTCCTCCTCCTCCTCCTCCTCCTCCTCCTCCTCCTCCTCCTCCTCCTCCTCCTCCTCCTCCTCCTCCTCCTCCTCCTCCTCCTCCTCCTCCTCCTCCTCCTCCTCCTCCTCCTCCTCCTCCTCCTCCTCCTCCTCCTCCTCCTCCTCCTCCTCCTCCTCCTCCTCCTCCTCCTCCTCCTCCTCCTCCTCCTCCTCCTCCTCCTCCTCCTCCTCCTCCTCCTCCTCCTCCTCCTCCTCCTCCTCCTCCTCCTCCTCCTCCTCCTCCTCCTCCTCCTCCTCCTCCTCCTCCTCCTCCTCCTCCTCCTCCTCCTCCTCCTCCTCCTCCTCCTCCTCCTCCTCCTCCTCCTCCTCCTCCTCCTCCTCCTCCTCCTCCTCCTCCTCCTCCTCCTCCTCCTCCTCCTCCTCCTCCTCCTCCTCCTCCTCCTCCTCCTCCTCCTCCTCCTCCTCCTCCTCCTCCTCCTCCTCCTCCTCCTCCTCCTCCTCCTCCTCCTCCTCCTCCTCCTCCTCCTCCTCCTCCTCCTCCTCCTCCTCCTCCTCCTCCTCCTCCTCCTCCTCCTCCTCCTCCTCCTCCTCCTCCTCCTCCTCCTCCTCCTCCTCCTCCTCCTCCTCCTCCTCCTCCTCCTCCTCCTCCTCCTCCTCCTCCTCCTCCTCCTCCTCCTCCTCCTCCTCCTCCTCCTCCTCCTCCTCCTCCTCCTCCTCCTCCTCCTCCTCCTCCTCCTCCTCCTCCTCCTCCTCCTCCTCCTCCTCCTCCTCCTCCTCCTCCTCCTCCTCCTCCTCCTCCTCCTCCTCCTCCTCCTCCTCCTCCTCCTCCTCCTCCTCCTCCTCCTCCTCCTCCTCCTCCTCCTCCTCCTCCTCCTCCTCCTCCTCCTCCTCCTCCTCCTCCTCCTCCTCCTCCTCCTCCTCCTCCTCCTCCTCCTCCTCCTCCTCCTCCTCCTCCTCCTCCTCCTCCTCCTCCTCCTCCTCCTCCTCCTCCTCCTCCTCCTCCTCCTCCTCCTCCTCCTCCTCCTCCTCCTCCTCCTCCTCCTCCTCCTCCTCCTCCTCCTCCTCCTCCTCCTCCTCCTCCTCCTCCTCCTCCTCCTCCTCCTCCTCCTCCTCCTCCTCCTCCTCCTCCTCCTCCTCCTCCTCCTCCTCCTCCTCCTCCTCCTCCTCCTCCTCCTCCTCCTCCTCCTCCTCCTCCTCCTCCTCCTCCTCCTCCTCCTCCTCCTCCTCCTCCTCCTCCTCCTCCTCCTCCTCCTCCTCCTCCTCCTCCTCCTCCTCCTCCTCCTCCTCCTCCTCCTCCTCCTCCTCCTCCTCCTCCTCCTCCTCCTCCTCCTCCTCCTCCTCCTCCTCCTCCTCCTCCTCCTCCTCCTCCTCCTCCTCCTCCTCCTCCTCCTCCTCCTCCTCCTCCTCCTCCTCCTCCTCCTCCTCCACACCACCTGTTCAAAATGTTAATACTTATCCTCCTCCTCCTCCTCCTCCTAATGCCCCAAACCACGTCCATGTACATTATTCAAATACTCCTGTTCCAAAATTTGATGGAAACAGTGAGACCTTTGGTACATGGAAGGCCCGAATGCTCTTGCATTTTGGTGGGATAGAGAGGTATATGCTGAAAATCCTTAAGGATGGACCTTATATACCCATGTCTCTTGGGGTAAGTCCTCTTCTTGATCCCTTGGAAAAAGAGGCACTAGAGAAAAGCCCGAAGACCATTGGTCTGATGAGGATCGCAGACTGGTGGACTTGGACACCAGACTGAAAAACATGATCCTTGGTGCTGTCCCTGAAGACTTTATTCCAACACTTGTGTTGTTCCCCAGTGCGAAAGCAATGTGGGATGAATTAGTCATTCAGTTTGAGGGAGGAGATGACACTATTGTCATTAGAAAGGTTGCCCTGAACAAGAAGTATGAATCTTTCTTTGCTACACCCAATGAAAGTTTAACTGGTACTTACACCAGATTTACTAGCCTCATTAATCAATTGAGAGGCTTGGGTGTTGAGAAGGATAAGGATATTCTTCTTGAAAATTTTTGTGATATTCTTCCATCCAAATGGGAAAACATGGTTCTTGTCCTAAGACAAGGAAAAACCCTACACAACCACACTCTTGCATCGCTCTATGGAGCCTTCAGATTCACTGAAGATAATAATGCTGCAAGATTGGTGGCTGAACAGGATGCCATGAACCATGCCCAGAGTCCCAAGGTTGCTAGTCTAACTGAGCGACCTTGCGCTGCATTAATATCTAAAGAGAGTGTCCAGTCACACTCAATGAAAGAGATGTTAAACAGTTTCTTAAACTCTGGTCTGACCACTGAAATCAGTGATGGTTGTGATGAAACTGACGATGATGATCTGGTTGCCATGATTGCTAAAACCTTCAACAGGTTTAAGCATAAATCTAACAGATTTAGTGGCCCAAACAATGCTTCCAGCTCCAACTCTCTGGACAAGTCCAATCTTACCTGCTATAAGTGTGGTAAGAAAGGACATTTCATGAAGGAATGCAGATCTAGTCAGTCTAACAACCAAACTGGTAACCCTGTCCCTAATTTCAACAACAATCGGGCTGATGATGGCTATAAAGCTAAATACAAAAAGCTTAAAGCCCAGATTGCTCTTCTTTCCTTTGAAAAAGATAAAAACCAGTGCATGATTGCACAAACTGAAGGAAAATGGGAATACTCTGATGATTCATCAGTTGATGATGATGAAGAAGAAAGGGACATGTGTTTCATGGCCTTGGAAGATCAACAGCAACATGTGGCAAAAGATGATGTTGTCACTGGAAGATGGGTGGACATTATCTTGAAAGGTATGTGATTATGATAACCAAGTTGACCCAGAACTTAAACTGGGCCTTGCTGAATCATTAAATGGTGATTTAGTGTTTGTGGAAACTGTTAGAGCTGACAGTGAAAGATATCTGGAGACTATCTTAATTGAGCTAAATAATGTTAGACCACAACTGAACGATTTGCAAAGTGTCCAGTTGGCTCTCAAGGAGTCAGCTTTACAAATTGAGGCTTTGGAACTTGATAATCAAAATTTGAAATCAAATCTTGAAAAAGAACAAAAGATTATCGAGTCATGGGTAAAAGCATCTGGTAAAAATTTCGATGCATTTTCAAAAACTATAGATGCCCAGAAAAGTGCATGGAAATCTGGAGATCTGGAATTGGCAGCTATCATACCAGATATTCATGCATTGCCTCCAGCTCTTAGGGTTGACACTCCATATGACCAACCTAAGATTGTCAAAGCTGAAACCACTGAGACCACCCCCACTGAGGTTAAATCTGGAGCTGATCAGGCTAAAGCTCCAGTTAAAAAGGCTACTGGTAACAAGCCTTTACCTCAAAAGTCGAAGGAGTCCAAGAAACCCAAGAATAAGTCTCCAGTTGAACCTAAGTCCAAGGTTCAACTGCCTGTTGAAAATGATTTTTTGTTTAAACTGGACAGTCAACTCCAACTTTTGTCTAGGCAGGTTCAGAGTTGCACTGCCAGAATTAAAAATCTGGAAGGAGGTTCGTCATCCTCAGTTAAAAAACAAATTATCAAAACACCTTCTCAACCTAAACAAAAGAATGTTCCATCTGGAACAAAATCTGAAAAGAAGAAGGTAAACAAATATCAAGTACCAATTGTTTTTACTCCTGGAACTGGAGCTGATGAAAAAGCTCCAGATCCAGCCTCCAGTTCAACACCATAACAGTCAACTGGTACTTCTGAAATGAAGTCCACTGAACCCATCAAGAAAAGATGGGTTCACAAAAATAACTAATGATTTTTGTGGGTGTGCATGGCGATCGTAAAAAGAACACCTGGTATCTGGACAATGCTGCTGGCCGGACTATGACCGGATGTAAGCCCCTGCTGGAAGAGTTCACTGTCCAAGATGGACCGGCAGTGACTTTTGGTAATGATCAGAATGGAAAGACTGAAGGATATGGTGTGATCAATAATGGACAAGTCGAATTCACTAGAGTTGCATTTGTGAATGGTTTGAAATATAACCTGATCAGTGTCAGTCAACTTTGTGATGATGGCTACAGAGTTCTGTTCGATATTGCTCAAGGCACCATATTTAACAAGGATTGGAAAGTGGTAATGGTTGCACCAAGAAAGGGAAATGTGTATGTCATGGACATGGAACCTGTTCCAAAAGAACAATGCTTTACACCAAGGCTGATGAGGACACCAACTGGCTATGGCACAAGAGGTTATCCCATCTCAATTTCAAAAACATTAACAAGTTGTCTAGAAAACAACTGGTTGATGGGATACCTCAAATCTCTTTTAACAAAGAAAAGCCATGTCCAGGGTGTGAGATGGGCAAGCAGAAAAGGCCAGTTTCAAAACAAGGCAAAACTTTAGCATCACTGAACCTCTTCACATGCTTCATATGGATCTCTTTGGACCAGTGAATGTTCAAACTAGAGCTGGAAGGAAGTACACTCTAGTTGTGGTTGATGAATTCACCAGATACTGTTGGGTGGTTTTCCTCAGATCCAAAAGTGATGCACCTGCTGAAATCATCTCTCTCATCAAAAGAATTGAGCTCAAATACACTCGAAAAGTTTCTCAGTTGCGAAGTGATAATGGTACTGAATTCTAAAATAAAGTACTTGAATCATTTTGCAATGACACTGGCATCTCTCAAAACTTCTCATCAGCACATTCTCCAGAGCAAAATGGAGTTGTGGAAAGAAAGAATCGCACACTGATAGAAGCAGCCAGAAGTATGCTATCTGAATCAGGTCTTCCCACCAGTTTTTGGGCAGAAGCAGTGGCAACAGCTTGTCATACCCAAAACAGGCCAGTCTACATCAAGAGACACAAGAAGACTGCTTATGAAGTACTCAGGAATCGAAAACCAAACATTGGATACTTCCATGTATTTGGTTGTCCAGTTTTTATTCTCAATGATTCCAGTCAGCTTGGAAAGTTTGATGCAAAAGCTGATGAAGGAGTATTTTTAGGCTATTCAGATATTCGAAAAGCCTTTAGAGTTTATAATTATAGACTTCAAAAGGTTCATGAGACAATTCATGTCACATTCGACGAATCTAATGATGCAATCAACAAGAGACCAAGCCTTGATCTCTCTCCAGTCGTTCCATTAACATTTGGTGAAACTGACCAAGTTCCTCAGTCAGTTGTTTCACCAGATGATGCTTCCAGTCACATAGAACTGGAACCAGTAAAGAAGAAGAAACCAACTAATGACACTTCATTTTATCCCTCCATCAGTTTCAACTTACCACAGAAACTGGTGATTGGATCAGATGTTCGTGCCGTTCCAACATCAGCACCAGTTCAAACTTCAACTTCTCCAGTTCTTCAAGAAATGCCTTTCCCTGAAGAATTTCATGATGCCAATCGTGACCTCATTGACTCTGATGAGGATGCTGAAGTAGTTTGGGCTGACCCTCCTCCAGTTGCAACTGAAGAGGATCATCAGGTGACTTGCACTGATGTTGTAGTTCACCAACCTAGTCAATACACTAGATGGACTAAAGCTCATCCAATCGATCAGATTGTTGGCAATCCAAATAGTGGGGTTCAGACTAGAAGAGCCACAAGTGAACAATGCTTGAACGTCACTTTCTTATCACTAATTGAACCGAAGAAGATTGACGAGGCTATGGCAGACCCAAGCTGGGTAGAAGCTATGCAAGAAGAGCTTATCCAGTTCGAAAGGAACAATGTTTGGGAACTTGTTCCTTGTCCTCCAGGTTTAAAGAAAGAACCTATTGGAACAAGATGGGTCTACAGAAACAAGATGGATGAAGATGGCAATGTTGTAAGAAACAAGGCCAGATTGGTTGCCCAGGGTTATTGTCAAGCAGAGGGCGTTGACTTTGATGAGACTTTTGCTCCAGTTGCAAGACTTTAAGCCATCAGAATATTCTTGGCTTAAGCTGCCTACCTGCAGTTTAAGGTCTTTCGAATGGATGTCAAAAGTGCGTTCCTAAATGGAACTTTGGAAGAAGAAGTGTATGTTAAGCAGACACCAGGCTTCATTGATGAGAAGCATCCTCACTGGGTAAATAGACTGAACAAAGCATTGTATGGTCTAAGACAAGCCCCAAGAGCCTGGTATGATACTCTAACTAAACATCTTCTCAAAAATGGCTTTCAAAGAGGTGCAATAGATAATACCTTGTTTATCTTGAAAGAAAAAGGTAATATCTTATTGATACAAATTTATGTTGATGATATTATATTTGGTTCAACTGATGATGCAATGTGTAAAAAGTTTTCTAAAATCATGTCATCTGAGTATGAAATGAGTTTAATGGGTGAATTAACATTTTTCTTGGGTCTTCAGATAAAACAAACTGAAAATGGAATTTTTATAAACCAAGAAAAATATGTCGGAGATTTGTTAAGAAAATACAAATATGATTCAATCCCGTCTAAAAACACACCTATTGCAGCACCTTTGAATTTGGACTCTGACCCAACTGGCAAACCAGTGAACGTCACTGACTATCGTGGTATGGTTGGTTCACTGATGTATTTAACTGCCAGTCGACCAGATATAATGTTTGCAACATGTCTATGTGCCAGATTTCAGGCTAACCCAAAAGAATCTCATTTGCATGCTGTTAAGCGCATCTTCAGGTACCTGAAAGGGTGCCCTAGCCTTGGTCTTTGGTATCCCAAAGGTTCAGGGTTAGATCTAATGGGTTATTCAGATTCAGATCATGCAGGTTGTAAGATTGATAGAAAATCCACAACTGGTGGTTGTCATTTCCTTGGAGGAAAACTGGTGAGTTGGACCAGCAAGAAGCAGACGTCAGTCTCTATGTCCACTGCTGAGGCAGAGTACATTTCTGCGGCCAGTTGCTATGCCCAGATTCTCTGGATCAAGAACCAGTTACTAGATTATGGTCAGAAGTATACAAGGACCCCAATCTTTTGTGACAACACCAGTGCAATTGCTATATCTCACAACCCAGTGATGCACTCTAAGATAAAGCATATTGACATCAGGTATCACTTCATTCGTGATCATGTTATGAAAGGAGACATTGAAATTCATTTCATCCCCACTGACAAACAGTTAGCTGATGTTTTTACAAAACCTCTTGATGAGAAAACATTTAAACATCTCATCAGTGAACTGGGAATGTTAAATCCTTAAACTGGAGATTTTGTTATGAACGCCTCAGTGACACTGATGAAGTTCTCCAGTTGAGGAGGTCCAGATAATCTTTGCTTGCCAGGCTATCGAACGCCTTTGTGATACTATCCTGGCACTAATCGATTACTGGATCATCATTTTGGGGGAATGACTTAAAATAATTTTCCTATTAAAATTCTTTTTATTTGAAAATGGCAACTGGAGAACTCTCCAGTTGAATTTCTTATTAAAATTCTTTTATTTGAAAATGCAACTGGAGAACCCCTCCAGTTGGAAACTGGCACTGGATTAATCCTCCAGTGTACAGGTTCAGTTTTTGTCTTAAAACTGGTGGTCAACCAGATTTCATAACGTTGTAAAAATACTTGGTCAATTTTTGTGACACGTGATGATACTCGAGTGTTTGATCCACTTGCCAATCGTCATATGACATGTTAAGGTTATTTTTGTAAAAGGTTACACACTTTCTTGGAAATACGAAAAGATAGTGGGCGCGTGTGGAAGTTAAGCCGTCGTAGCATTTAATGCTGACATAGTGAATTAATTTTTGGTTCGAAATTCAAATCAACTTTTAACAAAATATCTTTACAAGTGGATTTTCGACAATAAAATATTCATTTGTATTTCATTGGGATCAAAATTTTCTCTATAAATACATCTCATTTACTCCCAAACACATTTACTTTCTTTTCACATTCCTTCATTTACTTCCAATCATCAACTATTGCTTCTTTTCTCTCTCTGCTCAATAAATCAAGAACCCTAATTCCTAAATTCTCATTTTCTTCTTCTCATTCTTCTAAAATGGCACCAAAATCTTCAAGAAGTAGGGATGTAAATCTGCTTACAGTCCCTTACAATCCATCGACTAATGTCAATCGAGCCCATGGTGCCCCTTCAAATCCAAATCTCATTAAATTGAATCCAAACAATCCCATGGCTAGTTTGCAAGGGGTTCAGACTCCCGATTCTCTTATCGGAAAAATTCAAAAATTCCTAAGAGACTCTCCTCTTGGTGAGTCTTTTTCCCTTAACCCACACAAGATGTACCATGATTACTTGTGTGAGTTCTGGTACACTGCACAACTCTCTGACGACGGTTCATCTATCTCTTTTACTCTAAAAGATGGGTCAATCGAGTGTACCATGTCAGCAGATACATTGAGGGACGCTTTACACCTCAATTACTGGAGAGAAGGAGAATCTCCAGTTAAGATATCCCAAAGCATCAATTTTCGCCAGGTACTCCTAGATATGGGGCATAAGGAGTGCTTGGAAAATGGGGTATTGAAAACAAAAGGAGCCATGACCATGAAGACTCTTTCACCTTCATGGAAGTATTTTATGATCCATCTGGTGGAAAGCATGGGTGGGAGTTCTGGTGGCCTTGACCAGATAAACTCCGCACAAGCAGAAATGGCTTACTGCTTGTGGAATGGACTTAGAGTTGATTTTGCCGATATTCTGTACATAAGTCTTGTGCAGAAACTGAAAGGCTCCAGGGGACCGTGCATCCCCTTCTCCAGGTATTTATCACTCTGTTTCCTACATCTTCTGGGCAGTGAGGAATACTACAACACAATCTCTCTGTACACTGTCCCAGAGATGTTGAGGAATCTGGATGCCCTTACCTCTGTATCTGGGGAGGTCCAGATCCCTCTGAGAATGTTGCTGGCATTCTCTAAAACCGATGCACCAGTCCAAGGTGAGTCGGAAAGACAACTGGGCGGGCCTCAAAACAATGAGGGACCCACCGGTTCGTCTACTGGAGTCATAACTGTTGCACAACCCCTTCAACAGTTTAACCCTTCCAGTTCCAGCGTGTCAGTCCCTTCAACTGTCACTGGAGACCTCTAAACAGGTCTCCAGGGTGCTCCAAAGGCAACTCGAACACGTCGTCTTAGGAAAAGGTCAGAACTTGCCACTGACGTTAGACACCCAGCCAGCCCTCCAGTTTCCTCCCAACAGGAAATTGGAGACAGTCAAATGGGAATACCGCAAGCAACCACCCTCGAAATTTCTGTAGGAGAGGGTGGTGAAGAAAATACTGGGCTACCCCAACCCAGAGTAGAGTCCGTTTCAGCACAAATTGTCTCTAGCCAAATTTCTGACACTGCTATTGCACGAACTGACGAAGTTTCTGGCCAGTCACTGCTGGAGACTGAGGTTCAAATCTCTACGGCTGATGATGTTATGGTTGTGGATAGAGCAATCATGACTGAGGCACCCCAAGTGACCTCTGTCCCTGGTGAAGTTACCCTGGTAACTGATCCTCCAACAGATGAAACCTTCCAGGAAACTGGAGAAGGTCATCTGGAGACTGAACCACCAGTTCAGCCATCTCAGGCATTCATGAATCTGGGCATGGATGTTGATGATTTCCAGTTGGAGTCCTCGGACTCTGAAGGGACCCCTTCAGATACAGAGATACTTGATGCTTCTGTACAAGCTCAAGACCCCTCATCTCTTATCTTGCCCCCAGATCAACAAGTTTCAGTTTTCACTGAAGATATACTTATACAAATTCCACAACCAAGACGCCCAACACTTATTACCTCTCTCTTTGTGCCTAGAAATAGGCACACCGCTCAACCACCGCCGTTGGTCACACCTGAGCATTCTCAGCATGACCAACAATTTGAACTTCATGATCCTTCATCTTCTTTGCCAACTTCCTCTTCTTTTTCTTCAGGGACAACTGGGGAGACTACTCTTATTGTGTCTCCTCAAATTGCTCCAGTTGAGCCCGCTGCTGGTCCAGTGACTACTTCCCCTCCGTCACTGGACATTCAATTTGCCTCCTTTTCTACTGACATCCAAAACCTGATCAAACGGGTGGAGGGTGTTCAAAAGGCAATTGAACAGAACTCTAAGTCTCTCTCTAAATACAACAAGGACAATGTTACAAACTCGAAGGTTGTTGATTTGGGAATAAACAAGTTTACTGCAAATGAGGACTTATTTTTTAAGAAGCTAAATGAATTGGTCACTGGCTGTAACAATCTAGCCACTTCTCTAAAGGAAGCCTTTGACCTAACTCAAACCAAGGTCACAACATCTATCTCCAGTTTATTGAGCACAACTGTCAGATCTTCAGAAACTGAATTGAAGGAGATAGAGAGGCAGGTAAAAGAACTTTGTGACAAACCTGGCCTAAATGTGACTGAGCTTGGGCACCAGCTAATGACGTCAGTTGGTCAGAAAATTGAAGAGACATTGGGTGCAAGAGAAACACAACTGGTGGAAAAGGTGATGTCTGAGATCACCAAGTTGGCCACTCCTCAGGTTGATCTGACCCCACTTACCTTAGAGATCAACCAGTTGCGGGGCAGCATAAATGCATTAAACACCCAAGTGTCTACTCATACTACGTCCATTGACAAGCTGGTGAAAGAAGTTGAATTGTTAAAGAAAAAGGATGAAGAGGTGAAGGAAAAGGTTGTCACTAGTATCGCCGAAGACTCTAAAATTTTGGAAGAGTTGAAAACTGGTCAGACACAAGTTGCTGCAAATGTTCTGACACAGTCTCGGGAGACCAATCATTTGTGGAGAACCTTTCGAATGATGTGCACTATATTTAAAGAGTGCAAGGACTTGCAGTCGTGGCAGCCTCTTGACCTGTTGCCCACCAGTAATTCTGACTGTGAGGCAGTTCGTCAAGGTCTAGATGCTGCCAGGGGGGAAAGAGCAGTCCTTGCACCCAGATTACCTGGTCCAGTTAGTGCAAGATCACTGGTTGAAAGACAAGTTGTTGGTGATGATGCTGGTGCTAGTACTGATGCTGCCAGGGGGAAAGAGCAGTCCTTGCACCCAGATTACCTGGTCCAGTTAGTGCAAGATCACTGGTTGAAAGACAAGTTGTTGGTGATGATGCTGGTGCTAGTACTGATGCTAGTCAGCCAATTATTGAACGGTTTAAAGATGTGGTTGATAGGGGGAACAAAGGAAAGGAAATTGTTGTGGCCACTGATATACAAACTCAAGCAACTGGTACTGATGCCAGTGTGCTAGAAACTGGTAATGCTGACAGACTCCCTCCAGTGTCACAAAGAGATAGTGAAAGATTGGCAACAATTGGTGATGCTATCAAAGATAGAAAGAAAGAAAAACAAGCAAACCAAGTTGTGTCCAGAGAACAAATGGAGCGGATGAAAATATTGGATGCAAGTGATGCAAATCTGTTGAGCATCCCATTGCCTCAATATTTGAAGGTAAAGCATGATGCAAGGATAGTTGGTATGGTAAAAGAGATGCTCGACATTGAGCTTGACAAACACTATCCAGATGATGAGGCAGAATATGATGCCAGAAACTTAAACATATCAGTTGAAAAGGCCAAAGAGTTAAGGGCTGATGGAATAAAGACAAGAATGGATAATGTGCAGAAAGTGGTCAGAAGAGTATTGAATCCACCCAAGTCAAAAGGCAGACAAAGACCATTGTCAAGAGATGCAAATTTAACGACTTGGGTAGAACCAACTGAACCTTCAACAGAAGTTATCAAAGCTGCAGTGCATAAACTGAGCACTGGCCAGATTCAACTGGCAAATGAATCTGAAGCTCGTGCATATCTATCTGAAGTGCTACAGCGGAGATATAATCCAGGCAAGATCGTGGATGTAAGAGTTTCGATCAGGCCTAGAACTCAATATTTTACAGTTGCAATTCAATACTTCAATGGTCCAATGCATCAAACTGAAAATCCAGATATGCACACTTATGGCCATTCTGAGTATGTGGAGATGCTAGGCTTGTTGGAAGCAAGGCAGTTTAAAAGTAAAGTGGAAAGAGGTTGGATTCATGTGCTCCAACAGTTGATCAAGTTCAAAGAAAGTGTTGAAGAAAAGTTGAACTTTGATGCTGAAGACAATCAACCTATTTCTACAGCTGCCAAGAGAAGGAGAACTGGCGAGGGGCCATCTGATTAAGTTCTTCTTCAGTTTGTCTACTTGTTTTCTTTGTACAGTCTTGTAACTCTTGTAAATTTCATTATGTATAAATGAAGTTGCCAGATTGTAACAACAAATAGATAAGTGATTAAATCTAACAAACTCAAACGAAAAATACCAAGGCATTTGTTGATCTATAAAAATGCCTTGGAAAATTTTAGATAGATTTAGTCAAACCATCCTTTCTAGTTCATACTTGTATAGATACAAGAACTTGAAAGACATGGCATTATTTCAGGACATTTAGGGGGAATTTGTTAGGACCAGTTTCTAAACTGGCAGTCTCCAGTTGCACTGGTAGACCAAGAAATTTGTCCAGAAATATTGAAGTCCAGTTGCAACGTACAGTTATCGCAACTGAAGACTTCCTCCAGTTGACATCTGACCAATACACCTGAAGACATTCCAACTGAAGTCGAAGACATCAAATGGAAGATAGAGAATGACAATGGCAGCGAGGCCCAGTTGACATTCTACTTCAGATGGAAACTGGAGAACATCGGTGTAAAGCACTTACAAAGCTTTACACTGATTACGAGGAAAAGACTTTATGCTTTATGTGCTATTACACGGATAAAAGGATTTATCTATGTATAAAGTACAAAAGGTACATAAAGCAGGTTGAGTAAAGTTACTTTATGTCACAACTTTACTTAGCATTTTAAGGAATTAAATGTTATTCCTTAAATGCTCTCAACCATATTTGTACGGCCAAAGTTGACATCCCAATGTCAACTTTGCCTATAAATAGAGGTCTTTGCACAACAAAGAACACACACTTCATACTTTGCAAACCTGCAATACATTGGTGTTCTTGTGCAATATTCTCTCAATCGCTAAAAGGAACATTTCACAACTTTAAGTGTTTCGATTGTTAAGAGAATTTCCAAGTAATAGATCAATTGTAATTCATAGGTTGTTAGGATATTTACACTTTGTATTATCTTGGTTCCGCAACAACCTTGTAATTTGTTTATACTTCAATAAATAAATTACACTTGAAAAATTACATATTGTCTCACCATTTACTTTACAAGTATTTATATTATTGCATTGTTCTTACTTATAATTGTTTGTCACCTTTATAAGTAATCTACCTAGAACTTGGTATATCACTCACTTAACTGGTCATCTCCAGTTTAGTGAATATATTGCAAAGTCACTCCACCATCGACATAGAGGTGTCTTCAGTTAGTACCATCTATTGAGTTGGGACTTACATTCCCCGAATTTTGTAAACAATTGCAAATAAAACAATCGTTTACATCCGTTTACCACCCTCAAGGAAACGAACAAGTGGAGGTAACCAACAGAGAAATAATCAAGGGGATGGAAAAACGATTGAGACGAAGTCATAAAGGGTGGATAGACGAATTACCATTGGTCCTTTGGGCCAACATAACGACACCAAAACGGAGCAACGGAGAAACTCCGTTCAGCTTAGCATTCGGAACGGAGGTTGTAGCCCCAGCAGAATTCCAAGTTTCCACCTACAGGATGCTAAATACAGAAGGAAATTCTGAGGAATTAAGAGTAGATCTGGACTTGCTAGAAGAATGAAGAGAGATAGCAGCCATCAGAGAAGCTGCCTTTAAAAAGAAAATTGAGGGATACTACAATAAAAGAGTAAATCCCACGACTTTCAAAACCGGAGACTATGTGTTACGGTTAAACAGCGCAAGTGAAAAAGAGTACACAGGAAAGTTGTGACCAACATGGGAGGGCCCATACCGAGTACAGGCATCCTTCGGGAATGGAGCGTACAAGCTTGAAACACCCGAAGGGGCTCCGGTTGATAGGACTTGGAACAGTTCGAACTTGCGAAAATTCTACTGTTAAGTTTTCTCTCTTTTCTAATATTATGTATAAGCTAAGATGCTTTTGAAATATTTAATAAAGTAAAAGACCTTTATGGGGCGTATTGCATTGCAAAAAAGACCAATAGTCCTAAGGGACCGATAGTCTTCAATATTTAATATACGACCAACTAGTCTTACACATATAAGGCTATGAGCCTCACTCATTTGAAAATAAGCAAAAGCCCCATGAGGGACAGTGCATCAATTAAAAGACTCATTGTCTTAAAATAGAGGGTCGCAACCTCAATAAAGGGAACAAACTGACGGGGACGCCTGAACAGATAACCCAACATACGCAAATATACGCACAAAAAATATGGGATAAAAATAAAGGACAATATAAGTCTGCTGCATAATATTCCATAACAAAGTTTGCAATATAAAAACTAATCAAAACGAGGCTTCACGACTAGGAAGTCGTAAGCCCCGGTGTTGCGAAGATGAGTAATGTCATAAATATAGTTACTTTGGTAACTTGCCAGTTTCAGGATGGCTTGATCAAACACTTCCTTCGCCTCCATGTACTCGGGGGAATGCTCAAAGTGGGTAGCGGATAATATACCTTTCTTCTTAGAGGAATTTACCACAGCATCAACCAAACTAACCGCCTGTGGACCCGTAGCAAGAGTCTCACACAAGTGCGGAATGACCTTCTTCACAAACACTTTCACTTCTTCCTTGAGTTCAATGTTATCCAGATTTTTCTGCAGCAGTTCATCATGGCGCCTTTCCAAGCCAGTACGAAGAGCCTTTATCTCCACATCATGCTCTATCAACCGTTTCTCCAGATCAGCAATCCTGTCAAGCAAACTTCCAACCACAGATTGAGACTCCTTTAACATATCTTGAGAATACTCGTATTCTCGACATAGGCCACGGACCAAGAGATTCTTCTGTGCACTCATATCTTTTGAGAGTAAATCTTCTTCCATAAATTTGCGAGCAGTATTGCCAGAAAAAGACACAGGGGATATATCAGCAAGACCTTTCCCCTTTTTAGCAACAAGATCGTCTATGGGTGTAGCAGAAGACCCAACATCTGTCACCTTCCTCTTGGATGCCATAACCCAAAGTAATGAAGATCTAGAACAACGAACAATATCAGAAAGAAAAAGGAGAAGTCAAATATAAAGTGAAACAGTAAATGGCGGCGGTCAATAAAGTAGAAAAAGAAGGAGAGGAAGAAAAGACTTACAAAAAGTAGATGGGAGAGTCGCAGGAGGAATAATGACGAAATTAAACAGACGAAGAGGAATTTTATATATAAGTGGAGGAATGAAACCCTAACCGTCGATAAGAACGCTTTGGGATACGCGCAAGACTTTTTGGATTCCATTTATCACAACACGCCCGCAAGAGTTCGCAAATTAACAACAATAGTCCAAGGTAATACTTATTTGGCAAAAAGCATCCCCTTGGACTGGGGGGCTTGATGACATATCCCTCCTGCGGTACGAAAAGGGAACAGTAGCACGAAGACTGTCTGTAATGAAGGATCGCGCAGAAGATGGAAAAGATAAGAATCGTTCTCCTACAAAGTCGGGATTTGTTCTTATCAAGAAGGGCCGGTAATTATGGAAGTTATACTCCTGGCCTTTTATTATGGAAACCCTAAATCTTGGCTTTTCTCCAAGTCCTCCTATCAACTCAGCATCATCAACCAGACTCCAAATTTACTAAGGAGTACAATAATAATCGGTGTGCTCACACATCACGACACACGATAAAACAAGATCAAAACCTGAAACCATCGGCACGATCTTAATCGGCCATATAAATCAATCACACTCGATTGGCGTAAAGAGACTAACTCTACCTTTTGGGAATCGCCAACAAACAACCAAATACACCCATCATCCCCTTTCTTAAACCTAATCTCGGTTTGGTGTACAATCAAATGGATCATGAAATCAAATGTGTCTCTGTGTGATGTTGACAATGGCGACATGGCATATATAAATCAGATATTATGGTGTGCAGGTGTGGGGTCTATTTCAGTATTTTGTAAGTGTGTATATATGTATGGAAAATGATTAATCAACCTAACTTATATGCCTAAAAATCAACCTAAAACATTAAGAATTTAACATGTGGATTCCACTAATTCTCTTTCCTAATCTTGCCCCCTGATTTTTCCTCATGTAATCATCCTATGATTAGGTTGATTTTTAGACATACGAATTAGGTTGATTTATCATTATGTATGGAATAGATACAAAGAATAGAGATTATGATTACTTCATAGTTCATGGGTATATGTATATATCAGATACGATACGAGAAGTCGAGAAAAAATCAAAACGAATAAAAATGATTTTCAAAATATATTTTAATGGATCGATCCGGATGGATCATGGATCGATCCATATATATATATTTGGATAAATGGACCGATCCATTGGATTGATAAATGGATTAATGGAATATTTTTTTCTCCAATAAGTATTTTAAATGGATTGGATTGGATTTGGATATTGATCCAATCCATTGCCACCCCTACTTCGGGCAACAGTTGGGTGGAATCCCTTTCAGAATTTTAAAGACGACGAATGTTTTGACTTAAGCAATAGTTGCAACAACTTGTATTGCCTCAGCCTTGATGAGCGTCCATATTGTGAAAAAAAACCCTATTGAAAGGCTTCGTTTCTATGTCTAAATGAGTTATTATTCTGGAACTATTGGTACTTAATGAATCGTATGTTTACGCAGGTTCACGGAAGATGCGAGAGAGGGTAAATGACATCAAGTGACTCAAGAAGGAAGCCTATGAAGTTACAAGACACAAGGAAGTGATTCGGGAGCCACAGCAACCGACTTAAACACTTATTTAAGTCGAACTAACCCTCAAAACCTTAAGGGAGAGCCAATTCAGCAGCCATAGCCGCCCACTATCAACCCTAGTTCGTAGTTGCAGATTTCCAGAAGGTTTTGGAGCTTCTAACACCTTCCGATCTTCATCCGCGGTCTAGATTTACTCTTTTATATTTACTTTTCTTTGATAAACAATGTCTTTCATCTTTTCAGACTTTGTTATTCCATTAATAATGTCCGGCTAGTAGGCTGAATACTTGTTTGGATCAATGTGATCATGTAGACGTTTATTGTTTTACTGTTTATCGTAGATCCATGTTTTCCTAGTTCTTCATATTATTATTGGTTTTATATCTGAACATATTAGTTTAATTCTGATGGTTGTCTATGATCATACACTAGGACAAATATGCTAGGACAGAAAACGACTAGTCGGTCTATAACTAGGAGTAAAAAGTGATTCACTTGTAACCGAGGGATCCAGAACCATAATAATTAGAATGAATAGAACATGAAGCTTAACAATGTCAGACGCGATCCTTTGACTTGGAAACGAGCACTGTGGTCACCGGAGAGAATTATATCTGGTCATGGCTTAAGAGCCGGGTAACTAAAAGATGAACTAGTAATACAAACTTTAGGTCATTAATGCTTAAATAATGAATCTAACGAGAATTTGTTTATAGGTTAGTGTGAGTCTAGCGACAGCACTAGTAATTAGGCAAAGTGAATCTAACGAGAATTTGTTTATAGGTTAGTGTGAGTCTAGCGACAGCACTAGTAATTAGGCAAAGTGAATCTAACGAGAATTTGTTTATAGGTTAGTGTGAGTCTAGCGACAGCACTAGTAATTAGGCAAAGTGAATCTAACGAGAATTTGTTTATAGGTTAGTGTGAGTCTAGCGACAGCACTAGTAATTAGGCAAAGTGAATCTAACGAGAATTTGTTTATAGGTTAGTGTGAGTCTAGCGACAGCACTAGTAATTAGGCAAAGTGAATCTAACGAGAATTTGTTTATAGGTTAGTGTGAGTCTAGCGACAGCACTAGTAATTAGGCAAAGTGAATCTAACGAGAATTTGTTTATAGGTTAGTGTGAGTCTAGCGACAGCACTAGTAATTAGGCAAAGTGAATCTAACGAGAATTTGTTTATAGGTTAGTGTGAGTCTAGCGACAGCACTAGTAATTAGGCAAAGTGAATCTAACGAGAATTTGTTTATAGGTTAGTGTGAGTCTAGCGACAGCACTAGTAATTAGGCAAAGTGAATCTAACGAGAATTTGTTTATAGGTTAGTGTGAGTCTAGCGACAGCACTAGTAATTAGGCAAAGTGAATCTAACGAGAATTTGTTTATAGGTTAGTGTGAGTCTAGCGACAGCACTAGTAATTAGGCAAAGTGAATCTAACGAGAATTTGTTTATAGGTTAGTGTGAGTCTAGCGACAGCACTAGTAATTAGGCAAAGTGAATCTAACGAGAATTTGTTTATAGGTTAGTGTGAGTCTAGCGACAGCACTAGTAATTAGGCAAAGTGAATCTAACGAGAATTTGTTTATAGGTTAGTGTGAGTCTAGCGACAGCACTAGTAATTAGGCAAAGTGAATCTAACGAGAATTTGTTTATAGGTTAGTGTGAGTCTAGCGACAGCACTAGTAATTAGGCAAAGTGAATCTAACGAGAATTTGTTTATAGGTTAGTGTGAGTCTAGCGACAGCACTAGTAATTAGGCAAAGTGAATCTAACGAGAATTTGTTTATAGGTTAGTGTGAGTCTAGCGACAGCACTAGTAATTAGGCAAAGTGAATCTAACGAGAATTTGTTTATAGGTTAGTGTGAGTCTAGCGACAGCACTAGTAATTAGGCAAAGTGAATCTAACGAGAATTTGTTTATAGGTTAGTGTGAGTCTAGCGACAGCACTAGTAATTAGGCAAAGTGAATCTAACGAGAATTTGTTTATAGGTTAGTGTGAGTCTAGCGACAGCACTAGTAATTAGGCAAAGTGAATCTAACGAGAATTTGTTTATAGGTTAGTGTGAGTCTAGCGACAGCACTAGTAATTAGGCAAAGTGAATCTAACGAGAATTTGTTTATAGGTTAGTGTGAGTCTAGCGACAGCACTAGTAATTAGGCAAAGTGAATCTAACGAGAATCTGAGCCGTGATTAAGTTCCCAACAGACTAGCAAACCAGTAGAATAGTATTTGGTCGTACCATGAGATCGGAGATGCCAAACAAGTATTTTAATTTAAGTACTGATGATATACCATATACGGAGCTCCACCTCCGTACCCGAATCAGAATACGAAGCCACCTTCGTAAAAGGTAAAATTGCTAAAATATAAACCCAGAACGGAGCTTGCCCTCCGAAATAACATAAATATTCCGAAGCTCCAAGGTAACAAATACCCAGCTCCGAGGAAATATATAAAAGATCGGATATGGATTCTTTCCATGATTAATCCGATCTAAACATGTTGAAGTCTGAATACATCGGACACGACTCATAAAAGATCAACATAAATCTCCTTAAAAAGGAAATAAGATATTTACAAAGAAGGAAGAGATTTACCCTAATTCTCTTATCCTCCTCTCCAAGTTATCGACCCTCTATATAAATAGAGGAAGAAGCATACGGCACATCATCATATATCCGATCACGATACACATAAATCCCTTTATCGTACAATACTTATTCGACCTCCGAATAAACCCTAAACAAAACCTATAAACCCTAAGTCACACGAATCGACTTAGGACCAACAACTATAAGGCGTAAAGCGGTCTTCGACCCTCTGACCGGAAGGGAATCGCCAACAAAACACCATCAAACCCACTCACACCTCCGGTGGGACCTTTACTTTTAGGTTCGAACCCAGCCGCGATCAAAGAAAAAGCATTATGCGAATTTCTGATTCCCCTCCAGAACAGCACAGGTCGAGCGCCGTTTGCGACCAGGACAGGGACAACAGCGAAATTCCCTCAGATAGAAGCATCAGACTCACGAGGGAATAGAAAAGATCACCCATGCTCGGACGATTGGCCGGTTGATGATATACCCTATACGGAGCTTTAGCTCCGTATCCGAAGCAGAAGCAGAGTTACCTCCGTACAGGTAAAATTACTTATCCACATACTCAGAACGGAGCTAACCTCCATTCAGCACAATCACCTCGGAGCCCCTGAGGTAGCAAACACCCAGCTCAAAGGTAAAATATATCAAAAAGATCGGGTATAGATACTTTCCATGATTATCCGATCTCAATAACATAATTGAAGTCCGAAGACCTCGGACACGGCTTGTAAAGAGATCGACACAAATCTCCTCAAAGAAGGAAATAGAATATATCACAAAGGAGGAAGAGATTTACCCTAATTCTCTTACCCTCCTCTCCAAGTTATTTACCCTCTATATAAATAGAGGAGGAACCAACAGGACCGCCAGGTCAAAACCAGGGTAGATCCATACCGGGACCACCCGGTAAAGACCAGAGCGAGTTCGCAACAGGACCGCCAGGTCAAAACCAGGGTAGATCCATACCGAGACCACCCGGTAAAGACCAGAGCGAGTTCGGAACAGGACCGCCAGGTCAAAACCAGGGTAGATCCATACCGGGACCACCCGGTAAAGACCAGAGCGAGTTCGCAACAGGACCGCCAGGTCAAAACCAGGGTAGATCCATACCGGGACCACCCGGTAAAGACCAGAGCGAGTTCGCAACAGGACCGCCAGGTCAAAACCAGGGTAGATCCATACCGAGACCACCCGGTAAAGACCAGAGCGAGTTCGGAACAGGACCGCCAGGTCAAAACCAGGGTAGATCCATACCGGGACCACCCGGTAAAGACCAGAGCGAGTTCGCAACAGGACCGCCAGGTCAAAACCAGGGTAGATCCATACCGAGACCACCCGGTAAAGACCAGAGCGAGTTCGGAACAGGACCGCCAGGTCAAAACCAGGGTAGATCCATACCGGGACCACCCGGTAAAGACCAGAGCGAGTTCGCAACAGGACCGCCAGGTCAAAACCAGGGTAGATCCATACCGGGACCACCCGGTAAAGACCAGAGCGAGTTCGCAACAGGACCGCCAGGTCAAAACCAGGGTAGATCCATACCGAGACCACCCGGTAAAGACCAGAGCGAGTTCGCAACAGGACCGCCAGGTCAAAACCAGGGTAGATCCATACCGGGACCACCCGGTAAAGACCAGAGCGAGTTCGCAACAGGACCGCCAGGTCAAAACCAGGGTAGATCCATACCGAGACCACCCGGTAAAGACCAGAGCGAGTTCGGAACAGGACCGCCAGGTCAAAACCAGGGTAGATCCATACCGGGACCACCCGGTAAAGACCAGAGCGAGTTCGCAACAGGACCGCCAGGTCAAAACCAGGGTAGATCCATACCGGGACCACCCGGTAAAGACCAGAGCGAGTTCGCAACAGGACCGCCAGGTCAAAACCAGGGTAGATCCATACCGAGACCACCCGGTAAAGACCAGAGCGAGTTCGCAACAGGACCGCCAGGTCAAAACCAGGGTAGATCCATACCGGGACCACCCGGTAAAGACCAGAGCGAGTTCGCAACAGGACCGCCAGGTCAAAACCAGGGTAGATCCATACCGAGACCACCCGGTAAAGACCAGAGCGAGTTCGGAACAGGACCGCCAGGTCAAAACCAGGGTAGATCCATACCGGGACCACCCGGTAAAGACCAGAGCGAGTTCGCAACAGGACCGCCAGGTCAAAACCAGGGTAGATCCATACCGGGACCACCCGGTAAAGACCAGAGCGAGTTCGCAACAGGACCGCCAGGTCAAAACCAGGGTAGATCCATACCGAGACCACCCGGTAAAGACCAGAGCGAGTTCGCAACAGGACCGCCAGGTCAAAACCAGGGTAGATCCATACCGGGACCACCCGGTAAAGACCAGAGCGAGTTCGCAACAGGACCGCCAGGTCAAAACCAGGGTAGATCCATACCGAGACCACCCGGTAAAGACCAGAGCGAGTTCGGAACAGGACCGCCAGGTCAAAACCAGGGTAGATCCATACCGGGACCACCCGGTAAAGACCAGAACGAGTTCGTGCCAGGACTGCAAGATCAAGACCAGGATGGATCCATACCAGGACCGCCAGGTGAGAACCAGACCAGATTCATGCCTGGATTACCAAGTCAAGATCGGAGCAGACCCCAAACAGCTCAGGTCTTCGATGGCTCCGCTCCAGAACTGCTGCCGAAGGCCGGAGCAGGTGCGAGACAGAACTATGGGATGAGAGCCGGAGGAACCTCTTACCAGGGTCGCCTCCCCAAAATAGAATTATACCATAATTGTGGGATTCCCGTAAGAACCCGTTCGCACCAACATCACAAAGGAGATTGAAACCGAACACTCCAGGTACGGACCAGGATAAACCTCCGGAACGGGCGTCGGCCCAGATCCCTGTTAAAACAGTTGCAAAACCAACAAACCTAAACAATGTTAGGACAACATCACTGGACTCGGACAACCCGGCGTCCATAAGCTCCCAAAATTTAGGAAGGTATGAGTCAAGATGCACTCCTCACGATGCAGAAGAATCACATGCGGCCATCCCCTCAGCAGATACGTCGCCAATGAGAACAAG
Organism: Erigeron breviscapus; assembly: GCA_034093135.1. NCBI lineage: Eukaryota > Viridiplantae > Streptophyta > Magnoliopsida > Asterales > Asteraceae > Erigeron > Erigeron breviscapus. Next base: position 37,138,453 of record CM067170.1, on the reverse strand, counting down.
AAGCATACCTGGGGAAGGGATATCCGCATTGATCGACAAAGGAATAACCGATGCCTATGTACAAGCGAACTATGATGTATTATGTGCGATAATAAGACGCTTTAGAGAAACCGATCAAGTGTACGAACCGGAGCCCGTAGCCCCATATACCTATAACGAAGACGAAGCACGTAAGAAAACAGCCCAGAGAATCCCCCTAGGGCAAGGCTCCCAGGTTATGCAGGAGAACCACCATATAATTATCACCCAGAGACAGCTCGACGAAAATCTGCACACACAAAGATAAAACTCAAGAAGGGCCCGAACCAAAAATAATATCCATGGATAACCAAAGGAAATCTCCCCCTTTACCCGCAGATATAACACAACCGGCAAATACGAACAGTTCATCTGGCAACAATATACGAAGCTGTCTGGTAAACACAGAGAAGAAACAACATGAAAACATATATTACAACGGTGAAGGGGACCCAAATGATTTTCTGAATAAATTCGTTAAGATCGCAGCAACCCGGGGATGGGATCCACGAACCACCTGCCGTATTTTCTCCCATTCCTTAACCGAAAAAGCAAAGTAATGGATCGACAACTTGGGCGTAGAATCAGCAGGTGACTTTGAAATCTTGAAAGCAAAGTTCATGTCACAATTTAAGGCACAGAGAAAACGTAAGAAGACACATGTGGCGGCGCACGACATAAAGCGTCAAAAAGAAGAAACACTTAAGGGATTCATAACAAGATACACATTTGAAACCCAGGAGATATACGGGTTGCCCGAAAGCCAGAAAATATCAGGGCTCATCCACGGACTACGGGTACTTGAATTAGTCGAATATCTAACGATGAACTTACCCGAGACGTATGACGAGCTCATAACCAAGGCTCATGCCTAGATTGACGAAAAATGGGCAAAGGAAATGGAGGACAACCCGGGCAAACGAAAGAAAGAATCAGCGAGCCACAGGGAATGAAGATCTTATCGAAAATTCCAATACAGAAAGAGAAGGTACAAGAATAATATTGTTAAGATTAATGAAAACACCAGAGTGTATCCTTGCAACGGAAAGAGTGGCACAAACATTTCCGGCTCCGCCCAGGTTGGTAACCCGAAAAAAGGATCAGGGGAAATATTATGCATTCCACAAAGACTATGGACATAACACGAACTCGTGTCGAAATCTCCAAAAAGCCATAGAAGATGCAATAACCACCGGAAAACTGAAACACCTGGAAAGAAAGGTGGAAAGCAAGGATAGGGGATCCTTGGTAGAACATCACACAAGCAGAAACCCCCGATAGGAACTGACAGCAATAACAGCGTGTCGAAAGGGGATAAAAGGAGAATAAAACCTGGGAAATTATCAGGTTGACCTTCCTGCAGAACGGAGCAGTACAAAGAAAAGAGGGTGGAGCGAAGAAGACCCCAGAGCTCTGATACCGAGCCAAAAGAGCACGGGAGTACCAGCAACCATAGTAGGTTGAGTATGGCACCGCTCATGAACTAGGCCCCTTCGTAAGCAGGTCAAGGAAAATTCCGAACCATCGGAAGACGATCAATGAAAGCCGAGCAGTACGGGACCTCACCATGTAAGGGCCTTCTGCCTATTATTTTTTGCGAAATAAAAACGCTTTCAGAAGATCGGTAAAAATATAAAGCGCGCAAAATATACATGTATAAAAAGACTTTATGAGAAGCTCAGGGGACGCCCGATAACACTTCCATAAAGCAATAACGTCATAAGACGACTGCCATAAGACAATAATGTCATAAGGCGACTGTCATAAGACAATATATGAACCCCAATCAAACTGTGGATAATTCTTAACTAAGAAAAAAGCCCGGTTTAAGTCCCGGACAGAGCCTTTGCGACAAAATGATCAAAAAGGCAAGTCTGGTGAAAATAAATTTTAGCCCACGGAATAAGTCTTGAAAAGGTAAAAGCCAGTAGATAGCCTGATCAGCATCTTGAAAAGGCATATGCCATTAGATAATCCAAAATAAAGGCTAAATTAAAAGAGTACGATCCACACCAGCAACAAGCAAAGTAACAAGTACATATCCGGTACACACAGGAAGAAATCGGATAAATTGTTCAGAAAATATAAGCAGTTCACACATGAGGAATCTACAACAATTGAGAAGGGGAGGCATCAGGATCTGCGGAAAGGGCACACAAGTACTGAGAGTGGATGTCCTCCAGATCACTCATTACTCTGTTCAGAGGACTTACGGTATCCCTCACAAGCTCGGAACCACTGAGAGTAATGCGACCCTCTATAGCAAGAACTCGAAGGAACTCCGACTCGGCATCCATCCTATTCGCATTACATAAGTTGGAGATCCTCGCACCCACCTCAGGGCCATTCAAGAAAGACTTACAGACATATGGGATCACCTCTGTAATAAGCTGCCTGTACTTCCCTCGCAGATCCACAAGGGCAGAACGACCACCCTCAAGCATCGCATCCTTACCAGATAAATCCTCCTTCAGCAAAGTGATCTCCTCCCCCTTCGAACGTACGCTTTCACCAACAGCCTCAAGTTCTGCAGTCAATCCACTCAATCTCACTTCCAGATCTGACACCTTAAACTCCAACGATAACTTCTCTGTCTTCAGCTTTTCAATCTGCTCAGTCGACGGACTTGCATCACCTGAGAGCTCACGCAACCTCGAGTCTAGCACATTACCAATTATGGAAGCACAGAAGGACGACTGGTTAAATAACTCAGAAAGCCTTGTCAAATTCAGACCCATCAACTTCGAAATCCACTCGGGTGGAGCAACAGAACCAATGCTATGATGGCAGGACAGTCCGTTAGGAGCATGAAACAGAGGATTAAAACCTGCAGAAACGTAAGAAGACATCACAAGCCAAAGCTGAAAATATGAAGAAACCTCTTTTGCAGAAATAGCCACATACCAGAATCTCCTTCTGCACCTAAAGATCTTTTAGTCCTCTTTCGGGACGAAGACACATTAGATCTTCGTGTGGATGTCTTCTTCCTGCTCCTAAGACGACCATAAACAGTGCCCTGCTCGTCCTCAGGTTGGTCATAGTTCTCCCCACTGGTAGGGCAATCTAATACTTCAACAACGGGAGAACCAGTCTAATCAACTTTCTGAGACATGACCTCACCCGCCTGGCTTATAGCCTCTAGCCCCGCACGGTCGCCGGCCTGAGAAACAGCACCGCCAGCAGAAGTCCCCGACCCTGAGGCGGCGACAGAAGGAACAACCTTCATAACTAGCTGGGCAAGAAATGATTGTCTGTTGATCATTTGTTTGAAAGCCATCCTACATAAAATACAAGAGTGGAGGGATGAACAAATGCACACCGGCAACGGGAAAAACCTAAAACTAGGCAAACTCACTAAGCAGGAGAAGGGGTGGTTCGTCAAAAGGAGCTACCTAAAAACATCACCCCCGTCTTAATGGAGACAAAGGGGAACCTATACAAATAAGGTGAAAAGAGATCTAAGAGTGGGATGGCATTATCGATGACCAGGCTGAACATAAAGGGCCCGGATCTTCGGACCTTAAACGGCCAAAGATCAAGGTTAGGGTTTCTAAAAGGCGGTCCAAAATATTTAAGGAGAAAGGATATAGTCAGAATCACCTACCTTTTTGGGCAAAAGCGATCGCGATCTCAGATAGATGACGGATGAATCGTTGAAGGTAAAGTCGCCGGCAGAAGGTAAAATGTTATTATTGAAATAGGATATATATACTGAGGATATTTCGACAGCAATCTTCACCGTTGGTTACGTACGAGATACGTATCTCAACATTTTCGGCCCAATACAACCACGTTGTTTTTATGAGGTCTCTGTAAGAGTGACCTAAGAAAAAGACCCGTTTCTAAGTCTAATGCGACATTCTACGGATAGAATCTCCCATCAGACTGGGGGCTTGATGATATACCCTATACGGAGCTTTAGCTCCGTATCCGAAGCAGAAGCAGAGTTACCTCCACACAGGTAAAATTACTTATCCACATACTCAGAACGGAGCTAACCTCCATTCAGCACAATCACCTCGGAGCCCCTGAGGTAGCAAACACCCAGCTCAAAGGTAAAATATATCAAAAAGATCGGGTATAGATACTTTCCATGATTATCCGATCTCAATAACATAATTGAAGTCCGAAGACCTTGGACACGGCTTGTAAAGAGATCGACACAAATCTCCTCAAAGAAGGAAATAAATATATCAAAAAGATCGGGTATAGATACTTTCCATGATTATCCGATCTCAATAACATAATTGAAGTCCGAAGACCTCGGACACGGCTTGTAAAGAGATCGACACAAATCTCCTCAAAGAAGGAAATAGAATATATCACAAAGGAGGAAGAGATTTACCCTAATTCTCTTACCCTCCTCTCCAAGTTATTTACCCTCTATATAAATAGAGGAGGAAGCCATACGGCACATGATCATACACATACGATACATATCATTCGACATACTAAAACCCTAAATCATCTTACAAACCCTTAGTCGCGCAAAACGACTCGGGGATTGACAAACAAACAACACTCTCGACCTACGTAAAACTCTCTTAGCCTCGCTAGACGGCTGAGAACAATACACAACAGGCGTAAAGCGGTCTTCGACCTTCTGACCGAAAGGGAATCGCCAACAAACACCCCCAAACCCTACTCACACCTTCGGTTGAGCCATTGTGCTATTATTTGATCAAACACCGGTAGACCAGCCAGCTTGTCGAATCTTGGCGGCAAGCAGGGCGACAGGAACCGACCTTATAATAAATGAACATGGCGAGAAGGAAGATACAACCATCGGCACAGAAGGAGACACCGTACGACTCCCTTTAAAAGGCGTTCCGCCACTTATTATATCGGAACGCCCGGAGAGAACATAATCCAGGCCCAAAGTGCAGGAATCAACCCCACGATGACAGTCGAGGTTGGCCAGCAATCACCTAAGAAGAACCCAGACAAAAAAGAAGCGGTTAAAAACAAACACAAAAACGGCCCTGGCACACCAAAAAATCTGGTAGATGCCAGCTCGCCGTACCTGACCTATAAGGGAGCCCCAGCAGGAATAATGGCCGCAGACGCCGTACAAGCAGCAGAGTACCAGCAACTATATCCGTCGTTCTACTATGGAGGATACTTTTATCCATACGGAGCTTCATAGACCCAGCACATGGGAGCGCTACCGTTAGCCGGGAGTTACCCGGGGCACATGCAAGCATCGTGGTATTACCCATATGGTATTGTAACCCCACAATACTTTCAAACGAGCCCCACGGTCGAAGTCGAAAAAGACAGGACCAAACAGAAGGGACCGGAACCTAAGTACAAGGGGTCATGCGCACAGTTTACAAAGGATCTGCGTCAACACGTGCCTCCGGTGAAACTGCTGGAGATACAATAGCTGCCCTGGTATGATGGCACCTCCGACGCTGACGCCTTCCTCCGGGAAGTTGATAAAGCGGCTCGGACGGAAAGGTGGAATGGCCTAGCTATCTGCCATGTCATCTTTTACCTCCTGCATGGGAAGGCTAGGGAATGGCTTGAGAGCCTGCCCGAAGAAAGCATATACGATGCTGAAGATTTTAAAGCTCAGTTAAAAGAAGAATTCGGTCCCCACCTATGGGCGCACGATATAAAGCAAGAAGAAAGCGAAGAGGCAGAAGATTTTTTGAAACGATACGGAGACAGCACCCGAAACCTGGTGCGCCTATCTGAAGAAGAAAAAATATCCGGAGCTATACATGGGCTCCGGTCAAAAAACTGATACGGCATCTATGCCTTGGTAAGCCAACCAGTTACTCGGATTTGGCCGATAAATTCCATGAATGGAAAACTGCGGAGGAGATAGCAGAAAAAGCCATGGCTAAACGGAAGACCATGGTGAAAAAGGACGGGAAAAGAACAGAAACAGCAGAGGACGTAGCAGCAGAAGAGTCCTCCCCCGTTTACATAATCAACCGTTACAAAAGAACGATTGATAACCTCCGGAAGACTCCATCAGAGATCTTGTCATCAGAAGAGATATCAAGAACATTCGTCAAGCCATCACCGTTATCCGGGAAAGGAACCAGAAATCTGGATAAATTCTGTTGTTTCCATAACGGATACGGGCATAGCACCGATTATTCCAGGGAGCTATTAAGGCAAATAGACGACGCAGTGAAAGATAATAAGCTTACATACCTGAAAAAAGAACCAGACCCAGATTCGACGAAGCGGAACCAGATGAGCACCGGAGAAGGATACTGTCGAACACCTTGATCAAGAAAGGACCCCACCATTATCACTTCGGTAGTCTGGACGATCAAGGTTCGATGGACCCGGTGCTAATAAAAGTGAATATAGGCAATGTATGCCTAAAAAACACACAAGTGGATACGGGAAGTGGATGCGATATAATTTATGAGAAAAGTTTCCTCCGATTGCCAAAGAAACTGCGAGAAACAATCATGCCACTAAACACCGAAGTGGTAGGATTTGCCAGCGAGCGGATCCGCCCATTGGGAGAAATATGGCTAGATGCCACTATCGGGGGATTCCCCTGGCGTAGAACTGCTAAAATCTTGGCAATCGTGATAAAAGCAAATTCACCCTATGACATGCTCCTGGGTAGAGAAGGGTTGAGGAAATTCCATATGATAGTGTCCACAATACATGGTTGCGTACAGTACAAATCCCACAGAGGGATGCAAACAATAATCTCCCCAACTACCCCAGACACAAAAGGAGAGAACTCCGTACCGTGGTAGAAACGCAACATGAGAATAATTCAGAAGGGGCCCAGAGGACAACTGGGACCTACTCGCAGAAGAAGGATCCTTCGAAGATGAAAGCGCGGGAAGCTCCGCAGAAACGGAGGACGCAGAAGTCAGCAGACAAAAGACTCTGAAAGGCATCAAGACCGGTTGGAGCATAATTTGCCCTCGGGATAAGCCAAATTAACGGAGCAAATAGGGCAACATAAAAGTAGCAGCTAGGAAAAATAAAAATTTTTGTAAAAATCCTCCTGCCATGTACTTACAAGCTCCCAAATAAAAACGATCATAATAATATTCTAAATGCGCATAAAAACTAAAAAAATTTGAATTGTTAAGGGGACGCCCATAAGACTTTTCAAACAAATCATGAGGTAATAACCCATGAGGTTAATGCATAAGTCACTCCCTCCTTATGATTGTAGTGCATAAGCATTAGCATTAAGACATTCCCTTCAAAAAGGAATGCACGAATAAGGGATATCATTCTCCTATATGAATGCCATCAATAAAACATATGTACAGAGGATTACAAAATTTACATCCCTTGAGGCCTAATGCTATACAAGTCAGATACAGAAGCATCAGGATTTGAAGCAACCTGCTGAATATAAGGATAAGTAATATTCCTTAGGGCCTCTTCAACAGCGTCAATCCCCAACTCTCTACCAAGAAACCTCTCCCTATCCCCTCCAAGAGAAATCACCCCACTACGCTCCAGACGCAAAGTAAATAAGGATCGTGCGTCAGTCCGGTTAGCCGCTACCAACTCATCAAGGCTCTGATCAAATTTAGGGCTCGCCATCAGCATACAGAAGACATGAGGAATAACACCGGAAATAATTTGGCGTCTGGCATTCCTCTCATCCTCCAACTCTGATTCCAACCTGTTGATCAACGCAGCAGGCCCATCAGAAACAAGAGAAGCAATGCGCTCATGAGCAACATCCAAACTTTGCGTAGCAAGGGAAAAAGCCTCATACGATTCGGCAAGCTCCCTCCGCAACGAGTCAACCAAGGAGGAATCACCACCGGCAGATGGAGCAGCCCTCAGAGAAGCTAACTCCGCCCTATTCTTATGCAGATTTTCTTCCAAGAAATGCACTCTGGCACTGCTAGCCAAACCAATCATACCGGCAGCAAAAAGAGTTTGGTTTGTCATCTCAGCAAGCCTCTGAGCAGGCATGGTATCCAGAATGGTCCTAAGATGATCAGGAACAAGCATATCCAGACTCATTCGGCAGAGCTGAGGGTCCGGTAATTCACCCTAAAGAGGAACCCCTGAAACAATAAAACATTTTTATAAGTGATACGCTAAGGAGAATAGCGATTGAAACACCCACGCCACTTACCAATTGTAGCTCCAGCTCCAGCTGTGGAAGCTCTACCTCCAGTTGTAGTTGCTCCCAGTTGTAGTTGCTCCGGTTTCATCAACTGGCTCTTTCCCAGGCCTCCGTCCGGGATCGGAAGTCCCAGCTAAACAAGGAAAAAGCATACAAATCAAGCCTATGGCAAAACAAATATACAGCGTCAGAGAAAATCATATACCTTCGCCAGCATCAGAAACTGGATCAGCGATAGTAGCAGCAACTTCATCTCTTACGGGAGAAGAATCAAGAATAATGACAGATGGACCTGCACTCATAGGGTCCATTGAAGTAGATGGGCCACCTCTTACCCGCTGCCTCTTCGGAGGAGGTCCAGAAACATCAACACCAGCAAAAAAGGAACCCTCCTCATCTGAAGAAGACAAAGGCCTCCTACCAACAACCATGCCCTGAGGATTCATGGTCACGGCCTCTCTGAGTGTCAACTCTGCAAATATCAAGTTGAAATATCAAGAAAATGTAAGAAAAACAATGCAATTGGCAGATGAGGTAACAGGAAGGAGGAATGATACCTTCACAACACCATATCAGGACAGGCTCATCAGGAGAACCCTCCCATGACATGGTGATCCCGGCTAGATACAGAATGACAGTTGGACAGGTAACCAACGCAAATGCAGACCGGCGCACTGACGAATCAACTCATTATCAAGTGAATCCCAAGCACGATCATTATCCTCCAATATCACCCCTGGCACCAATCTACTCTTATCTAATATACCCCTGAACAGCGGGTGGATATACTCTTCACTGAAAAACCCTCCAGTTCAACATATCAGAATCCCCTATATCAAAAAATAACCTACCATGCCTCTCTTCAACCATAACCCAACCATCGCGTACACCAAACTTAAAGAAAATACCCAAACAAACTAATCTTGGGCTCTACATCGAAGGCCCGACAAATAATGATAAACGACACTATCATCGTAGTCGCTAAGGGGTGAACCATGGACAAATGCAAGTTATGGTAATCAAGTAACCCTAATAACCAAGGGGATAAAGGAAACCTAATATTACCACCAGAAAAGGAAGCGGTATACATACCTACGAATCCAGGAGGCGCATCAAGAATAGATTTTGACCGCCCCGGAACCCTAATCTCAGGATCATCAGGACGGCAAAAACACCGACGAAACCACGCGACATCATCCTCCATCATCTCTGAATACGTGGTACTAATGATGCGAAAATGGTTGCGATCCATAGTGACGATAACGATCGAATAAGGAGTATGATGAATGATAACGAAAGGGAGGCGTAAAAGGAAAAAGGAACAGTTGCAAAATGAGTGGAAAGGAAAAACTTCAGAGCCGTCAACAATTAAATAGGGGACAAAAAAAATGGTTTGAAAAACTGGCGCATAACCAACCCGAACCGTCGATTAAGTCCTCTCTTGAGATACGCGTGTCTGAATTAAATCTCTTGATGGGATATATACGTGGCGAAGTAAAATAACTATTTTACCCTCACAACGAGCTCCGGAGAAAGAATTCAGCATCCAAAACCATAACTTTTTGAAGCCCAGGTTACGCAGGTATGCTTCTATTTTTTATCTTTTGTAGTCTAATGCGATATTCTGCAGAATCTTCCATCAGACTGGGGGGCTTGATGATATACCCTATACGGAGCTCCACCTCCGTACCCAAAGTAGAATACAAAGCCACCTTCGTAATACGTAAAATTGCTAAAATATATACCCAGAACGGAGCTTGCCCTCTAAAATAACATAAATATTCCGTAGCTCCAAGGTAACAAATACCCAGCTCCGAGGAAATATATAAAAGATCGGATATGGATTCTTTCCATGATTAATCCGATCTAAACATGTTGAAGTCCGAATACATCGGACACGGCTCATAAAAGATCAACATAAATCTCCTTAAAAAGGAAATAAGATATTTACAAAGGAGGAAGAGATTTACCCTAATTCTCTTACCCTCCTCTCCAAGTTATCTACCCTCTATATAATTAGAGGAAGAAGCCATACGGCACATCATCATATATCCGATACACGATACACATAAATCCCTTTATCGTACAATACTTATTCGACCTCCGAATAAACCCTAAACAAATCCTTGATATGTCGTATTTTATACCCATTTCCCACGGATTTATTAGTTGATTGTAAGTAGTTTTAGAGTCGTTTTCGTATATATTTGGTGCGTTTATGGTATTTGTTAGTGTTTCAGGGTATTAACAGGTACTTAAGCGTTTATATGGAGAAAACGATATTTCTGGAGTCAAATGAGTGCTTACGGACGTTTTACGAGGCACGAAACTGAAGTTGGAAGCAAGTTAAAGCTGGTCAACGAAAGTCAACTGCAACCTGCGACGCAGTGCTAAAACAGTGAATTAGACTGCTTCGCAGTCCTCAGAACCTGCGACGCAGTTGGACCAGACACAAGCCAACCAAAAGTCAACAATCGTCAAAGTCAACAGGAAGTCAAACAACACTGCGACGCAGTGTACATAATGCGACGCAGTTTTAGGGGATTTCGACTTAATTTTTGGAAATCTATAAATAGAGAGCTAAATCATCCCAAAACACTATCTTTTTCTCTCTGGCCGATTTTTAGCAGCTTTTCAAGGGTTTTTCATCCACGAAGATTGCTAGCACGATTGGAGATTTATTTAGCTATTTTTAATCATTCTTGAACGATTTCAACATTCGGTACAATATGTTTTCATATATTATTGTTTGTTTTTGTCTTTCCATTATGAGTAGCTAATTCTATAAACACCCGCTTGGGTAGTGAGCATGTCATAGGGTCGATTTAATGTTACTTGCAAGTGTTGAACAAGATTTTTATGTTTAATCGTAGATCCATATTTATTTGAGTTTAAATATTGCTTTTATCTTTTATATTTATTGATTGATAATTGTAATTAGAAGTTCGGAAGAAATCTATGTCATTGTCAATTGATTTATGAAAAGGTTGATCGGTCTATAATTAATCTAAAGTCGTTGGAGTTCGGAAGAAACTAACGATAAAGATTTCAAACAATTAAATTCACTTTGAATGTGTAAACACTTATGATAGAGGAATCTGATTAGGTGAATAAGCAGTTCGGAAGAAAGCTTTTAAAGGTTAAATCGTAAAAATCAACTCAGGATCTTAAAGCTTAATTGTTTTGAATAGAAATTAAACGCGGAAGCGATAATTATATTTTAGAGCAATTAAAGTGTCAAGTATAACGGAAGTTCGTCTTGTCTATCTTTTGAGTCGTTCAACAAATGCAAGTAATGTTTAGACCCGATGATTGGCATGTGAGCTGATCCAAGTAGGTGTCCTTTTAATTAGTATTGTCATACAATCATTTCTACTATCGTTTTAGGACGATCCCTGCCCCGATCATACCGGATTTAATCATTTTCTTAGTTTAATTTTGCAACGTGGCAATTCGGCCACAAAAACCTTCTTTTTCTTGAATCACTTTATTTTACAATTGCTTACAAAGTCCTTGTGTTCGACCTCGTACTTACCAAGTCACTATATTGCATACGAACGGGTACACTACTCGCAAGTGTGTAGTAGACAGCTAGGTATATCGTGATATAAATTTTAAAACTTGAAATTACACATCAAGTTTTTGGCGCCGCTGCCGGGGACTTAAACTAAGTAGTTGTTTAATTTTGTGATTCGATCCTTTCTTGCATTTATTTGTGAGGAAGTTAATTGTTTTATTAGATAGATTTTATTTTGTTTTTAATTTTATTTTATTTTGTCCCAGGTGCGGTTGACGTTTTGTCTTGTGGTGATTGTGCAGGTTCTTTGTAGTTGATGAACACAAGAGCTTCTGGCCGACCTTTGCTTAGTCCTTTATCTAATCTAGGAAAGGTCAGACGTCGCTTGATAAGAAACAACAACACGGAGCCCTCCACTACCAACAAGATAGATCCAGAAACTTCATCATCAACTGAAACCTTGGAAGACCAGTTAGTTAATCAATTGAGACAAGCTTCGGAAATATTTCGAACAGGTGAAGATTCGGAGACTGAATTCGAAGAGAAACTTAAAACACCTGAACCGAACAACTTTCTAATTCCAAAGGTCACCAGGAAACAACCAAGGTTTAGAATGGGTGACCAAACACCACCGGTAGACCCCAACAACCGTCCCTACGGGGAACGGAGAAGAAATATATCGGCTAATCGGGGCACAGCTATACGCCCGCCGGCAATCGCAGCAGATTTCTCTTTGGTAACCATCTCAAAAGTGTTGAAGAAGACAAATTTGATGGAGTTACAAGCAATGATCCTTATGCTCATCTTGAAAGGTTTGAAAAGATTTGCAGGTTGTATCAGTATGGTACAGGGCAGGCTGACATTGTGAAACTTGAGCTTTTTCCACTTACTCTTTGTGGAGATGCAAAAGCTTGGTTTAAGGAACAACCAGATGACTTGTACATTACTTGGGCCAAACTTAGAGAAGGTTTCATTGATGAGTTCTATTCTGTAAGAACTCAAAGACAGCTAGAGAACAAGATCAGAGCATTCACTCAGGATTCAGGTGAAGATGTTGTTGATGCTTGGAAGAGATACAAGGAGATGCTCAGAAACTGTCCGGGGCATAACATGACTACTGAGGCAATTGTTGAGATCTTTTATGATGGTTTGATGAGGAAAACTAAAAGAGAACTCGCGGGTGCATTTGGGGGTAGTTTGAACAATGTTACTCTAAGTGAAGGGTACAAAATCCTTGATGATATGGCTAAGGAATTCTCAACCCGTGAAGAAACCCAAGGTAGGATATCTGGAGGTAAGACAGTTGCTCAAATAGAAAGTGGTGAAGAATCAAGACTAGTTGCTGAAGTCAAGGCACTCTCAAAGCAAATGAATGAGAGGTTTGACAACCAAGATAACAGGTTCAAGAATCTTGAGAGAGATGTAAAGGTTATGGCTGATGGGTGTGACTACTGTGGAGATTTGCATTACAGCGAGGATTGCCCGGACAAGCCAGTTCAGGATGTTAGCTATGTTCAGAATCAGCAGCAGGGAAACTTTAGTCAGAACACCGTTTATCAAAACCGGCAATCAGGTACTTCTTATCCCTCGTCTTCTTTTAATGCTAACAACTCTGGGTATGGTGGCAACAGGTTCAGCAGGTTTAACAGTCAACAGAACGCAAATGCTGAATTGAGAGATATCGTGAAGGATTTCATCGGTGCTCAGAGAGCAACAAACGAGCAAGTAGCAGGAGAATCTAAGAAGATGCATTCGGCATTGGATGCAGTGACTACTCGTTTGGATGGATTGAGTCATAAGCTGGATCAAAGTACTAAGAGCACTCAAGCTACCTTCAAGGACTTGGAAATGAAGCTTGAAAGGCTAGGGGATTCAAGTAGGCAGCACGACACTCTCCCGAGCAATACTCAACCAAATCCTAAGCCTCAACAGAATAATCAAGGATCGGGGGTGAAGTACAATCATCCTAATGCTCGAAATGAGCAAGTGAATGCTATCACTACGCGGGCAGGTAAGACTTACAATTCTGCTAATCCTTTACCTGATGATTCTACCCCTCTTGTGCAGGTTGAAGCCGATGAAACTGTTGATGATGAGATAGAGATGGAGCCGGATGTTAATGTCCCTCTAATTCTTAGCCGACCATTCCTTATGAGCACCCAAATGCTATCACTACGCGGGCAGGTAAGACTTACAATTCTGCTAATCCTTTACCTGATGATTCTACCCCTCTTGTGCAGGTTGAAGCCGATGAAACTGTTGATGATGAGATAGAGATGGAGCCGGATGTTAATGTCCCTCTAATTCTTAGCCGACCATTCCTTATGAACCCAAATGCTATCACTACGCGGGCAGGTAAGACTTACAATTCTGCTAATCCTTTACCTGATGATTCTACCCCTCTTGTGCAGGTTGAAGCCGATGAAACTGTTGATGATGAGATAGAGATGGAGCCGGATGTTAATGTCCCTCTAATTCTTAGCCGACCATTCCTTATGAACCCAAATGCTATCACTACGCGGGCAGGTAAGACTTACAATTCTGCTAATCCTTTACCTGATGATTCTACCCCTCTTGTGCAGGTTGAAGCCGATGAAACTGTTGATGATGAGATAGAGATGGAGCCGGATGTTAATGTCCCTCTAATTCTTAGCCGACCATTCCTTATGAACCCAAATGCTATCACTACGCGGGCAGGTAAGACTTACAATTCTGCTAATCCTTTACCTGATGATTCTACCCCTCTTGTGCAGGTTGAAGCCGATGAAACTGTTGATGATGAGATAGAGATGGAGCCGGTGTTAATGTCCCTCTAATTCTTAGCCGACCATTCCTTATGAGCAAGTGAATGCTATCACTACGCGGGCAGGTAAGACTTACAATTCTGCTAATCCTTTACCTGATGATTCTACCCCTCTTGTGCAGGTTGAAGCCGATGAAACTGTTGATGATGAGATAGAGATGGAGGCGGATGTTAATGTCCCTCTAATTCTTAGCCGACCATTCCTTATGAACCCAAATGCTATCATCCGGGTTAAGGCTAAGGAGATTTCCTTAGGCGTCGGAGATGACCGTGTAGTTTTTAATGTTGATAGAGCTTTAAAGCATCCTTACTCTTGTGATGAGACTTGTTTCAGGATTGATGTCATTGATGAAGAAGATGCTTTGGAAAAGGAACTCATGGAATTCTTGGACATGGAAGAAAGTGAAGCACTGTTAGCTTGCAGTGAAGAAGAGCAAGAGCTAGTTGGAGAGATGATGCAAGAAATCATGGCATTGAGTGTTGATGAAACTCCACCGGAGGATGAGACCTTTGAAGAGATCACGGCTAGTGAAAGCACACGGGTGCTTACATCGATCGAGTGTCCTCCTACCGACTTGGAACTCAAACCCTTGTCGGATCATCTTGAATATGCTTATCTTGAAGGTACATCTTTCTTACCCGTTGTCATTTCATCTTCATTGTTGGAGGATGAAAAATCTAGACTTTTGACCGTCCTTAAGGCCCATAAAAAGGCCTTTGCATGGAAAATTTCCGATATCCCGGGTATAAGTCCAGAATTTTGCAAGCACACCATAAATTTTATTGATAATGTTAAACCGGTTGTGCAAAGGCAACGTAGATTAAATCCGAACATGAAAGATGTTGTTAAAAAGGAAATCATTAAGTTGTTAGATGCGGGAATCATATTCCCCATTTCGGATAGTTCTTGGGTGAGTCCGGTACATTGTGTACCGAAAAAGGGTGGGATGGCTGTAGTTTTAAATGACAAAAATGAATTGATTCCCACTAGAACTATTACGGGGTGGAGGGTATGTATTGATTATCGGAAATTGAATGATGCTACCCGCAAAGACCATTTCCCATTGCCTTTCATTGATCAAATGCTCGAACGGCTCGCCGGTAACGAGTATTTTTGCTTTTTGGATGGGTTTTCCGGGTACTTTCAAATACCCATTGACCCTAAAGACCAAGAAAAGACCACATTTACTTGTCCCTATGGCACTTATGCCTATAGGAGTATGCCATTTGGTCTTTGCAATACCCCCGGTACCTTTCAACGTTGTATGATTGCCATTTTTCAAGACATGATTGAAACTTCCATGGAAGTTTTCATGGATGACTTTTCGGTTTTTGGTAGTTCATTTGAGAGTTGTCTAGAGAGTCTTGATAGGATGTTGGAAAGGTGTGAACGGGCACACTTGGTTTTGAATTGGGAAAAGTGTCACTTCATGGTGAAGGAAGGGATAGTTTTGGGACACAAGGTTTCTAAGGCGGGATTAGAGGTAGACAAAGCAAAAATCGATGTCATAGCTAAATTACCTCCACCCACTAATGTTAAATCAATTAAAAGCTTTTTGGGTCATGCCGGTTTTTATCGTAGGTTCATAAAGGATTTTTCAAAAATAGCCCGGCCAATGACCAAGTTATTGGAAAAAGATGTCCCGTTTGTGTTTGATAAAGAGTGTGTAAATGCATTTAACTTGTTAAAGGAGAAATTGACTAATGCACCGATTATGACTTCACCCGATTGGTCATTGCCCTTTGAGTTAATGTGTGATGCTAGCGACTTTGCTTTAGGGGCCGTTTTAGGCCAAAGGGAGGATAAACATTTCCGTCCCATTTCCTATGCTAGCAAGACCTTGAATCCGGCCCAACAAAATTATATCGTGACCGAAAAAGAATTGTTGGCCGTAGTGTATGCTTTTGATAAATTTCGTCCCTACTTGGTCCTTAACAAGACTATTGTTTACACGGACCATACCGCATTGAGGCACTTGTTTTCTAAACAAGATGCCAAGCCCCGTCTCATCCGTTGGGTCTTGCTTTTGAAAGAATTTGACATTGAGATCAAGGATAAAAAAGGGGCTAAAAATTTGGCGGCGGATCATTTAAGTAGGCTCGAAAACCCTCACCTTGAGGAGTTACAAGAGCATGATATTGATGATGCATTTCCTGATGAAGAATTAATGCAGGTACAAGGTGAGGACGAACCATGGTTTGCAGACATTGCTAATTTTCTTGGTGCTAACATTCTTCCTGAGGATATGACATCTCAACAAAAGAATAAATTCTTTTCTGAGATTCGTCATTGTTTTTGGGAAGACCCGTATTTGTTTAGAATGTGTGCAGATGAGATGATCAGGAGATGTGTTTCCGGTGCTGAAACCCGAGAGATTTTGGATGCATGCCACCATGGTCCTACCGGTGGTCATTATGGACCGTCTGTGACCGGTAAGAAGGTATATGATGCAGGATTCTATTGGCCTACCATTTTCAGGGAAGCTAAGACCTTGGTGGAAGTTTGTGATGCTTGTCAACGTCAAGGTAATATCACGAAAAGAGACGAAATGCCTCAACAAATGATTCAGGTATGTGAGGTTTTTGATGTATGGGGGATTGATTTCATGGGTCCTTTCCCCCCGTCGAATAAGTTTCCTTATATTTTGGTAGCCGTTGATTATGTGTCCAAGTGGGCCGAGGCTAAAGCCCTTCCGACTAATGATGCTAAAGTTGTTATTGAATTTTTGAAAAAGTTGTTTAGTCGATTTAGTGTACCAAAGGCCTTAATAAGTGATCGCGGGACTCATTTCGCGAATCACCAGCTTGCTAAGGTTTTAAAGAAGTATGGGGTGACCCATAGGTTTTCCACTTCTTATCACCCTCAAACAAGCGGCCAAGTGGAAAACACAAATAGGGCGTTGAAAAGAATTCTTGAAAAGACCGTGCATGATAACCCCAAGATTTGGGCCAAGAGGCTTGATGATGCCTTGTGGGCGTTTCGAACCGCCTACAAGACTCCAATAGGTACTACCCCTTATAAGCTTCTTTATGGTAAAACTTGTCATCTCCCGGTTGATATTGAACACAAAGCCTATTGGGCTTTGCAAAATTGCAATATGGATCTAATCTTGGCAGGTGAGAACGGTTTTTGCAGTTGCACGAGTTGGATGAAATGAGGTTGCAAGCTTATGATAATTCCATGCTATACAAGGAACGTACAAAAGCTTGGCATGACAGCAAGATCAAGAGGAAAGAGTTCAAAGTCGGCGACAAGGTGCTCTTGTTTCAATCTAAGTACAAACTCAAAGCACCGAAGCTTAAATCGAAATGGACAGGACCTTATGTGGTTAAGAAAAGTTTTTCGTCCGGTTATGTGAAGTTGATTGGTCCGACTAACAATTTTATTGTGAATGGACACCGCTTGAAGCATTACCATGAGGAAGATGAGGAGAATGCGGAGGTGTTCGAGATTGGCTTTTATGCCATCAACAAGTAGAACTCAAAGGACTTGGAGTCGAGCTAACGACTCGCTAATAACCTTAGCGCTTCGCGGGAGGCAACCCGTGTTTTGTGTTTTAATGTTTTTATTAATTTTTGTTATTTTCCATGTTTTTAAGGTGTTTGTATCAAGATTTGCAGGTCTGGAGGTTTTCCACGCGTACCGGTAAGTTGATCGTGGACGATCAAAGAGGTAAGTGTGGGGGGGTGAGACTGCGACGCAGCCTTAAAACTGCGCCGCAGTGCCTTCTTTTGTCCGAATGCGACGCAGTCTTTTTAAACTGCGAAGCAGCAAAAGTCTCTGGAATAAGGATGCGCCGCAGTAGGCTCAATGCGACGCAGTGCCACGTGTGTTTCAGAAAAATTCGAAAATCTAAAAAAAAATTTTTTTTTTTTTTTTTTTTTTTTTTTTTTTTTTTTTTTTTTTTTTTTTTTACAACCCTGTCTTCTATGCTTCAATGTATCGTAGTCTTCTGCTTTTTTTTTTTTTTTTTTTTATCAGTTTTGTGTTTTTTTTTTATTATATATATAGTTTCTTTTTATTTTTTCATTCGTGTGTTATTTTTTTTTTTTTTTTTTTTTTTTTTTTTTTTTTTTTTTTTTTTTTTTTTTTTTTTTTTTTTTTTTTTTTTTTTTTTTTTTTTTTTTTTTTTTTTTTTTTTTTTTTTTTTTTTTTTTTTTTTTTTTTTTTTTTTTTTTTTTTTTTTTTTTTTTTTTTTTTTTTTTTTTTTTTTTTTTTTTTTTTTTTTTTTTTTTTTTTTTTTTTTTTTTTTTTTTTTTTTTTTTTTTTTTTTTTTTTTTTTTTTTTTTTTTTTTTTTTTTTTTTTTTTTTTTTTTTTTTTTTTTTTTTTTTTTTTTTTTTTTTTTTTTTTTTTTTTTTTTTTTTTTTTTTTTTTTTTTTTTTTTTTTTTTTTTTTTTTTTTTTTTTTTAGACTAGACTTTTATGATGTTGGAATTTTTGTTTTGTTGCTACTGCGTTCAATCCTGGCCCAGAAAACGCATGAGTGCGACGCAGTGACCAAACTGCGCCGCAGTGTTAACAGGAATGAGTGCGACGCAGTGTTCAAACTGCGCCGCAGTTTCAAAACAGAAATATTGACTGCTTCGCAGTCCAGCTAGACTGCGTCGCAGTCCCTCCTTTTTCTGACCTGACCCCTGTTTTGTCTATATATGGTACAACTTATGTCAGGGATTAATAGTTGTGATGTTTTTTGTTATGTACAGTTACCCGTTGCAGCTGGGCGTAATCCATGGAGGGCTTCCGCTTCATCTACTCCTAGTGAGGGACCCTCTAATGTTAATGTCGCTCCCGCTCAAGCTCCAGTAGCTCCTTTTGTAGCATTGTCTGACCACTCATGGCTTACGTGGCCCTGTGCTTCTCAGCAAAAGAATGCGGAGTACAATGAAAGGTTAGAAAAGCATCTTCATAAGGACATCGAGAAGCCAAGGTACTTAGTTAATAATATGCTTGACATGCTTCATATTCGGGAGGATATGAGTGCGTTTATGCGCCTAGTGGGTATGCAAAATGATGCTAATGGTAACCCTATTGATCAAGAATTTAGTATGTGGTTCGATATCTTTAGTAATAGGGAATCAGTTTGCAAAGAGTGGTGTCTTGAGGTTTATTCGACCATTGATGTTAGTACAATTGATAGAGTTAAGAATATTTTTGAGGATAAATGCATTTTCTTTCGTTGTGGGGGTAAGGATAGGTCGATGACTATTGCTGAGTTTGGGGTTGCAACTGGTATGTATAGTCAAGAGTTGTTGGATAATAATCCTGTGTTTCAAAAAGTGTTGAGGTTGGGTGCTAGGACGGGTATGGGATTCCCTGATGGTAATCAACGGGAGTATTATACAAGGATTTCTGGTGGTCAGGTTTGGGATTATAAGAAAGGGGCGAATACCATTCAGTCGCCCATTTTGCGTTTGTTCCATAAAATGATTACTTATTTGGTTGTCCAGCGCTCAAATCAGCGGGACAAGATTTATTTGGAAGATTTATGGCTTTTGAGATTGTTTCAGGAGGGTGCCCTTTATAGGACGGCTTATGCTCCATATATTGTGGCTAAGCACATGGGTACTCTGGGGATGAGGGATAGGAAGATTGTGTGTGGTCATTATGTTACTAAATTGGTTAAGTATTTTGGATGTGAAGGTGACAGGGCGAACACTACGTTTAATTTGAATGTGAAGCCAATGAAACCATTTGAGTATACCGACTTGAAGCGGTTTGGTTTGTTGAAACCTCAAACTCATCCTGATTGTTATGCATTGATAGATTTTGGTGATGCCACCCCAGAGGGCGAGGAGGGATATGATGGTGCTGATGTTGACGTTGAGATGGATGAGGCGGGTGAGCAGCAGCCCGAGCCAATGCGACGTCCTAAGCATCATGCCACTACTGCTCCTAGCGGGGGCATCTTCTTCTTCTTCTTCTGCAGCTCCCGCAGGTTCATTGGATCTCTCTCCTCTTCAGACCGTGGTTGATCAGATGTGGTCCTCACAGCAGGCATTTCAGACGAGGATGGATGATTTCAGGCAGAGAGTGGGTAGTGATATGACTTGGGTTGGTTCCGGTTTAGGTAGGGTGCTTTATGATTCACGGCGTTATCAGCCTATGTTGGAGGCTCAGTTCACGGGATAGGAGTATCACCCACCTCCAGTTATTCCAGCTTATGATCCTTCCAGTATTTTCATTCCTCAGCAGAGGGTTGGTGGTGGTTTCTATTTTCCACCAGAGCGCCAGTTTGAGGTGCCTCCTACTCATGACCTTGGAGCACAAGGTCCAGATATGCCAGTTCGTTTTGGTAGTTTTGCAGGTACACAGGAAGGCATGGATGCAGGAGGGACAGGAGCTACAGAAC
Organism: Erigeron breviscapus; assembly: GCA_034093135.1. NCBI lineage: Eukaryota > Viridiplantae > Streptophyta > Magnoliopsida > Asterales > Asteraceae > Erigeron > Erigeron breviscapus. The sequence goes on along the minus strand of CM067170.1, from coordinate 37,117,682 downwards.
CATCTTTTGCTGAGCAGATGGTAGGATCGCTGTTTGATGTGAGTAGCATTCCCGGTTAGCACCCTTACCCTCCTCCTCAGCAGTGAAATGATGATGGATGCTGATGATGGCTGTCTGTTGGTTTCTGATGGCTTGTACTTTATTTCGTTTGAACTATTTCATTTCCATACTATTTCTTAGTTTTTATTTGCTTGGTTTGTATCCACCCTACGGGGTGATGGACATCGTATTTTATTTCCCATTTCCATTTCATAAGTAGGGGTAGGATGGTTGATGCTTAATGATATATTATGTTGGTTTTATTGTGTGTTCATGTTGGATAGCAAGGTTGTCATGTGCATATGCTGGCAGTAAGTTCAGCGCCCATATTCTTGTTGGCATCATTCACGCATGGAACACCGTTTATACCCGGCAAGTTTTTCTTGTTCTTTATTTTTCTTTTTCTTTACTTTCCCCTATTTCCCTTAGTTTGCCTTAGTTTATTAGACATTGAGGGCATTGTCCAACTTAAGTGTGGGGGGTGGTAAATAGGAAAAAGTCGGGTATTTTAGAGGTATTTTTAAAACTTTTGCATGCTTGTCCTTGTAGTTAATTGCTTTTGTCACCTAATTATAGAACTTAATTAGCAATGTAACTACACCCTTGGTACAAATTTTAATATGTGGAATGTGTTTTGACTGATTAACGTGGCATCCCTTCTGGATTAATAACATTGCTAGCACGCTCAAAGCACCAAAACACCCAAAGTGTGAGATTATTGATTCATTACTAGTATGATAGGTGTACGGTTTTGGAATTATTAGCCTTGTAAATTTGTCCCTCTCATAGGCTTTTGGATTTATCCAAGGGTAAGGGTTCTATTTAGAGCTCTGAACTGTGATGTACAAGTTTGAGGTTGATCTTCCATTTCCGGATTATTTTCATTTGCTATGAGTGTGCCGGTGATTGCGTTGATTCTAGAACTTGTCCTGGTAGATCGTTCCGTGGTTTTCTAGATGAAGAAGAGGCAAATTTAGGATTAACCTTTGTTCTTTGTATGTTCACCCCTTGTTTCGTAAAAATTTGTTATGTGCATGTTTTGTAATGTGCTTAGTAGCTAACTACACTGGTTAGTGAACCACCTGTTTAAAACCCTTATGTTGCACTCACTTTTAGTGCAATAAACAATAGAAAACATGTTGTCATTTGCCTGTTCTTTGTTATTAAATCCACCTAAATATTCACCTTTCCTAGCCATACCGATAGTCGAAGTCCTGGTGGGTCATTGGTTGCCTATGCTAGTGGATGGTTTGGGGGTTGTCCTTTATGTCGGGTTGGGATATTCTCGGTTACTGAGAATAGATTGATTTCGTCATGCTTGTTTGGATAAAGCCTGGATCGTTCATTTTGGCATTTTATTACATGATTTGTCATTGTTTCAAAATTATTAAAGAGAATACCAATTAGTCAGAGTAAAAGTAGCTTACAAAAAAAATGAAGAATAAAAGAATTGAAAAACAAAATAGAAAAAAAAGAAGAAAAAAAAAGAGCTTGGGCTGGCAGTTGGTATTTCTCCTTTTTGTCAAATCATTTTTGTAAGTTGGTTCATCAAAAACACCAACATGAGACTTCATTGTTTTTATGTATTATTGAGTTCAGTTGGAACATCGTTATAACCAACAAAGTGATCTTGTATTGATAGATCTGAGGTTTTATGTTTAAGTTGGCAAGTTTGTTTAAGTCAACATGGGTAGTTTAGGAGGATGAGTTGTTTGATTGTCATACACCACAATGGTGTCGGTTTTTGATCGTTCTATTGGGGGTATTGTCGGGAGAACTTCTTGGGATTTGGACCGTTGGCAACTAATGACATGGGATTTAATGGATTAGACTATTTTGTAAAACTTTGTTAAATGTTGTGTTATTTCCTTTTAACACCATTTGTTAACCCAAATTTCCATACCCATTTTAAATACCCTGTTAAGCCTCAGATTCGTTACAACCCTTAAAGTTCTCTTCTGATAGACGTTATATGGTGCTTGCACCTTGGCGATGAAGGAACGAACCTAGTACAAGCCTATGGTTAAAAGATTATGCATCACGACTTGGCATTGAGTGATTATTCAAATATTCAACCCCAAAAGTAAGTTAGATGGAGTAGGATAGATGAGATATCACTTATTCGTTTCTTTTGTGCTTAGTCGTGTTATTAAGGCTTGTGTATCAGTCAAATATTGTCAAACATTCCGGTTTTCATTTAAGATTAAAACTGCCTAACCATCTCTTCTCATTTTATGGTTGAGCTTCTTTTTGATTACTGAAATGTGGTTCCATCATGTGCCAAGGTATTTATTTGTTTTCAGCTTGGAATTGCTTGAGGACAAGCAAAGCTTAAGTGTGGGGGGATTTGATATGTCGTATTTTATATCCATTTCCCACGGATTTATTAGTTGATTGTAAGTAGTTTTAGACGCAGTTGGACCAGACACAAGCCAACCAAAAGTCAACAATCGTCAAAGTCAACAGGAAGTCAAACAACACTGCGACGCAGTGTACATAATGCGACGCAGTTTTAGGGGATTTCGACTTACATACTCGAGTCAACAGTGAAGTCAAACAACAATGCGACGCAGTGTACAACTGCGACGCAGTGTACATACTGCGACGCAGTGTACAACTGCGACGCAGTGTACAACTGCGACGCAGTGTACATACTGCGACGCAGTGTACATACTGCGACGCAGTGTACATACTGCGACGCAGTGTACATACTGCGACGCAGTGTACATACTGCGACGCAGTGTACATACTGCGACGCAGTGTACATACTGCGACGCAGTGTACAACTGCGACGCAGTGTACAACTGCGACGCAGTGTACATACTGCGACGCAGTGTACATACTGCGACGCAGTGTACATACTGCGACGCAGTGTACATACTGCGACGCAGTGTACATACTGCGACGCAGTGTACATACTGCGACGCAGTGTACATACTGCGACGCAGTGTACATACTGCGACGCAGTGTACATACTGCGACGCAGTGTACATACTGCGACGCAGTGTACAACTGCGACGCAGTGTACAACTGCGACGCAGTGTACATACTGCGACGCAGTGTACATACTGCGACGCAGTGTACATACTGCGACGCAGTGTACATACTGCGACGCAGTGTACATACTGCGACGCAGTGTACATACTGCGACGCAGTGTACAACTGCGACGCAGTGTACAACTGCGACGCAGTGTACATACTGCGACGCAGTGTACATACTGCGACGCAGTGTACATACTGCGACGCAGTGTACATACTGCGACGCAGTGTACATACTGCGACGCAGTGTACATACTGCGACGCAGTGTACATACTGCGACGCAGTGTACATACTGCGACGCAGTGTACATACTGCGACGCAGTGTACATACTGCGACGCAGTGTACAACTGCGACGCAGTGTACAACTGCGACGCAGTGTACATACTGCGACGCAGTGTACATACTGCGACGCAGTGTACATACTGCGACGCAGTGTACATACTGCGACGCAGTGTACATACTGCGACGCAGTGTACATACTGCGACGCAGTGTACAACTGCGACGCAGTGTACAACTGCGACGCAGTGTACATACTGCGACGCAGTGTACATACTGCGACGCAGTGTACATACTGCGACGCAGTGTACATACTGCGACGCAGTGTACATACTGCGACGCAGTGTACATACTGCGACGCAGTGTACATACTGCGACGCAGTGTACATACTGCGACGCAGTGTACATACTGCGACGCAGTGTACATACTGCGACGCAGTGTACAACTGCGACGCAGTGTACAACTGCGACGCAGTGTACATACTGCGACGCAGTGTACATACTGCGACGCAGTGTACATACTGCGACGCAGTGTACATACTGCGACGCAGTGTACATACTGCGACGCAGTGTACATACTGCGACGCAGTGTACAACTGCGACGCAGTGTACAACTGCGACGCAGTGTACATACTGCGACGCAGTGTACATACTGCGACGCAGTGTACATACTGCGACGCAGTGTACATACTGCGACGCAGTGTACATACTGCGACGCAGTGTACATACTGCGACGCAGTGTACATACTGCGACGCAGTGTACATACTGCGACGCAGTGTACATACTGCGACGCAGTGTACAACTGCGACGCAGTGTACAACTGCGACGCAGTGTACATACTGCGACGCAGTGTACATACTGCGACGCAGTGTACATACTGCGACGCAGTGTACATACTGCGACGCAGTGTACATACTGCGACGCAGTGTACATACTGCGACGCAGTGTACATACTGCGACGCAGTGTACAACTGCGACGCAGTGTACAACTGCGACGCAGTGTACATACTGCGACGCAGTGTACATACTGCGACGCAGTGTACATACTGCGACGCAGTTACATACTGCGACGCAGTCAACCTGCGACGCAGTGTTACACTGTGACGCAGTTCTAAAACAGTGAATTAGACTGCTTCGCAGTCCTCAGAACCTGCGACGCAGTTGGACCAGACACAAGCCAACCAAAAGTCAACAATCGTCAAAGTCAACAGGAAGTCAAACAACACTGCGACGCAGTGTACATACTGCGACGCAGTTTTAGGCGGTTTCGACTTTAATTTTTGGAAATCTATAAATAGAGAGCTAAATCATCCCAAAACACTACCTTTTTCTCTCTGGCCGATTTTTAGCAGCTTTTCAAGGGTTTTTCATCCACGAAGATTGCTAGCTCGATTGGAGATTTATTTAGCTATTTTTAATCATTCTTGAACGATTTCAACATTCGGTACAATATGTTTTCATATATTATTGTTTGTTTTTGTCTTTCCATTATGAGTAGCTAATTCTATAAACACCCGCTTGGGTAGTGAGCATGTCATAGGGTCGATTTAATGTTACTTGCAAGTGTTGAACAAGATTTTTATGTTTAATCGTAGATCCATATGTATTTGAGTTTAAATATTGCTTTTATCTTTTATATTTATTGATTGATAATTGTAATTAGAAGTTCGGAAGAAATCTATGTCATTGTCAATTGATTTATGAAAAGGTTGATCGGTCTATAATTAATCTAAAGTCGTTGGAGTTCGGAAGAAACTAACGATAAAGATTTCAAACAATTAAATTCACTTTGAATGTGTAAACACTTATGATAGAGGAATCTGATTAGGTGAATAAGCAGTTCGGAAGAAAGCTTTTAAAGGTTAAATCGTAAAAATCAACTCAGGATCTTAAAGCTTAATTGTTTTGAATAGAAATTAAACGCGGAAGCGATAATTATATTTTAGAGCAATTAAAGTGTCAAGTATAACGGAAGTTCGTCTTGTCTATCTTTTGAGTCGTTCAACAAATGCAAGTAATGTTTAGACCCGATGATTGGCATGTGAGCTGATCCAAGTAGGTGTCCTTTTAATTATTATTGTCATACAATCATTCCTACTATCGTTTTAGGACGATCCCTGCCCCGGTCATACCGGATTTAATCATTTTCTTAGTTTAATTTTGCAACGTGGCAATTCGGCCACAAAAACCTTCTTTTTCTTGAATCACTTTATTTTACAATTGCTTACAAAGTCCTTGTGTTCGACCTCGTACTTACCAAGTCACTATATTGCATACGAACGGGTACACTGCCCGCAAGTGTGTAGTAGACAGCTAGGTATTTCGTGATATAAATTTTAAAACTCGAAATTACACATCAATCCTATAAACCCTAAGTCACACGAATCGGCTTAGGACCAACAACTATAAGGCGTAAAGCGGTCTTCGACCCTCTGACCGGAAGGGAATCGCCAACAAAACACCATCAAACCCACTCACACCTCCGGTTGAGTCATAGTGCGATTATTTGATCAAACAATTACTGTTATTAGGTTTTCCATAATTTTACGTTGTTTCTTCAGAAACGGCATGCCCCGGTAATACCGGATAATTACTGTTAAGTAGTAGTTATTTAGGAGTTAGTGACAAACCCCCAAAACAACTAGAATTACACACATTATTAGATTAGGTAGTGCAAGCGTCCCTGCGAACGATCCTGTAGCTTACCACTAGACTATACTACACTGACCGGGTTCTCTGCTAGTTAGTGGTAGTTTTCTAGATAGTTACTTATACAACATACAAATTTAAAAGCATAAATAAAAACCACCATCAAGTCTTTTTGGCGCCGTTGCTGGGGACGCGACGCATTCTTAGTTTAGTAGTGTAATTCCATCCTGCTTTGTGTTTCAGCACGAAGTAGCTACTTTTCAGTACTTAGCTTAAGTCAATTATGTCAAATTAGGTTAAAATTAAGGTTTAGTTTAATTAGCTAGTATTTTCATTTTCTTTAAAATCAAAAATCCAAAAATATTTTCTTTTTCATTTTAAGTAGTTTAATTTAGTTTTCATTTTGTTTTTATTTTGGTGCGTTGATATTTTTCTTGAGTTTTGCAGATTATTTAGGTAGTTGATGCGTTTGAGATCAGGAACGGTTCTAAGACGCGTCTCGACAAGCCTAAGTAGACTCAGACGTAGGAGAAGACTCAACAGGTCAAACTCAACACCCGTAGTTAATTTAGCAAACCTTTTCGACTTAGAAGCCCTCGTAGGATCATCCGACACTAGTTCAGAACCAAACTCACCTAGATCCGAAATGAACGAATTCGATCAACCCATGATGGAGGGGACGAGAGCCGTTGCACCGACACCGTGATCGGCTATTGTCCTACCTAACCTAGGAGATTCGTTTTCAGTCAAAGGACATTAAGTTTAGTTTAATTAGCTAGTATTTTCATTTTCTTTAAAATCAAAAATCCAAAAATATTTTTTCTTGAGTTTTGCAGATTATTTAGGTAGTTGATGCGTTTGAGATCAGGAACGGTTCTAAGACGCGTCTCGACAAGCCTAAGTAGACTCAGACGTAGGAGAAGACTCAACAGGTCAAACTCAACACCCGTAGTTAATTTAGCAAACCTTTTCGACTTAGAAGCCCTCGTAGGATCATCCGACACTAGTTCAGAACCAAACTCACCTAGATCCGAAATGAACGAATTCGATCAACCCATGATGGAGGGGACGAGAGCCGTTGCACCGACACCGTGATCGGCTATTGTCCTACCTAACCTAGGAGATTCGTTTTCAGTCAAAGGACACCAACTTAAGTTAATCCAAGACAACCAATATGACGGCCGAGCCAAATCCGACCCCCATAAGCATGTAAGCAAGTTCACCAGTTTGTGCAAAATGTTCAAATACGGAGGAGATGTCACCTATGAAAATGTGTAACTTAGCTTATTTCCGTCGTCTCTCACGGGAGAGGCACGTGCTTGGTTCGATGAGCTCGATGAAGGTACCATCACTACATGGAATCAACTTTGCGAACAGTTCGTCTCGCGATTCTTTCCCCCGAGTTTAGCTAGGAAAATGCTTCGAGACATCAAGGCTTTCAAGCAAGACGAAGGAGAACCGCTAGTTGATGCATGGAAAAGGCTTATGGAAATGATTAGGAACTGTCACGGGAATGGACTTAATAAGGATGAGATCAAGGAAATCTTTTTCTATGGTTTAACCGAGAGTTCCCAAAAGAATTTAGACCTAGCCGGCGGTGGTAACTTTTTGTACAAGACTACCAATGACGCATACAAGATGATGGAGGATATGGTGCAAGCTAGCTTAGCTCGAGATATGGATGATAAGGAACGAGATAGGAGACCGAGAAGGACCGTGGCTAGCATTGAGAGCAACTCCGACAATGAGGTAATTCATGAACTTAAAGCTTTATCTAACCGCTTTTCTACTTTTGAATATAGGTTGGACGTTATGGACAAGGACCTCAAAGGAGGCTATCAACGAGGACTATTCCAAAGAAACCCCGGTAATTCTAACTTTAAATCCAATTATGTTAGAAATAACAATGGTTCTTTTCAAAATAGGTGGCAAAGGAGTAATGGTCAACCCGAGCAACCAAAGGTGGAGAATGAAGTCAAGGAGGATCCAATTGTCAAGCTCACCAATATGATGGAGAAGTACATGGACATGAATGACAAGAGGCATGACTCCATGGACAAATATACAAGATTCTTGAATGAAAAGGTTGCAATTCTTGATCATAAAGTGGATATCGTGGTAAGAGATCAACAATCCGCCATCAAAAGTTTGGAAAAGAAGATGGAGAAGATGATGGAACAGGGTGCTAAGAAGGAAAATGGCCTTCTTGCAAGCAATGCACAAGCTAATCTTAAGCCGAACCTCAAGGAAACCCTAGCATGAGTCAAAAGTACCAACCACCAATCGGACGAAATGAGAATGTGAACGCCGTGTTCACCAAAGGTAATGACTCTACTGAGGTTTCTAAGATTTTTTGTGAAGTGTCCAATCAGGTACAGGTCGCACGAGAGCAAAATGAAGAAGAAACTGACCAAAATGCAATTCTGGAATCTGTTCAGGAGTCACCAGTGCCGTTGGGTACACCCCCAGTGCCGCTAGAAGCCCTCCAGGTGAAGACCAGCGCCGCTGGAACCCTTCCAGCGCCACTGGTGATCCTCCAGATGCAAACCAGCGCCGCTGGAACCCTTCCAGCGCCCTGGTGAGCCCCTAGGTTGCAGACCAGCGCCGCTCAGAGCTTCCCAGCGCCGCTCAGGAGTCCGTCAGACCAGTTTCGTGCGAAGAATCATTTACAGAAGGAGACGTCGAGACCCAGTTCTCATCCAAATGCAAAATCAATGATGGGAACGACGCGGACAGAATGGAAGAAGTTTAGAATCCCGACACACCGGATGACGGGAAACAGCTACCGCAAGCATCTGAAGATTCAGGAAGTTTTCTTATCCCTTGCACTATTAATAATGAATATTTTTCAAGTGCATTAGATGATTTAGGGTCAAGTATTAATGTTATGCCTACTGTGATTTATGAGAAACTTACCCTTTGTTTGCTAAAACCCGCTAACATGAGCATTCGGTTAGCCGATCAGACTTACCGACAACCCAAGGGGATTGTCGAACGAGACCATGTCAGGGTTAAGGATTTAGAATTTTGGACTGAGTTTATTGTGCTTGATTCGGTAAGTGAAGTAGTGACACCCTTAATCTTAGGACGACCATTTCTGCATGCTGCGGATGCTATAATCCATGTCCTTAAACGTGAAACATCTTTGTCAAATGGTCGGGTTAGAGTCAAATCGCCTATCTTAGACTCTAGGGATGTCGACTATGGTAATATGTGTTTTAGTATCGAGAGTGAGTGTGATGAGGAACCCTTAGATGTAGGATTTATCTTAGGAGTCTGCGTAGTTTTTGGTACCATGAAGGCCTAGACCTGTCAAGAGCACATAGAAGAGGATTGAATGTGCTATATAGGGAAACCCAAAATCTAAAACGCATCAAGTTATGTCGCTCTGCGCGTGGGGAACCACCGACCTGTCACCGTTGTCTTGATGTGAACTTTTAGTTGAGTTATGTCGCTCTGCGAGTGAGGAATCACCGACCTGTCACCGCTGTCTCAACTATTAAAGATGATAATATTGTACAACTGCTTTAGTATGTAGTTAGTGAGCATGACTGTAGTGTGAGGGTATGTCTAAGTAGTTACTCACAAGTACACACACGATGAAATGTAAATGCCTTACTAGTAGCTAGTAGTTCTGATTGCTATACAAACCTTAATTAAGTGCTTAACTAGTCAACGGAAAGTAGTAAGATTGAGTTGTAAGACATGTGGAAGTATAGAACTGTTTTAGAGATATTAACACAAATAAAAAGTTAGCTTTTAGTTTTGATTGACCATTTATCTTGCCTTTAGCAATAGCTTACTGATTTTGTCTAAAGCTTTCTAAAATCATTTTGCATGACTAATCTTTCAAATGTTTTTAATATAGTAGAATACTTTAACACTTAAGATGTCCACTCATCATTGTTTTATTTTTCTTGGACTATTTGCTTGAGGACAAGCAAAGACTTAAGTGTGGGGGTATATGATGAGCGTCCATATTGTGATAAAAACCCCTATTGAAAGGCTTCATTTCTATGTCTAAATGAGTTATTATTCCAGAACTATTGGTACTTAATGAATCGTATGTTTACGCAGGTTCACGGAAGATGCGAGAGAGGGTAAATGACATCAAGTGACTCAAGAAGGAAGCCTATGAAGTTACAAGACACAAGGAAGTGATTCGGGAGCCAAACGAAGACGCACAAGCTGCAGCAGGAGCAACCAGCGCCGCTAGTCAATACCCAGCGCCGCTCCCCACTCAACAGTGCTGCTGGTCCATCAAAACCCAGACCCAGCGCCGCTGGCAAGCCCAGCCAGCGCCGCTGGGCGGCCCAGTTCAGCAACCGACTTAAACACCTATTTAAGTCGAACTAACCCTCAAAACCCTAATGGAGAGCCGATTCAGCAGCCCTAGCCGCCCACTATCAACCCTAGTTCATAGTTGCAGATTTCCAGAAGGTTTTGGAGCTTCTAACACCTTCCGATCTTCATCCGCGGTCTAGATTTACTCTTTTATATTTACTTTTCTTTGATAAACAATGTCTTTCATCTTTTCAGACTTTGTTATTCCATTAATAATGTCCGGCTAGTAGGCTGAATACTTGTTTGGATCAATGTGATCATGTAGACGTTTATTGTTTTACTGTGTTTGTTAGAATCTGTTGGAGTGTGTTTTACTGTTTATCGTAGATCCATGTTTTCCTAGTTCTACATATTATTATTGGTTTTATATCTGAACATATTAGTTTAATTCTGATGGTTGTCTATGATCATACACTAGGACTAATATGCTAGGACAGAAAACGACTAGTCGGTCTATAACTAGGAGTAAAAAGTGATTCACTTGTAACCGAGGGATCCAGAACCATAATAATTAGAATGAATAGAACATGAAGCTTAACAATGTCAAACGCGATCCTTTGACTTGGAAACGAGCACTGTGGTCACCGGAGAGAATTATATCTGGTCATGGCTAAAGAGCCGGGTAACTAAAAGATGAACTAGTAACACAAACTTTAGGTCATTAATGCTTAAACAATGAATCTAACGAGAATTTGTTTATAGGTTAGTGTGAGTCTAGCGACAGCACTAGTAATTAGGCAAAGTGAATCTAACGAGAATTTGTTTATAGGTTAGTGTGAGTCTAGCGACAGCACTAGTAATTAGGCAAAGTGAATCTAACGAGAATTTGTTTATAGGTTAGTGTGAGTCTAGCGACAGCACTAGTAATTAGGCAAAGTGAATCTAACGAGAATCTGAGCCGTGATTAAGTTCCCAACAGACTAGCAAACCAGTAGAATAGTATTTGGTCGTACCATGAGATCGCAGATGCCAAGCAAGTATTTTAATTTAATTAATGTTATTAGGATTTCCATAATTTTACGTTGTTTCTTCAGAAACGGCTTGCCCCGGTAATACCGGATAATTACTGTTAAGTAGTAGTTATTTAGGAGTTAGTGACAAACCCCCAAAACAACTAGAATTACACACATTATTAGATTAGGTAGTGCAAGCGTCCCTGCGAACGATCCTGTAGCTTACCACTAGACTATACTACACTGACCGGGTTCTCTGCTCGTTAGTGGTAGTTTTCTAGATAGTTACTTGTACAACATATAAATTTAAAAGCAGAAATAAAAACCACCGTCAAACCTTTTTTTGTGAAAAAAAGTAATTCAACTTTTTCTTTTGCAAATGGTTGTTGAATCAACAGAGGCTAACTAAAATTTCTTGCTGAAACAAACAAAAATAAAAGCGGCTCATTTTAGCTTCAAACTTACAATTCAAAGGAATCCCACAGTAGTTCAACAAAAATGCATTACAAAACATAGATGTTGAGCCACATTTACTATTCAGAAGGAAAACCCAAATTTCCTATGAAATGGGCTGGAATGCACATATTACTAAATTATTATGCTTAGACTTGGTTCACAACATACCAAACTTCATCCTGAATCATGTTATAACTTTTCTTTGAACGAATATAAATTTACAATTATATGACCAAAAGGGCCCAGGTCGTAAAACGCAAATGGGATTCGCAAATCAGGGAGTATAAACAAAACGTTGAAAAACAAACAAGCTAATTAAGGAACATAGCGATATCACATTTCCATGTTGCTTACCAAGGTACATCTGCTCGCCATCCATGTTAAAAAGACCCTTGAGCCTTTGTATTGATGGGAACAGATCGATCATCATTTTGAATATTGGCCATATATTGGTCCGAAAAATGGAGAATGTGATATCGCCAGTTCCAAATACTCTATATTGTGACATAATGTATGTCCCGAAATGCAATCACAATGCAAACACTCTCTGTTTTAACCAGCCCATAACGTCCTTTAAACAATAAGGCCTCGTTTGTTTTTCTTAAGAGATTTACGTCTGAATCTGAATACCACTTCTGAATACTAAGAGGTGGTTCAAAGGTCTGAAATCTGAATGAATATAGTTTTTTGTTTTTTTAAATGTCTGAATACTTGTAACTTACGATAATACTTCGAAAACTAAATATAATTAATGTGGCATGTTTATTACTTTTCTAAATGCAATTTAAAAAAATTCAAATATAAACTTGTTTCTTTATGATTTATATATGATTAGATTTGGATAGTTATAAATTTATTAATTATTATACCATTAGATAAAATTATGTAAAAAGATAACCGAAGACAAAAAAATGTTATCCACACAAGTTTTAACCAAAGTTATAACATTACGCGTGAAAAATGTGACCACACAAATTTTATACGTCTTTTTTCTTTTTTACCCTTTTCTTCATCCATCTTTTTTGTTCTTAATTATCTACTCGCTGTCACTCTTCCAAAGTCATGGCATCACCACTCACCCATGACCACTCACCAACGCTAACAATATTGTAGTTTGGTAACAAAAATAATCAGTTTGCTATTCAATCATAACTAGCAACCCACAAGTCCACAACAACCTCTTGAAGCGAAGGCGTCGTCAACCACCGCTGGCAGAGATCGGAGACAACCACCAGTGTCGGAGACCGAAGACAACCCACCTAGATGTCAGAGATGGTTGGTGGTCGGATGACCAGTGATGATAGTAAGGGGTGGGAGGTTGAGGCCAAAGGTGTACAAGGAAGTTAAGCTTTTGTGTTTATAAAATCCTTCAGATGGGAAAAAGAGGTTTATTTACCTCTAGACGGCTATGAGGTTATTAAGAACTTTACTTCTCTGGATCTGGATAGAAAACAAACACGTAATAATCTGACTTACCTCTGACGAATCAGACTAAGAGGTCTCTCAGATGATTTTTTGAAAAACAAACAGGGCCTAATAATCTGACTTACCTCTGACGAATCAGACTAAGAGGTCTCTCAGATGATTTTTTGAAAAACAAACAGGGCCTAAGTTTTAAGTTGATGGGTGCCTACCAGCTCCGAATTTCCGTCCAGATATCATCGTAAGTGTAATGCCACAAAGTGGGATATCAGATCACATATAAATCAATAAACTAACAATACAATAACAAAACCCCATTTTAAGAATATTTGTTCTATTCATAGAAAACAGTTTATTAATGAAAAACATAACAATTAGTGCAAGCAAATAAACAAAACGTAATCTCAGTTGTGACATATATCTCCAAATAGAAAACAAACACGTAATAATCTGACTTACCTCTGACGAATCAGACTAAGAGGTCTCTCAGATGATTTTTTGAAAAACAAACAGGGCCTAAGTTTTAAGTTGATGGGTGCCTACCAGCTCCGAATTTCCGTCCAGATATCATCGTAAGTGTAATGCCACAAAGTGGGATATCAGATCACATATAAATCAATAAACTAACAATACAATAACAAAACCCCATTTTAAGAATATTTGTTCTATTCATAGAAAACAGTTTATTAATGAAAAACATAACAATTAGTGCAAGCAAATAAACAAAACGTAATCTCAGTTGTGACATATATCTCCAAATAGAAAACAAACACGTAATAATCTGACTTACCTCTGACGAATCAGACTAAGAGGTCTCTCAGATGATTTTTTGAAAAACAAACAGGGCCTAAGTTTTAAGTTGATGGGTGCCTACCAGCTCCGAATTTCCGTCCAGATATCATCGTAAGTGTAATGCCACAAAGTGGGATATCAGATCACATATAAATCAATAAACTAACAATACAATAACAAAACCCCATTTTAAGAATATTTGTTCTATTCATAGAAAACAGTTTATTAATGAAAAACATAACAATTAGTGCAAGCAAATAAACAAAACGTAATCTCAGTTGTGACATATATCTCCAAATAGAAAACAAACACGTAATAATCTGACTTACCTCTGACGAATCAGACTAAGAGGTCTCTCAGATGATTTTTTGAAAAACAAACAGGGCCTAAGTTTTAAGTTGATGGGTGCCTACCAGCTCCGAATTTCCGTCCAGATATCATCGTAAGTGTAATGCCACAAAGTGGGATATCAGATCACATATAAATCAATAAACTAACAATACAATAACAAAACCCCATTTTAAGAATATTTGTTCTATTCATAGAAAACAGTTTATTAATGAAAAACATAACAATTAGTGCAAGCAAATAAACAAAACGTAATCTCAGTTGTGACATATATCTCCAAATAGAAAACAACACAAGTAAAGTCAGTATATAACCTCATCATATAATAGATACACATATAAATAGATACACACATCATCTATATAGATATCAGCCTTACAATTCATAACCTTATTTCATCTTCAATATCTTCAAGCTCGACCATCACTTACTTCAACAACGCCATTATCAAAACATATACATAGAAAGCTACAATATATATGTATGTACTATATACTGCTATACTTTTTTTTTCCTCAAAAGAGGTCAGTACCTCATTTTATTGATCACAAAACCAAATATTACAATCTATTCTCACTTCATTCATGATGGACATTCCCATCATTTACAAAATCAATACTATGAACATTTATCCTATTCTGTACATCAATCCTACATTCTATATTACTTCATCATACTAATTTCAACCAATATAATCACACCTTGCACCAAGTCATAGCAGATTACACCATCTATTGAACAAACATGCCTGCATCAATTTGAGTACCTAGAAAACAGTATAAAAACCCATATCACTCCCATCCAGTATAAACCTTTAACACTAAATTTCCCAAATCTGAAGCATCAAGTCTGGAGAAACTCACTGGAGTTATGCACTGAAAGCGTCCAGTGGTTACCTTCACTGGTGGAGGATTAAATCATGACTGAAGTGACTCACTGGTGTGTTCCAGACTTCCAGTAAACTTCATCGATGGTGGATACTCGCTGAAGGTTACCACTGAAACGGGTCACTGGAGCTATGGCTGAAATAAAACTGGTGAGCTTCATAACTGGCCTCCAGATTGCTAACTAAAAGGTAGTGCATTACTATCATGTTCATTTGTTTCTCTCATATGCTAATACTTGAATACAATCTAGAAATGTACCTGCAAAAACTCTTGAAGTAGTTGTTATGATACACATAGGATAGGTTGTAGTGACTGCAAAACTTATCCGGAGTCTTGACTGGACTATCTTGACTGGAGTGGAGGATTGACTGGAGTCTGCAGTGTGTAGTGAGACTGGTAAGCTTCAATAAGTGGCCAGTGACCTGGTGGATACTCACTGGAGTGTCATCCTAGACTGGTAAGCTTCACTGGTCATTGGTCATTGGTAAGCTTCACTGGTCATAACCACCTTACTGATAGTTGCTAGGTGAGTGTCATCTGAGACTGGTAAGCTCCACTGGTGTGACACAAAGACAAAGCAGTCCTTTCTACAGCAAGTCAACAACCTATCAATTCCAAGCTACGGCCATGTGATCATCTCTGATACGTCATCCATGGTTCCATAACCTCCTAAAGTACAACAACCTGAAGATCAAGTAAAATATAAGATACTCTTACTAATTAACATTATTGTAGTATTAAGTACAACAACATTCCATCTACAAGAGTAAGATACAAAGTAACTTTTAGTCTTCTGATTTTTAAGTTCAAAACGGTAACAAAAGAAACTATATACATCTAAACACCGATATTTAATGCGCCTTACATTCATGTCATACATTGCCATATAAATGGCTTTTTTAGCTGCCAGCAGTTTTAGTTACTTGCTGGAAACAAAATTGTAGTTACATTGTATGCCATCATCTTCAAAATCACATGGTACCTATATAAAAACATACACGAGAGACTAACTATAATGTATTGTCCACCCGAACAATGTCTGCAGCTGCATCAATGTCATACATTCACCCACCTTTGATCTGAAAAATAACTCAATGTAATGTTTTGCCTAATGCGTTTTTCGAGTCAGTTAGCACCTACAAAACATAGTTAGCGTTAAGTGTTATCCTCTTCATATTCAATATTCATTACCTAATGACATCATACGATTACTAATGCTAATTTAGTGTGCTATTAATCTTCTATAAACGGTCGGCTTTAGCCACAGATAAAGTTTGTAACTTTTAGTGGACCTTGGTACCTCAATTTTTTCTCTAAAATAGATATCGACTATCAAGCATTCCCCTCCTATCACGTCATCAGTATACTTGTATTCCGCTGAGTATACCCAATCCCCAAAAACAGTGAGGACCCAAAATCAATACCCCCAACAAAATGTTGTAAGCTCCAAGAGGTGGGTACCCGGCTGAAGAAGGTTGCAATTGAAACTGGCCAATGGGCTGCTCGTGCCTCCATAACATGTATATCCAAGGGACGCACCAGGTCTAGCCATGCTTTGACCCATCATGGGGTTGCACTGGGTTTTTCCATTCTCTTTTCCTTGTGTATCATGGCTTCAAAGTCAACCCCAATCCCCAATAATAGACAATGAGTTTTTTTTTAGCTGCACATGTAAGGAGATATGTTAATCAAGACAATGTACTGGAGACCAGATGAGATAACTTATGATATAATTCAAACAAATGGTTTCATCCTTTATAATGTTGATTAAGCTTATAGTTACACCATTACAATCATCAAAACCTTGACCTTTTTTGCTTTTCTTTAATGATGAAAGCATCATCCTTCAAACTCTTCGTCTTCCTTTCCATCATGTATATGTAAGTTGCATGTCTAAGAAAGTACTCATTTAAACCCAAAATTTTTCTACATATTGCTTTCCAACACTTCCCTAAGTATTTTTGGTGACATTTTCCCCCAAAAATAATTAATGAAAAATTTATGTATACCTGGGAGGATTTATCTGAGAGCTATTCATATACAACATCTGAGAGCTATTCAAAGTTTCGAATGAACCTACATCAAAAGCACGAACAAATATTAATTTGCGTTAAACCAGAATACTAACAATAAGTTGCATCTTGAATTCTATACATACCAAATAAGTGTGTTCTGCCTAAGCTTCATATTGTACTTCAAACTTTACATAGTGATTTCCATAGAGAGATCAAATAAACATTACCTATAGCAGATGTAAAGTAACACTTTTGCTCTTCACCTACATTGTTCGATTAATTGTTAGTTTTTTAAACTTTCATTAACTACTTCCAATACATCACAATTATTTACCAGTTTGGTCCAACTACTTCAACTTCACGAGCCATGTGATTAAATCAACCTAACCAAAAAAAAAAAGAAAAGGGAATCCAAACTCGATATTCTTTTCCTTTTGTTTTTGTCTCCATAACATTCTTTTAGCTTACCAATGACATCATATGAAAAAAGATTGAATACAATTAGCAGCAGCCGATAAGGAGTATGCACAAGATCAACCTTTACAACCGACATATATACAAAGAAAATATACCTTATCTCCCATAACAAAAGCCATATGCACTTTGAAAAAAATCATTCGAGATACCTTCAAATGAGCGGATTCCACGACATACTCGGCTTCGGTTGAAGCCCATGGGATCTTTTCTGGGTTCATTCAGTCATCATAAACCAAAATCACAAAGCCGCTGGCCAAACATACCTTGCATCCTCGTTTCCTTCTGTAAATCATAACACATTGAAGTTAAAGATTCAAAATAAACATCAACACAAAACTACAAAAGAACCCAAAATCAAAACCGAAAAAAGATTCAATCTTTTTTACCAGAGCTCGACTAATCAATAAAACATACATCTAATATCAATTACCCAAAACCCTAAAAAAACCACTTTTTAAATTCACATCATCTCACCGAAAATAGATCTAAATTAAAAAATAATCAAACATCACAAGAAATTCAGACAAAAGATTTCGAATTGGATATTTGTAGATTTGAATCCATGTTAGTTTAATCTCATGTAAATTTATTCTTATTCTTCTTTTATCCAATATGAAAATAAAGAAATCGATCTATAGTTGTATGTATACATATGTATGTATATATATACAGTGAATTCCTCCACTCTTTTTCAAATTAAATCAAAAAACTTACCATTTTCAAATTACTTAATTGTTTTTCTTCTTCTTGTATAATCAAAAAAACAAACCTTGCTCCAAATCTATAAAAATAAAAAATTTAATCAGAAAAAGAAGATAAATATGAAAATATTGATGAACAAAAGACAGGAGATGATCACCTGCCATCATGTCAACGATTTTACAATTCCAGCTTCATTACTACTACTACCTAAATCGATGATGATGATGATGATGAATCAAACCTCAATCCAGTCAATCTCAATCTCAGTCTCAGTCTCAGTCTCAGTCTCAGTCTCAGTCTCAGTCTCAATCTCAATCTCAACAAAATCTTAATCTCAATCTCAACCTCAATCTCAATCTCAATCTCAGTCTCAGTCTCAGTCTCAGTCTCAGTCTCAGTCTCAGTCTCAATCTCAATCTCAATCTCAATCTCAACAAAATCTTAATCTCAATCTCAACCTCAATCTCAATCTCAATCTCAGTCTCAGTCTCAGTCTCAGTCTCAGTCTCAGTCTCAGTCTCAATCTCAATCTCAACAAAATCTTAATCTCAATCTCAACCTCAATCTCAATCTCAATCTCAGTCTCAGTCTCAGTCTCAGTCTCAGTCTCAGTCTCAGTCTCAATCTCAATCTCAATCTCAATCTCAATCTCACTCAAGTCTCAATCTCAATCTCAACTCAATCTCAATCTCAATCTCAATCTCAGTCTCAATCTCAGTCTCAATCTCAATCTCAATCTCAATCTCAGTCTCAGTCTCAGTCTCAGTCTCAGTCTCAGTCTCAATCTCAATCTCAATCTCACTCAATCTCAATCTCAATCTCAATCTCAATCTCAATCTCAATCTCAGTCTCAGTCTCAGTCTCAGTCTCAGTCTCAATCTCAATCTCAATCTCAATCTCAATCTCAATCTCAATCTCAATCTCAATCTCAATCTCACTCATCTCATCTCATCTCATCTCATCTCAATCTCAAACTCTCAATCTCAATCTCAATCTCAACCCCTACAATCTCAATCTCAATCTCAATCTCAATCTCAGTCTCAGTCTCAGTCTCAGTCTCAGTCTCAATCTCAATCTCAATCTCAATCTCAGTCTCAATCTCAGTCTCAATCTCAATCTCAATCTCAATCTCAAGTCTCAGTCTCAATCTCAATCTCAGTCTCAGTCTCAATCTCAATCTCAGTCTCAGTCTCAGTCTCAGTCTCAATCTCAATCTCAATCTCAATCTCAATCTCAGTCTCAATCTCAATCTCAATCTCAGTCTCAATCTCAATCTCAATCTCAGTCTCAATCTCAGTCTCATCTCAATCTCAATCTCAATCTCAATCTCAATCTCAATCTCAATCTCAATCTCAATCTCAACCTCAATCTCAATCTCAATCTCAGTCTCAGTCTCAGTCTCAGTCTCAGTCTCAGTCTCAGTCTCAATCTCAATCTCAATCTCAATCTCAACAAAATCTTAATCTCAATCTCAACCTCAATCTCAATCTCAATCTCAGTCTCACTCAAGTCTCAATCTCAATCTCAACTCAATCTCAATCTCAATCTCAGTCTCAGTCTCAGTCTCAGTCTCAGTCTCAGTCTCAGTCTCAATCTCAATCTCAACAAAATCTTAATCTCAATCTCAACCTCAATCTCAATCTCAATCTCAGTCTCAGTCTCAGTCTCAGTCTCAGTCTCAGTCTCAGTCTCAATCTCAATCTCAACAAAATCTTAATCTCAATCTCAACCTCAATCTCAATCTCAATCTCAGTCTCAGTCTCAGTCTCAATCTCAATCTCAATCTCAATCTCAGTCTCAGTCTCACTCAAGTCTCAATCTCAATCTCAATCTCAATCTCAATCTCAATCTCAATCTCAGTCTCAATCTCAATCTCAATCTCAATCTCAGTCTCAGTCTCAGTCTCACTCAAGTCTCAATCTCAATCTCAATCTCAATCTCAATCTCAATCTCAGTCTCAATCTCAATCTCAATCTCAATCTCAGTCTCAGTCTCAGTCTCACTCAAGTCTCAATCTCAATCTCAATCTCAATCTCAATCTCAATCTCAGTCTCAATCTCAATCTCAATCTCAATCTCAGTCTCAGTCTCAAGTCTCAATCTCAATCTCAACTCAATCTCAATCTCAATCTCAGTCTCAATCTCAGTCTCAATCTCAATCTCAATCTCAATCTCAGTCTCAGTCTCACTCAAGTCTCAATCTCAATCTCAATCTCAATCTCAATCTCAATCTCAATCTCAGTCTCAATCTCAATCTCAATCTCAATCTCAGTCTCAGTCTCAGTCTCAGTCTCAGTCTCAGTCTCAATCTCAATCTCAATCTCAGTCTCAATCTCGGTCTCGGTCTCAATCTCAATCTCAATCTCAGTCTCAGTCTCAGTCTCAGTCTCAGTCTCAGTCTCAATCTCAATCTCAATCTCAGTCTCAATCTCGGTCTCGGTCTCGGTCTCAATCTCAATCTCAACTCAATCTCAATCTCAATCTCAGTCTCAGTCTCAATCTCAATCTCAATCTCAGTCTCAATCTCGGTCTCGGTCTCAATCTCAATCTCAATCTCAATCTCAACTCAATCTCAATCTCAATCTCAGTCTCAATCTCAGTCTCAGTCTCAGTCTCAAGTCTCAATCTCAATCTCAAGTCTCAATCTCAATCTCAGTCTCAGTCTCAGTCTCAGTCTCAGTCTCAATCTCAATCTCAGTCTCAGTCTCAATCTCAATCTCAATCTCAATCTCAATCTCAATCTCAGTCTCAGTCTCAAGTCTCAGTCTCAATCTCAAGTCTCAATCTCAATCTCAATCTCAGTCTCAGTCTCAGTCTCAGTCTCAGTCTCAATCTCAATCTCAATCTCAGTCTCAATCTCGGTCTCGGTCTCAATCTCAATCTCAATCTCAATCTCAGTCTCAGTCTCATCCCAATCTCAAACTCTCAATCTCAATCTCAATCTCAATCTCAAACTCTCAATCTCAATCTCAATCTCAATCTCAATCTCAATCTCAATCTCAATCCCACTCTCCGGATCACAAATTCAGATCTTAGATTTAGAAATTTGTTACCGTTAAGGGGAGGGAGAGGGGGAGGTTGATGATGAATCAAACCTGGCAATACCAGTCAGACTTCAAGTGAAAAAATATAGGTCAAATGGGTACACTAATACAACAGTCAAATCGGGTCAGCTCTAATTAGGCAAAATCCTTCATCACTTTCGGTCCAATTTTTTGATTTTGTATAGACTATAGAAAAGCCAAATCAAATTCTGCCTCAAATTGGGTCAGCTTCAATTTTTAATTTGTGTCCAAATCCAGTAATACTCCTTTTAATTTCTGTCCAATATGAAGTTTATGATGCATCTAACACAACCCACAACTTTATAATTGCAAAAAATAAATTTAATCAAAAAACTTACCATTTTCAAATTACTTAATTGTTTTTCTTCTTCTTGTATAATCAAAAAAACAAACCTTGCTCCAAATCTATAAAAATAAAAAATTTAATCAGAGAAAGAAGATAAATATGAAAATATTGATGAACAAAAGACAGGAGATGATCACCTGCCATCATGTCAACGATTTTACAATTCCAGCTTCATTACTACTACTACCTAAATCGATGATGATGATGATGATGAATCAAACCTGGCAATACCAGTCAGACTTCAAGTGAAAAAATATAGGTCAAATGGGTACACTAATACAACAATCAAATCGGGTCAGCTCTAATTAGGCAAAATCCTTCATCACTTTCGGTCCAATTTTTTGATTTTGTATAGACTATAGAAAAGCCAAATCAAATTCTGCCTCAAATTGGGTCAGCTCCAATTTTTAATTTCTGTCCAATATGAAGTTTATGATGCATCTAACACAACCCACAACTTTATAATTGCAAAAAATAAATTTAAAAGTCACAAACCTCATCTCTTAATGTGCATCAGACCTTGTATTTCTCCCATTGAGACCAGGACAAGGTCCAAGAGTGGATGGTGATCATAAACTCCACATTTGAATAATTAGGATGAAGTTTAATGTGAGCGTCATCATCTTTCACAGGCGGCTTCACTAACTTAAACAACAAATTGTACCATTTCATCCACTCAAACATACAATCAAACAGTTTATATTAATCAATATAAAAGGAAACAATTATAAGAATTTAATTTAAATAAAACTCACCACATCTGTACTCGCCAGTCTGATTACATCCGAAAACTTCAGCCATCTTATAATCTAAACATATAAATATCAAGAATATGAAAATCTAAACATATAGATAGAATAAGAAAATCACAACGACAATTATTTGGATCTGAAAATCTAAACATATAGATAGAATAAGAAAATCACAACGACAATTATTTGGATCTGAAAACTCATTAAGATGAAACAAAAGCAACAAAAAACATCTATTGTACAATATTTAACTTGTACAAAAAAACTTACCATTAAATTCTTTTTTGGTGTTGTTTTTCTTCAATCCAAACAAACATACCATTTGACCTTTATACCTGTATCAAAAGCAACTTTGAGTCAGGTCAGCTCCAATTTTTAATTTCTTTCCAAATCATGTTTTGCATCAATAAATTTTGTATCTAAAAGCCTAATCAACAAATGTAAATACTTGATAAGAAATTGAGTTAAACCAAGTGATATACTAAGATCAATGTCTTGAATCTTCATAGTCTTCACCATTCCTTTCAACTCTTTGTAATCCAACAAATAAAAACAAAACAGTGTAAACAAAACATAGTGTTAGGCCGTTAGGGTCAACCCGGACACTGATTCGGCTTTTGACCTGACAATTGACTCGTGATACGACTCGTTTTCGTGATTTTGTGACTAAGAGTCATGATATACATAATATATGTCTAAAAATACATATTATATGTGTAAAAATATACTATTTTAAATATTTTTATATATAAATATAATATTAAGTTAACTAATAGATTTTACACATATATTTTATAGTATTTATTTCAAAAAATAAATCATAATGTACCAGAATGCAATTTACCCTAATAAATCCTTAAAAGTAACAAGTTATGGGCTTATAGTTTAAAGTACAAGTACAAGTTAAATTTTAATACTCCAGCCCAAAGTTATGGGCTTATAGCCCAAAATGCAATTTACCCTAATAAATCCTTATAATCACGGATGAAATGAAAGCCATCCAATCGCCCCCTAGACAGTAGAATTTATTAAAGTATAGTGCTCGTATATCTTACTAGTAGACAGCTTTTGTTATCTCACTTTTCCCTAGCACGAATATCTACATTAACTTTGGTCAAACATTCAGTTTAACCATGGTTAACTTACATCTTTTTATGAGTTTACCTACACTAACCGGCTAACCCCATTCATTTTCACCCACCCATATCTCCACTCCACTTCACTCATATCTTATCTATCAGTCATCATCTATCTTCTTTTGCTTGTGAATATAACAATAAATAAAATAATATCATAAAAAATATATAATGAAACTCCACTCATATGTATCTTGGATCGTCTTCTTCGTCTGATATGAAGCCAACCCCAAAAATCAACGGCACCGACATGATGAAAGACAAGCAAGTGAAGGTATGAAGCTGTGACCACCGGCGAACAAGCAAAACCCCCAAAAAAGATAGATTTTCAAGAATCGCACGAGTCACGAGACGGTACGTGTCGGAGCGAGTCACAACACGAATCGTACGAGACAAACCGAGTCAATAGCTGTTACGAGTCCATGTCCGAGTCGTCACTTTTTCCATCTGTTTTGACTCGACTCGTACGAGTCAAATCGTGACTCGTACGAGTCTAACAACTATGCTGACAAGAATAAATGGCACCAGTTACCCAACCCGCCCATCCCTTAAATTTATTAATGATATTAAGTCTGGTAGAAAGTGTATAAGTTAAGAAGCTCACAGTACCAGTTGTGCTGCTAGAAAGGCACCCATTAGCAAAAACCATGATTCAGATTTAGAATATTTGGCTTTAGAATATTTAACCTGGCTGAGAATATTTGGCTTGATATCTTCAGGGTCAGCTTTAGAATCCATGCTTCAACTGCTCCTTGCTTCAGTTAAGGCCACAGTTGACACACCAGCTAAAGCCCCAGCACACACACCCGTTAAGGCCCCATTTCTTCATTCTACTAAATTTTCTGGAATCCCACCTAATAGCCTGGAAATACGCGTAATCATATCGTAATAACATTTTACTAAAAGTGAATGAGCCCAAAATCAAGGTCAACAATAGGTAAGGCAACGTCGATGGGTTGGGTAACGGGTCAAACATATTGTGTTTCATATTATCGACCCATGAAGACTCTTTGTCAAACCTGAAAGGATAAATTAGAAGTTTAATGAAGTAACACCATGCTCAAGGAAATCAAACATAAAACACTCCCTCCTCAAGTAGCTGAAACATTAAAAAAGGGCAACTCACGGGTTTCTTTATCAATTCCATGCTCCGGCCATGTGATCATCTCTAATACGTCATCCATGGTTCCATAACCTCCTGAACAGTAACATGAAGATCAAGTAAAACGTTAAATACTCTTGCTAATTAACATTGATTTCTCATTTAAAAAACTCTATGGAATATTAAATACTCTAAATTAAGTTGTTAATCATATGAAAATATGACCAGCCTGGACTCCAGTTACACTCTGGTGAATATTACCCAACCCGGTAGACTTTCTTGCTGAAAGCATGTTGCAGTTTCTTGCTGTGAAGTCATTGGCCTAAGAAACGGGCCAAAATAGGCTAGGCACACAAAAGGGTTAAACCCCCGAAAGGATTAAATCCACTGCCACCACTAAATGGGTTAACCCCCTGTACAAAAAAAACTGTTGATAGTTATCACGAAACTGAATTTCTATAGCACCTCATAAAACCAAAAAAATAACCCGAAAGTACCTCATTTTCGGGAGTGCATCAGATTCTTTCAATAACATCTTATTATCTCAAATACCTCAAGGCTCAAATCCATAATCTTGAACAAAAAACAGTCACAAATGGGCAAATACAACTTTCTGATTTCGTTTATTTACCACATTAAGTTCCTTTATTAACTATGACAGTTACCTGCATATACTTTTGGTGATGATCATATCGATCTCAACTCGGGTCATAAACCTGATGAACATCAAGAACCACATCAAGCATGTTCAATACCTACAAAATTAAGACAAACTGAATCAAGTGACTATCAAAGCTAAAACATACTTTTTTGAGCTTCAAAAGGTCCTACAAAATTAAGACAAACTGAATCAAGTGACTATCAAAGCTAAAACATACTTTTTTGAGCTTCAAAAGGTGTGGCCAACAAATTTTAAGACAATGATCCAACCTGAAACATATCAGAATGGTCGCATACGCACCTCAGACGCCATGCCAAGGAACACCTAACCTCAACTTTTTCATTGAATCTAAACACGTCATCATAGCCAATAAAAAGGGACAACCATCAAATAAGGCATTCAAGGTCATATAAACCGCATAAACCATCAACTTTTGTTCATCCACCAGTCAACCCCATTTGACCAACCAGTTAAGGCTCTGGTTCACACACCGCAGGATGGCTCAGACATGATAATGTAAAAGTAATGATTCAGCATGGTTGCATCCAAGAGTGTTGCCATATGACAGCAAACTCACATACACACCTCAAATGCCATGCCAAGGAAAACATAACCTCAACATTCTTTGAATCTAAACACATCATCATAGCCAATAAAAAAGGGACGTACATCAAGGTCGTATAAACCCCTTACACCCTCAACTTTCTTTGAATTCAAACACATCAAATGAGCCCTTAAACTCTTTGTATTCAGTAGCAATGCTACTGATATTGAAATCCAACCCAGAAGCCAGGTCAAACTTCTGTCTGACCCACAAATTTCACAACAGCCCTGAAATTTCACAACCCTGAAAAAACATAAACCACTTTGAGAAATCATTATGACTAAACCCCTGACCCATCTTTAAATAAAGTTATAAGATGAAATAACACTTTAACATGAAATAGATCGACACTAACAACAAAACTTGGTAAAACACTTTCTGATTTCAAATCTGTAATCTTGCATCAGTAAAAAGGGATTTTTCCAACCACTTTTGGGGAGAAAGGAACAGTAATTTCTGATTTGAGAAAAAAAAAACATAAAAAATAAACTATAAATGTGAATATCATTAACCTATGTGACACAAAGACAAAAGTAAATCATTAAACCAAAAAATAAAACCCCAAACTTTCGTTATAATTCCAATTTTTTTGAATTTTTTTAAACATAAAAAATAAACTATAAATAATAACACTTTTAATTTAATTAGGTTTACATACCTTGGATTGAAAAGAAGAACAAAACGAAGATATAAAGAGTTTGAAACCTATTTAGGTGAAATAACTAATAACCATCCTTATGATGAATCTCCATCGACAGATTGCTGCAGATTTTGATTATGATTTATGAATCTGTTTTTGTTTAAAAGAAGAAATCAAAGAGTGATTTTTAGTGTAAGAAGGAGAGAGATAAAAATCTGATAGATAGATAATACTCTCTTTCTTTCTCCATTCTCCCCTACTCCTTTTTCTTTCCACATTCTCTCTCTTCTGCAAACATCAGAACACATATATCCCACCCATTTTCATTTTCAATACCATTTTCAATTTCAAAAATCAATCCCCTTTATCCCGCCCAAGCCACCTCCAACACACACTACTTACACTTTAAAAACATACCAAAATGGTCATGCCCTATGTCATACTTCCAATGTGGAAGCCTTCATCTCTCGACACGTCACCAAAGTGACATAGCCTGTGTTCTCCTTTAGTTTGAAAAGGGGAATAATGGGTAGTACTCGGAATGCATATAGACATGTATGAGGGTACGTACCTATTATATTTTAGAAGGTAACTCCATATGGGATCGATCTAGATATCTCTCCTATGGGGTAGGCCACATGTTATATGTACGTTAGAGTACATTTATAGAATTATTAGAAAATGAATTCCTTATATGTTAGAATATGTGTCTGAACATGTTTCAGACTATGCTCAGAATACATATCTGAATGTGTTTCAGATTATGTACTAGAATAGATATTAGAATATGCATTCATTTTACGATATAGATCTCGTTTACTCACTAAGTAGTTGTACTTACCGTTTTATTTATTTTTTTAGGTATATAAAGTGGCTCTAATAAGGAGCATGGAAAGAGTATCTCATATGGCTAACGGTGTAGCTCGATGAATGGGTAATGGGCATTTCTTGAACCCTTCTTTGATATCCATGTTCGCCCTTTTGCGAAAGTTATAAAGTTTCAAATAAATATTACGTGTATATTGTCATTTTTGAAACTAGAAACAAATCGAGTCATGTAAAGTTTGGTTGAATCTAGTTTGTTGGTTGTCTAGTTTAAGTTACATCATGTCGCAAGCAGTGACATGGTCATTATAGTTTGAACTTTCTAAAAGTTCTTAAAAGCTTGAATATTTTTTGCAAAAATTCAGAAATAAAATGAGAAAAATTTACGGGCTTTTCATTAATATTATGAGAAATGTTAGATTTACAATTAAAAAGTTTATATATCGATGTGTCACCAATAAAATGAGAAGCATGAAACATATTACAAGTAGATGTTCACAAACAAATTTCTCTAATACAGTAATACTATCTATGATAATCTTATTTTTATGTTATAATGTAGAAAGCAAAGATTTGATAGAGTGACAAAGAGGCGATAGCAATGGCAGTGATGCTTTCACGGAGGTTATGGGGGCGGTGGCTCATTCCGATAGAAGCCCGGTGCTCCTTTTCATGGGTGGCGGTATGGGTGCTGGCAAGAGCACTGTTCTTAAAGAAATCCTTAAAGAGTATGCTTTGGTCACTCCTCAATTATGAATTAATGTCATAAACCAACAATGTACCTTACTACCTTATGATAGCTAGTCTAGCCTTTTAAGGTCCATTTTGGCAATTCAAATTTTTGAGCAGACCTACTTCGATAATTTATGAGTACTATCAGTTGGTTTTAGTCACTTTGTACCAAAACAGAACATTTACTAACATAAATTTCCTGGTATCTATCAGTTTTTGAAATAATGTCTAGAGAATAGTCTAGATCTGCTATTGAGATTTGGTCATTGACATACCACCTTCATTGTGGTATATTGTGAGAAAGTGTAACACCCCTAACTTACTGAACTTACAAAATGATATCAAATAGAACTTAAAGACAAAAGGGATATGACAAAAGTCAGAAATACTGAGCACAAAGCTCAGTGACGGATATGACAAAAGCAGAAATATTATATGAAAAGCAGAGACGTATTTCAAAGACAAACTTATTTCAAACAAACTTATTTTCGAATCAAAATACAAATAGGTATTACTTAACAAATCTTATACTTAACAAATTAAAATACTGTTAACAAAATTCCATAAAATAATGCACATAAGAGCCAAAACTTATAACTTATCAAAAGGGGCCGAGTGAATTCATAGGGTAGCTACTCCACTAATCATTCACTAATGGTGCCAAACGTTTCGTATGACACTACGATAAACGTCCACCGTCAAACTTACCAAAATGCCTAGGATCGATCCATACGCCTCCTATCAAAATATAATATAACCACTCGGTGGTCATAAAAGGAGACGCCGTAGATTAATCAAATACACTGCTACGGGCAGTGCCACGTCATCAGTGTCACAATAACGCGCCCATGGGACCTCCATGGATAGGTACTCTCTTATATGCATATCTTAAGAAACCGTTTTGACCGACTTATATACTTAAATATATCAAATATGTTTCCATATGACAAAATTAGTTTTCGGACAATTAAACAATAATTATATATATTTTGAGACATTTTAAATATAGACTTAAAATCACATCTCCATCACCTAATTCTCACAAATATATAATGGAGCCATCATGACTCATAATATGCGACTGTATTACTTTTTCGGGGCCAATAATCGAGGGACATATATGAGTGTACAAATTTGGGAAACACTTGTACGAATCACCGCATCAAATGTAACACCAAAACGCAACTCTTTTGGTGTAACACCCCAAGCCAAGGGTCAGAATATCACGGAAATCATATAGCACAAGGTGGGATTAGTGTAGAACATGAACTAAATGCAAATAAAGGATTCATTGAATCCTTACAACAAGATAAACAAGTATAAAAATACATAAGGAGCAAGTTATCTTCAAAGGTTACAAACAGAACATCAAAAGATGGCTAACGATTCTAAGTACAATGCAAAAGAAGGCAAATGGATCCTTGATCCATATAAGTCCAAGTCCGGGTTCAACAGCAAGCAATTAATCAGACTCCACGCCCTGGATTAACCTGGTTACCTGAAAAGTGTACTAAGCATAGTCAACACAAGGTTGGTGAGTTCGTAGTAATGGTCCATAAGGAACCACCGCCAATAATCACAATATACAAGTAGAGGCGAAACATGACTTACAGTGAGCCTCTATGTAACACAATAACGTCCACAATCAAGATTACACAAACAAGTAAGCGTGTAATAAACGTGCACAAATAAGATCAACCAAATATAAGTGTCAAATGCACAAATCAAATCAGAATGCATGCCTTATATATGACTATCAAACCACCTAGACAACGATGCTCACTTATCAACAGAAGGACAAGGCCGCACCTCAACGATGCTCACTTGTCAACAGAAGGACAAGGCCGCACCTCAAAAGCGTCGATGTATATACGTCTATATACTCGATATCTGTGGACGTCTCGCACAGTACATGTCTAGCCGTGCCTCTCGCACCCTAGACGAAGTGAGTATCAATACTCACATAACATCACAATGACCAATAATGCATTCACAATCTCAATTCAGACTAACACCGTATTTCATCTATTCCCAATTCATCAATCTTAAACCATCGGCCATTATTCACCAAATCATAAACCATCAATCACTATTCATCAATCATAACCAAACTATACTAAACTATACTATACTATACTATACGTACATACATTTAGGAGGATTCTACTTTCTTCGAGTCCCAGATGCTTATGTATAGGGTCACCCGCAGCCTTCCCACCACATCTAAAACCCTTTGAAAGTAGAACCGACCTCCATGTATGTACTTTTATCCTAATAATAATAAATTACATTACAAACATAAACTACGTCAATCAAACGTAAAACAATCCATCAAATCAACACTAAATCAACCAAACATCCAATCAATTCACAAAACAAGTAAACACACGGTTTTACACTTTTCAGCCCGAATCTCAAATGAGTAGGGAGCTACAGAACTCACCTTGATCGGCAAAGAAGCTAAGTTTGATATAAAGTCGAGTTACAGTCGTTCAATGTTCACCTCGCGTCCAAAACCAAAACTTCCTTCCCGAGCTAGAACCCGCTTTATGGCAAAATGGGTAAAATGCTTGAACTAGGAGATTTGATCCTTCGATATAATGACAATGAGATGAAGACGATGATGATTCACAAGTTAAACTAGTTCCAAAACGCCAAAAGATGCTAGAGAAATGAAGAAATGAGATGGATGGGTCTTGCTTTTACTTGGAGAGAAAAGAGAAGAAGAAAAGGAAATGAAGAAATGAAATGTGTGGTGAAAGGGGGAGATAAGGGGAGGGAAATGGGTCAAGGGGCTGGTGGGTCGTGGATCACCCATGGGTCGACCCGTTTCTCTTCCCAAGCCAAATTACAATTAGTTATGCATTTAAACACCGATCAAAACATATTATCGACCCGAATATATACCACCTTGTCATTTAATCACAAAACGACCCAAATACTTCATTAACTTAATTTGTTAGTCATATTACACATAAAGTCAACGGGTCAAAACTCACGGATGTTACATTATTCCCCCGTTGAAAGAATTTCGTCCCGAAATTCAACGAAACACTAATTACTAAATAAATGCGGATACTTAGACTTCATATGATCCTCTCGCTCCCAAGTGAACTCGGCTCCACGTCTAGCATTCCATCTAACCTTAACAATCGTGTAACGCTTATTCTTGAGCTTCTTGACTTCACGGTCCAAAATCTCTACCGACTCTTCAATAAAATTCAGATTCGAATCAACTCTAATCTCATCCATGGGCACATGATGCGTAGGGTCCGCCAAACACTTGCGTAGGTTACAAATATGAAACACATCATGTACGCCGCTAAGCTCTTGTGGTAATTCTAATCGATAAGCAACTTTTCCAACCCGTTCGAGGATCTTGGAAGGACAAATATACCTCGGCCCGAGTTTGCCTCGCTTCACGAATCGGATGACGCCTTTCCACGGTGATACTTTCAAAAGTACAAAATCACCCACTTCAAACTCTAACGGTCTCCGCCTCACATCGGCATACTTCTTATGTAATATGCGAGCTAGTTAGACTATTCTCTTAGTTTGAGAAGTTGTTCTTGTCATTCCAATTACTATTCCTAGCCCGCTACTTTGGTTTTCTTCGATTCTTGTCTCATCCAGTGGAGAGTAACACCTCTACTACCCGATGCTTCGGTTAGTGACATTCGAATACTCGCGTAACACCGTCATTGCACAAGGTTTCTGATGGTGTACGTCACCCTTCGTGACGAAACATGACCTTCGTGACAGAATCGATCCTGCGTGACGAAGGTACCCGCTGTAAGCCTTATCTAAATATAGAAGAGATTATCTAAATCTCTTCCTCTTAAATTAAGGAGATTTGATCTTATCACGTCTGGCCATATTAAATATCAAGATTTGGCATATTATTAGGAATATTCCCTAAACCCTAAACTTATTCTCCAAGATTTCCATCCCTATATATATGGATGAGTCTATACCTAAATTCTCATTCTCCTCCTCTCCAGAAAACACACACACAGATCTGGACGTCCTCTTCTCTCTATAAGAGATGCTCCAGCAACCTACAACAATATACTCACATATCAACGTGCTGCGGGACAGTGACTCTCCGTCCCAAAGCTTCCACAGCCTACAATGATTAGGCAAAAGCATCCTTGGATATCGGGATATGATAATATCCTTCCATGAGCGTGCTAAACACGGTCGAACAGATCTAAAACACAATAGCACGATCTCAATCGGCTAACAATCAAATCATAATTGATTGGCGTAAAGAGATCAAAACTCTACCTTCGGGGAATCGCCAACAAACAACTAAAAACACCCATCATCCCCTCTTCTAAACCTAATCTCGGTTTGGTGCACAATCATTTGACGCCATCCGTGGGACCATAACTTTCAGATCCCATATCCACTTTCTCAAAATCATTATGATAACATCGAACCAGATTTATTAAAGATGGGAGATGTACCCAAACAATACATGTCATGTGCCTCCATGTGACTTAGCACAACCTCTAGATCTGAAGATCTCCCCCCTGTTTGGAGATCTGAAGATCTCCCCCCTGTTTGGAGATCCCCTTTTAAAATACATACATATATATATATGTCCGCTGCGTTACGCAGCCTCTCTGTTTCGAGATCCCCATGTTTTTAGAAGATTTATCTGCTATGTCACGCAGCCATCAGATCTGAAGATCTCTTCCCAGTTTGGAGATCCTTTTCTTAAAGCAATATCTTTGCTGCGACACGCAACCATCAGATCTGAACATCTCCTTTAAGTTTGGAGATCCTTTTCTTAAAGCAATATCTTATATTATTATCTATATCTATATGACTATATCTAAATCTATATGAGTATATCTATATTATCTATATAATTCTTAAAAAATATCTTTGCTGCGACACGTAGCCATCAGATCTAAAGATATCTTCCCAGTTTGGAGATCATTTTCTTAAGGAACATCTTTGTTGCGAACCGCAGCCTCCAGAACTGAAGATCGTTTGGATGATAAGGACCTGGTTGTTAAAGGCCCTATCACGCAAAGGAGCAGTAGCACCCCGCAGCACGAAGGTTCCTCCGTAACGAAGGCTCCTGAAGCCTCCAGATTTGAAGATCATCTCGATGTCAAGGACCTAGTTGTTAAAGGACCTATCACAGTAGCTCGCTACGACACGAAGGCTTCTCCGTAACGAAGGCTCCCGAAGCCTCCAGATTTGAAGATCATCTCGATGTTAAGGACCTGGTTGTTAAAGGACCTATCACAGTAGCTCGCTACGACACGAAGGTTTCTCCGTAACGACGGCGCTCCGTAGCGAAGGCTATAATCTAATGATTTGATCCAGATTCAAAAATATTACTACTGTTTGGACACCCCCATACTGTTGAAAGATCTATTGCCCCACGTGGCCTCCAGACTTGAAGAGCTTTTTGTTTGGACATCTCATTGATGCCCTCATGCAACCCTGAGTTAAGAAAATATTCCAAGCTATGCTTAGCATTCCACATGATTAAACCTCTCAACCAATCGTTAACGACCTTGATACTTCTTATGACATTCGGGTCATGGTGATGCATCCCTACGACGGATAAAGGTCCAACACTATGCATCGTCACGAACCGGTTGCGCCACGAAGCGCGTGGGTCACGAAGACTCACATCATTATTACACAGCCTCATTGATGAGCTATGTTACAGAGGGTAATCAATTGGAACGACGTCTCCTATAAAGGCTAGCCGAAATAAGGTCCGAATATTCATATCAAGATCTGACTTTTCCCTACAAAAGAAGAGGCTACATCTCCATAGGTAGAATATAAAAACATCACGATTAAGGAGGAATGTTTGCCCCGTATCTTGAAGATCTCTTCGCTGCCAACACAGCCTCTAGATTGGAAGACCTCTTTAATGCTATATAATAGCCTTGACCCCTAAGGCCCATCCGCAGATCTTCCGGAGCTCGGGTCCGAAGGATCCCGCATGCCTTATATAGCCTCAGGTCCGAAGGCCCATCCAAAGACATTACATAGCCTCGTATCCGAAGGCCCATTCGCAGACCTTCCAAAGAAGATCTCGTAGATCCTACAAAGCTCAGATCCGAAGGTCCAGATGCAGCTTAGGTCCCGCAGACCTTACATAGCCTCAGGTCCGAAGGCCCATCCTTAGACCTTACATAGAATTATGTCCGAAGGCCCATCCGCAGCTCAGATCCCGCAGATCCTCCAAAGCTCGGATCCAAAGGTCCAGAAACAGCTCAGACCCGCAAAGCTTACGAAGCTCAGATCCTGAAGGTCAATCCGCAGGCCTTCCGTAACTCAAGGTCCTAAAGGTTCCCTAAAACCTTCATAAACCCCTTAAAGATTTTCACCAGCTCAGAGCCCAAAAATCGAATGTATTTCACAAGAAGAATCCGACTACGTAGCTCCGTTTGTCGATCGTGCAAAGGAGATCCGGATTTACGGATAACCTCCACCACTAAGAACCGTTATCCAAACTACGCGAAAGGTGAAAACGCTTATACTAGCCTTTCCAAAGAAGGTGCATATATTCGGGAGAACCGCAAGGATTAATCTTGGCATACTAAGGAAACACCTCGGTTTTAGCCATAAAAAACCACGAGGAAAAGATGCTCAAAGGTGCGAAACTTTCATCACATAATTATGCACATACCTATGATACATAGTCTATAAACAAGCCGTGTTACGAAGAGGTGAGTAGACGAACTCCCCTTGGTCCTCTGAGCAAACAAAATAAACTCCGAAACGAAGCATCACCGTTCGGCCAAGCCTTCGGTACCGAAGTCGTGGTACTAGCCGAATTCCAAATATCGACACATGGAATGCTAAATACTGAAGGAAACTTGGAGGAACTCAGAGTTGACCTAAAATCTCTCGAAGAATGAAGAGAAAATACGGCCATTGGAGACGCAATGTTCGAAAAGAAAGCCGAAGGGGGCTAGAACAAAAGAGTCAATCCTACGGCGTTCAAAATCGGCGACTATGTACTTTGGCTAAACAGCACCAGCATCACGTAAAATCAATGAAGGATGGGACCGACATGGGACAGGCCACACATACTCCGAAACCGCCTACGGCAACGGAGCGTACTAGTTAAAAATCCCCGAAGGGGGTCCGGTTGATAAGACCTGGAATCAATCTTTTATAAAGGATTGAATTTGCGGAAGTTCCATAAAACTCTGTGATGATATACCCTCCCAGCGGTATGCAGGACCTGTCACACGAAAGAACAGTAAGACGTTACGACACGAAGGCTGTCCGTAACGAAGGCTTCCGCAGAAGATAAAGGAGGTAAGAGTTGTTCCCCTATAAACTCGGGATTTGATCCTTAAGTCATTATAGCCTAAGACTTAGGGAAACCCTAAAGAGGCTTAACTTTTCCTCCAAAATAAATTCTCTCTATAAAAGAGAATCCTAAAGACCTCTCAAGGCATTCATAAAGGCTATTTGCCTCAATTATTCAAAATAAGCAAAAGCCCCATGAGGGATAATGCATTATTCAAAAGACTCATTGTCTCAATATAAATAGAGGGTCGCCACCTCAGTAAACAAAGAGGGAACAAGCTGACAGGGACGCCTGAACAGACACCCCAATGTACGCGCATACGTACGTAAAGAAAAAAAACACATTCGACATATAAAAGATTGAATGTATAGGCAAAAAGCCAAAGAAAAAGTATCGGGATTTCCGAAACCTATTCTTACTCGCATTTGACAGTTGCCTGAACTTCGTGATAGGCTTAACATACAAAGCTCGGGCAAACTTCGTGATAGGCTTAACATACGAAGTTGTTGATATGTAAGTAAGATGGGTTAGGAGTTCTATAAACATACGACACAAGGCTTTCCGTAACGAAGGCTTCCGCAGAAGATAAAGGAGGTAAGAGTTGTTCCCCTATAAACTCGGGATTTGATCTTATCTCTTAAGTCCGGTAAAAAAGGAAAGAATCCTTCTGGACTCTTATAGCCTAAGACTTAGGGAAACCCTAAAGAGGCTTGACTTTTCCTCCAAGATAAGTTCTCCCTACAAAAGGAGAATCCTAAAGACCTTTCAAGGCATTCATATCATAATAAATTCGATCAAACAGATCAGAGCACATTCTAAACACAATCCCAAGACTGCATTGCGAAGAGTATGCCATCGCCAAAGGCTTCGCAACAAAGAGTGTGCCATCGCCAAAGGCTTCGCAACAAAGAGTGTGCCATCGCCAAAGGGTTCGCAACGAAGAGTGCACCAGCGCCAAAGACTGTGCAACGAAGATCATGCTTTAAAGCATCACCCAGGGTGGAAAGCTGCCGACCCTCAAAACCTACGGGATGACACACAACTATAACAATGCACAAGGATTATGCTACATAGATATTCATAGCTTATGAAACCGGAGACAACCACATTTCCATCGTAACAGAGGATCTCAGGAGGAAAGTCTACGAATACCTCATTGATTACTGGTACGTAGCCTCTACTTAAAAGAATAAAACCATAAGTAGCAATCGCCACCCCTTGACAATCAAAATCCTTCGTAAATACCAACCAAGTTTACGTGCTTGCGAATGGGAATAGAGCGTCGTGAAAGATGAGATGTCTTGGTCCTATTCTGGCACAAACCCATTTTTCTCTCTTCCGATGAGGAATAAGTTTTACATGGCATTATCTCACGATTATAAACCCTAAAAACCGCTGGAGCTATTGAATCATTTATCTTTGCAAACTCACCACGAAACCTAAATCCAACTCCCCAAAGAATGAATCACAAACCCTGTAATGGTGAAAAAAGAAAATGATGAGTGGAGGATGTGTGTTAATTTGCAAAGAAGACGAAGACAGTATAGATTTTTACAAGCAAGATGCTGTCCGGGCTAAAGAACGCAGGGGTTGTGTATCAGCGCCTGGTTGACAAAGCATTTGCCACACAGATTGGCAGAAACTTGGAAATTTACATGAATGATATTGTAGGGACGAAGAAAACCTCTTATAAAAGATTTTGAGAGACCTTCGAAAACCTCCGAACAATCAACCCAATCCGAATAAATGCTCATTCGGAGTAAAGGAAGGAAAATTCCTAGGGTATTATAACAGCAAAAAAGGGATACACCTTAATCCCTAGACTGTTGACAAATTAAAACAAGTCTCTCCACCAAAGACAACAAAAGAAGTCCATAGCCTAAACGGGAAGGTAACTTATTTCGAAGAAAGAAGACTTACAAAACAATAATAATACAAAAATCGAAGACAGCGACAGTCGGAGCAGATCAAATGGAAAATAAAAGCAGCGATATGATACAGCGGCCACTAAAAACCCCTAACCGCCGATATAGCATCTCAAGATATGTAATGACTGAGAAATTGACTTTTGGGGTATAAGGAATTTACCCCGGAAATGACGAAGTAGCCAGGAATAGTCCAACGCAATGCTTATTTAGCAAAAATCATCACCTTGGACTGGGGGGCTTGATGGTGTACGTCACCCTTCGTGACGGAACATGACCTTTGTGACAGAATCGATCCTGCGTGACGAAGGTACCCGCTGTAAGCCTTATCTAAATATAGAAGAGATTATCTAAATCTCTTCCTCTTAAATTAAGGAGATTTGATCTTATCACGTCTGGCCATATTAAATATCAAGATTTGGCATATTATTAGGAATATTCCCTAAATCCTAAACTTATTCTCCAAGATTTCCATCCCTATATATATGGATGAGTCTATACCTAAATTCTCATTCTCCTCCTCTCAGAAAACACACACACAGATCTGGACGTCCTCTTCTCTCTATAAGAGATGCTCCAGCAACCTCCAACAATATACTCATATATCAACGTGCTGCGGGACAGTGACTCTCCGTCCCAAAGCTTCCACAGCCTACAATGATTAGGCAAAAGCATCCTTGGATATCGGGATATGATAATATCCTTCCATGAGCGTGCTAAACACGGTCGAACAGATCTAAAACACAATAGCACGATCTCAATCGGCTAACAATCAAATCATAATTGATTGGCGTAAAGAGATCAAAACTCTACCTTCGGGGAATCGCCAACAAACAACTAAAAACACCCATCATCCCCTCTTCTAAACCTAATCTCGGTTTGGTGCACAATCAGTTTCCGTCATGGTCATAAGCACATTCTCTTCACATGTGATCAAGTCTCAAGTCGGTTTGAGTACCCGTTGCTCATTGGATGGCTCCCTGAATTGGAGTTAAGCGACTTTCTTTATCTGAAATGATAGAAATCGAATCTTAGTGCACCTAACCCATTTCTTCTACATACTAATGTGCCAAGTTGTCAAATTTTACCGGTTTCATCGTATCGTGATCACTTCTTGTCGTTGGCGACTTCATGGCGAAGTCCATTACAATTTGTTTTCCTTCAAATCTCTCTCCCGGTCTTTCACTACACGCTTATTCACATCTCAGAAGTCTATAAGGGTTTTGACTACGCGCGCGATGTTAGGAAGTTAAGCATATACGAAATTTAAGTTATCGAGATGGGACAAGCCCGGTAAGTCACCCGGAAAAGCCTCGGGAGACTCAAGATTAACAGAGACGACGTTAGTTTTCAGATTCTTGAGACGGTAGCTCTAAGGACGCTTGAGTTTGAAGACTTACATGGGACCCTAAGAACCTTACCATTACACAAAGACGTTTTTAGTTAACTCTTTACCACTACCACTAACCGTATTATCACTGTCATAATCCATATTTGCAAAAATTTCCAAAGTTCTTAATTTCCAGGAGCATAGGGCTAATGAAGAGCTTAATATCATTTAAAGTCAACCATCATTTCCAGGTAGTTCAACTAGACCTATATAGCACATCACAAACCATTTGAAGGGTCGAGATCTAGATCTAAGCCTACGGATGTTCGTTAATGAAAGAAGTCTAGTAAGAAAAGGCAGACTATAACCGGTCCTAGAATCGAATAACATTGAGTTGTAGTTGTCGAAAAGAAAGGAAAGTACCTATTGCCGCTTCCGGGTCGTTGCGGGCTTCATTAGCATCTCCCGCCAAGGTTCGTCCTCGAGATTGCATCTGACGGCTTGGTTCGTCATGGTCTCGGGTAGGAATGGCAACTTGAAGTTGATTATGAGAAGTCGCTACTTGGGCTTGTGGTTCGATCCATCTTGAACAAGCATTTCTATAGTGGTCAGGGCTACCACACACAAAACAAACACCTGTTGGCTCCGAGGGTGGTTGGCTTGGGGATAAATGATTTGAAGAGGTGTTACATTCAATGGTGCCGCTTTCGGTGCTCTACAATTCCTAGCTATGTGCCCGCGCCGATTACAATTAAAGCAAATCCCACATTGGTTAGTGGGAGAGTGGTGAAGATTACACCTGCCACATAAGGGGTGAGGTCCCAAGTAAGTTTTCCTTGCCGGCTTCACCGTCGCCCTGACTCTACCTTTATTATGACCGTTGGGGTCAAACCTATCCGCCTTCCTTGCCTCACTAGATTCTCCAACTTCTTTCCTTTTCGATGAGGCTTTACTTAATATCTCCTCATCGCCCATATTTACTCTAGCTTCACGTGTTTCATTGCTTCTTTGGAGACTTAACATGACTTGGGCCACGGTAGTAGGTATGGCGTTTGCTACCGCTTGGGCAATCACGGTTGCCAAATCCGGCTCATCGCTGTAGCTAGTCGCTTTCCTTCTTGGTCCCACCATTATCTATAAGGTAGGTAACGCGTTGATCCGAGAGTTAGCCTTACAATGCTCACATATTAGTCACACAAGTAGTTAATGCTCTCATACCGATATAACATACTCATTTCATATCATTAAGCTAAGGTAAGAGTGCTAGAATCCTATGGGATTGTTACTTATCATTTTATCATGTCAAGTTCACTACAGTTGTTTATCGTTAATTCAAGTAATCATGTCAAGTTCACTACAGTTGTTTATCGTAAATTCAAGTAATCATGTCAAGTTCACTACAGTTGTTTATCGTTAATTCAAGTAATCATGTCAATACATCATACAATAAAACTAACTTGTTAACTTCATTCATACAATCGTCCATCTACTAATACATTTTTACACGTGTATTACCAACTACGTTATATCATGCTTACAACCAAGTTTAACAATGTCTCATACATGTTCAATTTCACATACTATTAAGCAACATATCCCTATTGTTTACCGATTACAATTAACATCATTTGTGTTGGAATATCATCCGTTTATAATACATGGGAGTTAAGATGCTTACATCTTTGACACTCCCGTGGGGTGCATATCAACATATTTATCACATCGTATCCTAACCGTTTATCAACATGTTTGAGTCGGACAACAAAGAAAACATTTACAGCATCAACGTGACCACTACAGGGCATACATACATACACATCACACAGGCATAACATATATGTTACTAAATCATACTAGTTAACATGTCATCCCACTACCAAATCCAATAATAGTAATAGTTCTAGAGTTTATGACCCGGGGGTTAGCTTCACAATTTCTCTCAGGTTAGCCGCATTAGTAGTTAGTGTTTTAACGCCGACACACTACACACGTTCACTGTCTTTTACTAAAGCCGACATATAAATATTCTCAACTAACTGTCATATATCGTGTTATCATACCAGCATATCATACGTGTTTCATATCACTACACTAAGGACAACATATCAAAGTTCTCAAGTAATCGTTATCTATCATGTTCTCGTGCCAAGTTCACAACAATTGTCCACCATCAAAACCAAATACTCGTATTCAACACATCTCATTACAAGCAACTAAAACAAGTCAACTAACACAAGTGGTTTAAAGTATAATCCGAATTCGATATGCTCTCTAGTTATTGACCGGGTATGTATACAGGGTGTACCAATGGCTAACCCTCCACCTAATCAACTTCCATTAAGCATATCGGTTCCTTATTATACTCTAAGCCATGCATGCGCAATCCATGATGTCATTAACTTGTTATAATGTTGGGTGACCATAAAAGAGTTGATCGGGTTCTTTTAGGGTTGCCACAATATTATACTAAGTTAATAACATAACTTCATTTTGCTCTAAAGCATCCAACAAACATCAATCAGTAACAACAATCCATATCAATTACAATCAATGCACACATTAACCACATTCCACATTCATCACATTGAATTCAAGTTATCACATAAGTGGTCTTAACTACGAGCTCACAAGGGAAAAGTCACATAGATCACATTGCACACGAATTTCATAACCATGCATGCTATATGAAGAGTTTTAAGTTAAGCCGTAGTCTAGGTCAAACCGCCTAATTCTCTACGACCACGCATGGGCCACCATTCTGTAACACCCCAAGCCAAGGCTCAGAATATCACGGAAATCATATAGCACAAGGTGGGATTAGTGTAGAACATGAA
Source organism: Erigeron breviscapus (assembly GCA_034093135.1). Classification (NCBI taxonomy): domain Eukaryota; kingdom Viridiplantae; phylum Streptophyta; class Magnoliopsida; order Asterales; family Asteraceae; genus Erigeron; species Erigeron breviscapus. The sequence continues at coordinate 37,076,028 of CM067170.1, read as the reverse complement.
CTAAATGCAAATAAAGGATTCATTGAATCCTTACAACAAGATAAACAAGTATAAAAATACATAAGGAGCAAGTTATCTTCAAAGGTTACAAACAGAACATCAAAAGATGGCTAACGATTCTAAGTACAATGCAAAAGAAGGCAAATGGATCCTTGATCCAAATAAGTCCAAGTCCGGGTTCAACAGCAAGCAATTAATCAGACTCCACGCCCTGGATTAACATGGTTACCTGAAAAGTGTACTAAGCATAGTCAACACAAGGTTGGTGAGTTCGTAGTAATGGTCCATAAGGAACCACCGCCAAAAATCACAATATACAAGTAGAGGCGAAACATGACTTACAGTGAGCCTCTATGTAACACAATAACGTCCACAATCAAGATTACACAAACAAGTAAGCGTGTAATAAACGTGCACAAATAAGATCAACCAAATATAAGTGTCAAATGCACAAATCAAATCAGAATGCATGCCTTATATATGACTATCAAACCACCTAGACAACGATGCTCACTTATCAACAGAAGGACAAGGCCGCACCTCAACGATGCTCACTTGTCAACAGAAGGACAAGGCCGCACCTCAACGATGCTCACTTGTCAACAGAAGGACAAGGCCGCACCTCAAAAGCGTCGATGTATATACGTCTATATACTCGATATCTGTGGACGTCTCGCACAGTACATGTCTAGCCGTGCCTCTCGCACCCTAGACGAAGTGAGTATCAATACTCACATAACATCACAATGACCAATAATGCATTCACAATCTCAATTCAGACTAACAACCGTATTTCATCTATTCCCAATTCATCAATCTTAAACCATCGGCCATTATTCACCAAATCATAAACCATCAATCACTATTTATCAATCATAACCAAACTATACTAAACTATACTATACCATACTATACGTACATACATTTAGGAGGATTCTACTTTCTTCGAGTCCTAGATGCTTATGTATAGGGTCACCCGCAGCCTTCCCACCACATCTAAAACCCTTTGAAAGTAGAACCGACCTCCATGTATGTACTTTTATCCTAATAATAATAAATTACATTACAAACATAAACTACGTCAATCAAACGTAAAACAATCCATCAAATCAACACTAAATCAACCAAACATCCAATCAATTCACAAAACAAGTAAACACACGGTTTTACACTTTTCAGCCCGAATCTCAAATGAGTAGGGAGCTACAGAACTCACCTTGATCGGCAAAGAAGCTAAGTTCGATATAAAGTCGAGTTACAGTCGTTCAATGTTCACCTCGCGTCCAAAACCAAAACTTCCTTCCCGAGCTAGAACCCGCTTTATGGCAAAATGGGTAAAATGCTTGAACTAGGAGATTTGATCCTTCGATATAATGACAATGAGATGAAGACGATGATGATTCACAAGTTAAACTAGTTCCAAAACGCCAAAAGATGCTAGAGAAATGAAGAAATGAGATGGATGGGTCTTGCTTTTACTTGGAGAGAAAAGAGAAGAAGAAAAGGAAATGAAGAAATGAAATGTGTGGTGAAAGGGGGAGATAAGGGGAGGGAAATGGGTCAAGGGGCTGGTGGGTCGTGGATCACCCATGGGTCGACCCGTTTCTCTTCCCAAGCCAAATTACAATTAGTTATGCATTTAAACACCGATCAAAACATATTATCGACCCGAATATATACCACCTTGTCATTTAATCACAAAACGACCCAAATACTTCATTAACTTAATTTGTTAGTCATATTACACATAAAGTCAACGGGTCAAAACTCACGGATGTTACATTTGGGACTATTATCAAATTGACTTTCAAGAGATGGTTTTGACACAACAATCTTATACAAAGCCTGACAAACAAATAATATATAGATTTTGACATAATTAATACATCATTCAAACAAAGTTTTGAGAAAAAGATTTTTAGCGGAATACGAACAAATATTTCGAATGAAACATACTAAGGAATGCTGAAATAATTTAAGGAATTCAAATGACAGTTTTAATATAATTATATATATAACAAACAAAGTTTAAAACCAGAATCCGTAACTGAACAAGTTCAAAGAGCTAATAGGCGAATAATTCACCGTCCTTAACAAACCAATTTCCCATGTCCAATTCAGAATGATCAGCCTAACTTAACCTTATTCTCGACCTACATATCGAAATACTCAATAATATAGCCACGATCGAGGACTCTTCCTATGGTCTAATATATCATCAGCCACATGACTATGGATGAATTATTTATTTATTTATTTATTTATTTTTTGTTTGTGTATTTAGTCAATATTATGCATTATAATAAGTGTATGCTTGTTTGTGAGTGCTTGTCCGTGTTGAGTGTTCATTTTATAATATATTGTTATAATAAGTGTGTGTTTGTTTGTGAGTGCTTGTCCGTGTTGAGTGTTCATTTTATAATATATTGCATTATAATAAGTGTATGCTTGTTTGTGAGTGCTTGTCCGTGTTGAGTGTTCATTTTATAATATATTGCATTATAATAAGTGTATGCTTGTTTGTGAGTGCTTGTCCGTGTTGAGTGTTCATTTTATGTCAATATTATGCATTATAATAAGTGTATGCTTGTTTGTGAGTGCTTGTCCGTGTTGAGTGTTCATTTTATAATATATTGTTATAATAAGTGTGTGTTTGTTTGTGAGTGCTTGTCCGTGTTGAGTGTTCATTTTATGTCAATATTATGCATTATAATAAGTGTATGCTTGTTTGTGAGTGCTTGTCCGTGTTGAGTGTTCATTTTATAATATATTGTTATAATAAGTGTGTGTTTGAATATCATTTTAGATATTTTATGTGTATGGTTGAGCATACTTAAATAATACAATAATGTAATGTTAAAAAAAATGTAGTAGTGGTTGTAGCTAATCGAATGGTAGTGTTTTGTAAATAAGTGCTAAATTAAAATGTTTTATCTAATAGATCATAATTGTATTGTGTAATTACTATAGTAAAATTGCTGAGCTTGTATGTGGAAAAAGTATATATATGTAAATTACGATGCATATAGATCAAAGTGCATAAATGTGTAATCATCAGTTTTAAATTTATAGGATATTACATAAAGTGTGACGGAATTGCAGAGCATTTTGGTCGGATGCAGCAGCAGACGCAGTGGTAGTGGAGGCGGACGCTTTCAAGGAGACAGATGTGATATATCAAGCGCTTAGCTCAAAAGGCCATCACAATGACATGCTTCAAAGTGCTGAACTGGTACAACTCTCTTTCTCCCCTGTTGCCTATATGGTTTCATGGTTTGACTTCACCCTCGGGCAATTAGGCCCATTTCAGTAATTGGGTGTGTATCATATCTGCTTAATAGTAACACCTTGATGAATGGAACATATTCATATAGGTGCATCAAACATCCACGGATGCTGCTTCGTCTTTATTTTTTTATTTTTTTTTGAAAGGTGAATTTCGCTTGAAACTTCGTGTCGCGATTCGACAGCGTGAGGTCTAGCATACGTTGTCTTAACCGGGTCCGCGCTAGAGAGCTCCCTCGAAGTAGAAATGCCTATTTCAAATACCCAATGGGGGAAAACCCCTACTAATCCGCCCGAAAGCACGACGATTAATAGGGGTAAACCCTGCCCCCTCAGACTTGAACCTGGGTATACCCAAGCCAAGCCCTCATAAAAGGACTACCTATATCTCAAAGTTGGTAGAATGAAGATTCGAACCTGAGACCTATAGGTCACCAAGGGAACTCCAAACCACTACACCAACTCATCATTGATTGCTTCGTCTTTATTAGTTACAGCTTTAAACAATGGAAGAGATGTGATCATGGATGGGACGTTGTCATGGGAACCATTTGTAAGACAAACCATCACCATGGCAAGAAACATCCATAAACATCGTTATCGCATGGGTGTTGGCTATAAGGTCTCCGAAGATGGAACAATCATTGGAAATTATTGGGAAAAAGTTGAAGACGAAGGAGAAGAATTTAAAGTGAAAAAACCTTACAAAATTGAGCTGGTTGGTGTTGTTTGTGATCCTTTTCTTGCTGTTACAAGAGGAATCAGGTAATTATCTTAAGCCTTTTGCAAATTTAACTAGACAGGTTCAATTAAGTTTAACTTTTCAAAGTGACTTTTAGAAACACATATCATCAATAGTCAATAATAGTAACAAAATTTTTTTTACTGATGCAGGAGGGCAATAGCAGTGAAAAGTGTTAGAAATATGCGGGATCAGAATTATTTTCATCATCTCCCAAGTGTACGAGCCCTTAGAAGCATACGGGTCCAAGGTGGGTCCAAGATGGGCCCAAGCCCAGTAATTTAGTGTCGGTCGTTGTTTACCCTAATTAGGGTAATTCTTCTATAAATATAGGCCGAATGTATTGTTCTAAATATAAAGTCATAGGCAATCTTTTAAACCTCGTAATAGTAGAGTTGAATCTTCTTTCTCATTGGTTCATTCAGATGTGTGGGGTCCTGCACCGGTTAGTGGAGGTCATAATTTCAAGTACTTTGTGATCTTTGTTGATGATTGCACCCGAATGACATGGATTTATTTTTTGAAAAATAAAGATGAAGTTTATGATAGATTTACTGTGTTCTATAACATGGTCCAAACTCAATTTCAAAAATCTATCAAAGTCATAAGAACAGATAATGGTGGGGAGTATGTGAATTCACAAATGAACCTGTTTTTTCAATCCAAAGGTATAATCCATCAAACCACTTGTCCTCACACCCCCGAACAAAATGGTGTGGCTGAAAGGAAAAATAGAATTCTTTTAGAGATGACAAGGGCACTTATTATTGAGTCCTTAGTTCCTAAAAGTTTTTGGCCCGAAGCTTTAGCTACTGCTACCTACTTGATCAACCGTCTCCCTACAAAGATTCTCGATATGAAAACCCCTTTGAAAGTCCTCTCTGAGTTTCATAAACTCCCATCAATTCTTACTTTGCCCACTAGAGTATTTGGATGTACGGTTTTTGTTCATATTCCAAAATCATATCGGAATAAACTCGAACCGTGTGCTGAAAAATGTGTTTTTGTGGGATATGGGGTTAATCAAAAGGGGTATAGATGTTATAATCCTAAAACTCATCGTATGTTTACTACGATGAATTGTGATTTTTTGGAGACCAAGTACTTTTACTCTCAGGAACTCAGTGGTCAGGGGGAGGAACAAAGTGACACACTGAGTTGGCTTCAATATTCATCAGAAGTTCAGTCCACTACCTCATCCGAAGATCAGACTCCAGATAAAGATGTACAGTCCTCCTCTCAAAGTGACAACCCAAATCCAGACCTGATATCCGAGGTATGTAGTTCTGAGCCAAGCCATACTTTGAATAATATGGGTATTCCAGTTAATGAAGTACAGGAGAATGTTAATGGAGATTCAGAAAATATAGAAGAAGTAACCCCTCCTGAAAGTGCTCCAGAAAGTGCTCCAGAAAGATATGTTCTTCCACCAAGGTCTACCAGAGGAATTCCTGCAAAGCGATATTCTCCAGAAAAGAGTTCTCGGTCTACTAAGTATCCGGTAGACAAATTTGCTAATATCGCAGAAGGTTTGTTCTCCAAAGAAGCAAAAGCATTTGCAGCGAAACTATATTCAGAAGAACTCCCGTCAGATGTAGAGCATGCCTTAAAGTTAAAAAATTGGAAGGATGCTATGGATAGTGAAATGGAGGCTCTTATAAAGAATGATACATGGGAGAAGTGTATTCTTCCAAAAGGAAAGGATCCAGTAGGGTGCAGGTGGATATATACCATCAAATATAAACCAAATGGGGATGTAGAAAGATACAAAGCAAGACTTGTTGCCAAAGGGTACACTCAGACTTATGGCATTGACTATTCAGAAACTTTTTCTCCAGTTGCAAAACTAGATACCGTAAGGGTTCTTTTCTCAATAGCAGCAAACCAGGGGTGGTCTCTTCGTCAGTACGATGTGAAGAATGCTTTTTTGCACGGAGAATTAAAAGAAGAAGTGTATATGGATCCTCCTCCAGGTTTTTCCCGTAATTTTAAACATGGGGAAGTTTGTAGGTTGAAGAAATCCCTGTATGGGCTTAAACAGTCACCTAGAGCTTGGTTTGGAAGATTTACTCTTGCGATGAAGAAATATGGATATCAACAAAGCAATTCTGATCATACATTGTTCCTTCGTCATAGAGGGAATCTAGTAACATGTCTAATAATTTATGTTGATGACATGATTATCACAGGAAATGATGAAAAGGAGATGGATCAACTAAAAACAGCTTTGTTTGCAGAATTTGAAATGAAAGATTTGGGAGATCTAAAGTATTTTCTTGGAATAGAAGTTTCAAGATCTGAACGTGGAATTTTTATTTGTCAGAAGAAGTATATATTGGATCTTTTAGCTGAAACAGGAATGATTGATTGCAAGCCTGCAGACACACCTATGGTCATCAATCAGAAGTTGTTTATAAAGACAGATGCTAGAGCCACTGATAAAAATAAATATCAAAGGTTGGTAGGGAAACTTATTTATTTGGCTCATACTCGTCCAGACATAGCATATGCTGTTGGAGTAGTTAGTCAGTTCATGCACCAACCTCAGGAAGATCATATGGATGCGGCTCTTCGAATTATCAGGTATCTTAAAGGGACTTCAGGTCATGGGGTGTTGTTTAAAGCTAATGGTCACCTTAAGATTCAGATATATACAGATGCAGATTGGGCAGGAGATAAAGGTAATCGAAGGTCCACTTCAGGGTATTTCTCATTGATAGGTGGTAATTTGGTTACATGGAAAAGTAAAAAACAGAAAGTTGTCTCCTTGTCTAGTGCTGAAGCCGAGTTTAGGGGTATAGCTAGAGGACTAGCAGAAGCCTTGTGGTTGAAGAAGCTGGTGTCTGAAATAGGTTTTACTCCTAAAGAAAGCATTCGAATCATGAGTGATAATGAAGCTGCTATCCAGATATCAGAGAATCCAGTTCAACATGATAGAACCAAACATGTGGAAGTGGATCGTCATTTTATAAAAGAAAAATTGGAGAGTGGGATCATCAAGTTACCTTTTGTTAAGTCTGAAGAACAGCTTGCTGATATTCTAACCAAGGCCGTGGGAACATCTATGTTTCATAAGTGTCTAAGCAAGTTGAATTTCGGGAATCCCGATATTCAACTTGAGGGGGAGTGTTAGAAATATGCGGGATCAGAATTATTTTCATCATCTCCCAAGTGTACGAGCCCTTAGAAGCATACGGGTCCAAGGTGGGTCCAAGATGGGCCCAAGCCCAGTAATTTAGTGTCGGTCGTTGTTTACCCTAATTAGGGTAATTCTTCTATAAATATAGGCCGAATGTATTGTTCTAAATATCAATGAATAAAACAGATTTTATTTTCATCAATTGACAAAAAGGGCAGTGAGGGTAAATTCACAGTTGAAATCACACAAGAGATTTGCAATTGCATTTCCAAAGTATTGCCACCTTGTGGACAAGGCAAAGCTCTATTGTACCAATGGCCTAGGAGTCCCTCCCACTGTAAGTTCTTTATCATTATTTGTATTTGGTATAAACTTGTTAATTTTTACCTTCTTTTTTTTTGCTGATATAGTTGATTGCTTGGAAAGATGGCAGTAGTAATCTGTTGGTCGATCGGGATCTAATTAAATGTTTGGAAGCGTTAAGTGAAATCAATGATGAAGCAGATTCCATATATGAGCTTTATGCAGACACCACAATGTTAACAGATTCTGACTCGGTATGGAAACAACTTGTCTTGAAGCCAGAACGAATTGACCGTCAACGTGAGTTAAAATTTGCGATTGAGAGAATCGAAAAATCAAAGTTGTAACACATTCTCGTAAGGTCAAGGACTAAATTCACCTGTAATTTTTCTGAGGAGGATTTGTGTATGTCTTGAATATTGAAATTGTGTAATTGAGTATTGAGTCTAATCTTGAAATTGAATACCCACGAGACGAGAACCCAACTCATTTCTTGTACTTCGACATTGTCATTGAGTAACATCCGTCATATTAAAATCTTTATCTTTATCATATATATTTCAAAGAAACGAGGTGATCTATACATCATTTTTTGCCCATACACCTCAAAGCATATTTTTAGTAGTATACCATTATTTTTCTATATAGTAATTGATGTTTTTCACGCGTTCAATATGCCAATATGCCACTGTCTAAGCCATTTTTGACATGTATGGTGCCATTGCTAATAAGTAAATAATCTTAATATCTTCTAATTAGTTGTATTTTCCATTATACGAGTGATAAATAATTCTCATTTTATGTTATAGCACATGTTTGTTTTAAATAAAAGTTTAAGCTACCAGTTTTCTTCTACTAAAAAGGAGTTTATTCTTTTAAATTTATTTTGTTCATGTTTTGTTATTTTTCACCTGTTTTGTTATTTATTATTTTGATATTTACCTTTTGATATATATATTTTGAAACTATTCATTCATCGGACGGGCCCGAAGACTAATAAGTAGTGCACGAAAGTCGGGTTTTTGCCCCCACTCGGCCCGAACTGAGTTTGGTCAACTAAGCTAGAAACTGGGTTTGACCAAACCCGAACCAGGTTGAACCTGTGTTTTTGTTCAGAAGTGGACAGGTTTTATACCGGTTTTTACCAATATTTGTCCAAAACCGAACCCAGACTGATTTGAACCCGATATCCAACCGATTTTAAAACCCGAAATCGAAACCGGTTTCAAATCACCGGGATTTCAAAACGCGAAAGGGTTCAGTTTCAGTTTTTCCGGCCCGGTTTTTGTGTGCATCTCTAGCATAGCCCATTATTCTAGTGTTGAGTTATCTAGCGAACATTGAAAGTTAACAGTTATACAGCCCATACCTAGACTAATTAGGCCCGTCTATTCGAAAACTAAAAACAAGGCCCAAACCCTAACCCTATAAATGATATAAACACTAACCCACACTTCATTTATCATCCTCACAGCCTAATCCCTAGCCGCCCAGAGCCACACTTGCAGCAGCAGCAGAAGATCCTCAATTTGACAATGGTGATTATCCGTTCATATTTCATTTCTTAATTACTTTTGTTTTCTTATAAATCAATATAGAGTTAAATGCAAGAATGGTCCCTGTGGTTTGTCATTTTTTGCAACGGAGGTCCCTCTTATGTTTTTTTAGCAACAATGATCCCTAAAGACGTGTGTCAGTTGCAACCATGGTCCACTTTAACAGACCCGTCTAATTTAAAACGTTAAATGCCTCACGTGAGGAACATGTGAAGGGTATTAGTGTCTTTTCTACTTTACCCACTTACCCATCACTAATATCTTTTAATACCCATCTTTTAATACCCATATACCTGCTACTTCTCTTATTTCCTTCTATAACCCAAATTCACAAAAACTAAAAAAAAAAGAAGCAAATTCTTCCAAAACCCTCTAATGATCCAAAAGATTAAACTCCGTAAAAATCATCCTCTATTTCACTAGATTCACATTTACATATTATATCTAAGATATGTAATAATGCCCCTAATTTCTTCAGCCATCGATATCAAAACAAGCTACATGATTTTCCCTAAAACAAACAAATCAACCACCATAATTTCTTCACTGCCTCCGACTTCTTCATTCCCAAAAAGCCCAATCAAACACAAACCTTCAACAAGTCAGGCCTCATCACACCTAATTGAGAAGGAAAACCACAGTGCTGCTGGTGGTTCCCGTGGCCATTAAAGGTGAAAACGCTAGTGGTGGTTCCGATGGCCTTTAAGTGTTGTCGCCATCATACATATATATATAGAACTATATATACAAGTATATTGATCGATATATACCGATAGTGATTGTTGGTGGTAATGTTGGATTTGAGGATTTTTTTTGCTTTTAACAAATCATGTAGCTATCGTTTTCATTCCACATGTCTGATATATATATATATATATATATATATTTTGATGGATTTATATATATGGGAATAAATATATATATATTAATCAGTAATAGCTTTCAAGAATAAATCTTTTTCCTTTGGTTTTTAATTAATTTAATTTCGTTTTAGATCCATGATTTTGGGGATTTTTCTTTGAAGGTGTTAATTTATTTGTATTTTTTGATATTTTGATGGATTTGAAAGGATATATGGGAATAAATATATATATATTAATCAGTAATAGCTTTCAAGAATAAATCTTTTTCCTTTGGTTTTTAATTAATTTAATTTCGTTTTAGATCCATGATTTTGGGGATTTTTCTTTGAAGGTGTTAATTTATTTGTATTTTTTGATATTTTGATGGATTTGAAAGGATATATGGGAATAAATATATATATATATATTAATCATAATAGCTTTCAAGAATAAATCTTTTTCCTTTGGTTTTTAATTAATTTAATTTCGTTTTAGATCCATGATTTTGGGGATTTTTCTTTGAAGGTGTTAATTTATTTGTATTTTTTGATATTTTGATGGATTTGAAAGGATATATGGGAATAAATATATATATATTAATCAGTAATAGCTTTCAAGAATAAATCTTTTTCCTTTGGTTTTTAATTAATTTAATTTCGTTTTAGATCCATGATTTTGGGGATTTTTCTTTGAAGGTGTTAATTTATTTGTATTTTTTGATATTTTGATGGATTTGAAAGGATATATGGGAAATAAAGATAGGAGGAATAGGATGGTAATAGTTTCAATATTTTGATGGATTTATAGGATATATGGGAATAAATATATATATATTAATCAGTAATAGCTTTCAAGAATAAATCTTTTTCCTTTGGTTTTTAATTAATTTAATTTCGTTTTAGATCCATGATTTTGGGGATTTTTCTTTGAAGGTGTTAATTTATTTGTATTTTTTGATATTTTGATGGATTTGAAAGGATATATGGGAATAAATATATATATATTAATCAGTAATAGCTTTCAAGAATAAATCTTTTTCCTTTGGTTTTTAATTAATTTAATTTCGTTTTAGATCCATGATTTTGGGGATTTTTCTTTGAAGGTGTTAATTTATTTGTATTTTTTGATATTTTGATGGATTTGAAAGGATATATGGGAAATAAAGATAGGAGGTATAATCAGTAATAGCTTTCAAGATATATATATATATATATATATATATATATATATATATATATATAAGCGGTTATAATCAGATATATATATATATATATATATGTACTTAT
>CM067170.1:37049875-37059875 GCA_034093135.1 Erigeron breviscapus | reverse complement strand
TATATTTATACAATCAGTTTAGGATTAGCTTTGAGAAGGCAAATTCTAAATTAATGGTTGTTTGCTTAATTCTACCTTTTGCATGTTGTTTAGTTGGATCTGATTCTGTTTATTTTCTATCTGATCAGTTTTGAAGGCCAAACCCCTTCAAAAAAAAAAAGAAATGCGGGCAGGGTGGAGCTCGGCAGAGGGTTCGAGAATAGGGTAGGGACCCCGGGGAAATCTCTTTCTCGGCCCCTTGGGGAGTAGTGCCCCCAAGACGCAGCCAAGCCAAACGACCGACGTGGCTCCATACCCCTTAGGCTAGATTGATTGATTCAAGGTAGCTTTAGCTTGCTTCCAAGTCCAAGCGCTAGCGGTAGAAGCTAGGTTTTGGGTTTTTCTTTTTGTTTTGTTGGTTACTTTATATCATTGCTCTTATTGATTTATGAATATTACTTGTTGACAGAAACGTGAGGCACCAGCTGGTGAGAAACCAGCGGTTGTGAAAACCCATTTGAGGAACATGATCATCGTCCCAGAGATGATCGGTAGCGTTGTCGGTATCTACAGCGGAAAGATTTTCAACCAGGTCGAAATCAAGCCTGAGATGATCGGTCACTACCTTGCTGAATTCTCACTTTCATACAAGCCAGTCAAGCATGGTAGACCTGGTATTGGTGCTACTCACTCTTCAAGGTTTATCCCATTGAAATGAGATTGTCGCTTTGATGAGTTTGTCTTGTTTAAAGTATGTCAGTTATGGAAGGTTGAATTTTGTTCTCTGAATCTGGTAGTTTGTCATTTCAGTAAGCTAAGACATTACATGGTTTAAGGATCTTGTTTTCTAAAGGCTTTTGTGATACTCTTTGTTATTTAGTAACTACATTTTATTCTTCATCAAATTCTGAAGCTCAGTTGATTTTTAAAATTTACCCTGGATTATTTTGTCACTGCTGGTCAAAAGTTTTAGGTATCACTTGTTTTACATTTTGCCTGGTATATGTGGGACTGGTGAGATTATTTCTATTTGGGAATCATGTTATAATGCATCAATTATACAATCTGGAAGTTGGTGGCTGGGTTATGCTGTTGAAGTTTTGTTTTGCTGGTGTAGCCTTGTTAGCAAATCGTCCACAAGTTGCATCGAATTGTTGTCACCCTTTTTTACAATCTCGCTTAATATCAGTAAAGAAATTATAACAGAGTTCATACTCAGCCAATCTCTATAATGGACCATTCAGCATATAAGATACCACTAGTGTAGTGTAATTAGTGAGTAAAAGTGATGAATTAAGCATGACATTTAAATCATTATCATGTGTTTGTAAGTTGGTGGTGGACAGACACCCTCTCTTGGTTATTGTTCATTGATCTTGTGTTTATGTTTTATCATTAAGAAGGTATGCTCTTTAGTGATACCATTACTATGTTTCGAGTTTGGTTTTCATGTAAACTTGCAGTCTTTTGATTGCTTGGTAATTTCGTATTCATGTCGGTGTAGGTCAGAAGTTCTCATCTTGTTGAAACAGGGATAATAAGTGCGAGTTTCAAAATCTTTGGAGACAAGTTGCATTTAAAACAAAACTTTTGTCGCTGTTTTTAAAAGCTAACATTTACTCTCCCAAATCCAGGAGAATAGTTTGTTTAACCACATACCAATTGAATAGTGAAAGCAAACCAGAAGCCATGCATCGCATGTAATATTTACGAATTAATTATTGTACTTGATGCTATATAAAAATTAAAGGTTAAATTATATCGTAATTTGTAATACATCAAGTAACTGTACACAGCAACATTCTTTTAACTAACCTAACAACTTACAATGATATCATCAAAAAGGTTAATGGAAGATTAATAAGACTGTCGGTAAGCAGACCAACTCAATCTTTTGTATCCTTAGACTCTTTCATATGATGCACCAAAAACGACTAATTGATGATCTCATGATCCACAATATCTGTTCCTGAATCTTCCAAATGAGAAGTATAATCATTTTCATTTTCTTCATCACTTCCACTGTCGTACGTATCCAGGTAGATGTCTTCCCCTTCCTCCTGAATATAGATGCATTGAATTATTTTAAGGAGCATTCATTGTTGAAATGTAATTCCAGTAACTATTATGAAAGAGGCTTTTGTTATTTAAAGAATGGAGACAGTTCGACCTTTTAGGGTTAAGACATTAACTTAAGATTTCAAATAGTATATCATTTGTCAAGCTTTCAAGATTATTTGATAACAAAACTAAACTTGACCAGATTACTATAGAGTATCTATTGAGCAGGTAGTCATAAAACATAAAATTTACCTCACTATCCTCGTCTTCAGTGGAATATGTTGCATTTAACCTGTCATATAGCTCCTCATCAACTACTTCTTTGTTAGTTGAAATTTGCTCCTAAGATCATGCATTAAAGAAAAAAAAAACATTATTTTGATGTTAAGAGTAAGGCTAGACAATCAGTGAATGAATAACAAATATACTACTAATAAATAGATGATCGTACAATTTCAGATCTCAATTTGTTCATTCTGGTATGCAGGGTCGAAATATGTTTCTGAAGAGCCTGTTCAACAGATAACCAAATGAGTAATCAATATATATGTATCAAAGTCCACCACAAATGATATGACAAAATGACTCTCTCACGGTAAAGATAAATGGTGTAACCATGTAGGTAAGAAACTTGCAAAAGTTTTGCAACTGTCAACGCCAAAAAAATGAAAAATGAAGAGGTGTTTGGATGAGCATTTTCAAAGCGACTATGATATTGAAAAATAAAAAACAGCAACTGTGAGACAACGTAGTAGAAACTAGGTGTTCGGATGTGATTTTGCAACTTGAAGATCACTTCTTATGGTTTTAGTGTTACTATTTAGAAAATTCTTATTGTTAATGTAAATAGTTAATACAAAAATTTTTCATTATCACTAAAATACTAACCACTAATAATTACAACTTGAAGTCGCAATAGGATAATCACAGTCAAACCCACATCTGATGAACTCCGACAAACGCGATGATAAATTATACAAACTTAAATCTGAGTTGGAAAATATACCTCACTGCGTTGAAGCTCAATAGAACGTGCCAAAGCCTTCCTCTTTGTCAATAAATTCTTCGGTCTTAAAGCAGGAGGTCGTTTATAATCCTTGCCACGATAAACAATAATTGCATATCCCTTTGAAACTTTATCAACCGACACTAATACACCACCACTTTCAGATTCAAGCGATAGTGCTATATCTTTAACCAGCTCCCGATACTTCCAATGAAGATGCATATTGCCATATTCTCCACTGTACCATCAAACACCCCACGACGACCTGGAAAAAGCAATATTTTAGCTTCTTGTTGCAAGAAAGGAGGAACATGTGAAGAACGAAAAAAGCAGAGAAAAGAGAAGAAGAAAAGAAAGTATTATTGACCGAAAATGAAAGTGAAGTATCACATACACATATAGACTTAATATATAAGTCAAATAGTCAACATAATACTACAAATAACAATACTACTAATAACTTATTCTAACATCCGCCCTCAAACTCACAATGCAACAGTGATAAGCATTGAGAGTTTGTCACACAGGAACCGAAAACGAGATGCCGACTGAGCCTTGGTGAACTGCAAGGGCGAAGGAACAAATGGAAGTGATATGGTGCCTAATTGCAAATGATGACGAGTGAAGTGACAATCAATCTCAATATGCTTCGTCCGCTCATGAAAAACAGAATTCTTTGCAATCTGCATCGCACTTTTGTTATCACAATGTAGAGGAGTGGGCTGAGAAATATCAACCCCCATATCTGCAAGAAGCCATCGTAACCAAACAATCTCACATGTAGTCACAGCCATAGCACGATATTCAGCCTCCGTGGAAGATCTAGAGACCACATCTTGTTTCTTGCTTTTCCAAGAAATTAAAGAATCTCCAAGAAACACACAAAAACCAGTAGTGGATTTACGATCATGACAGTCACCATCCCAATCAGCATCACTATAGGCACGTAACTCGAGAGACGATGTTGATGGAAACATAAGACTGTTAAACTGAGTGCCACGAAGGTATCTTAAGATCCGAAGTACAGCCCCCCAATGAACAGATGTAGGAGCAGTAACAAACTGACTCACAATATGAACCGCATAAGCAATATCTGGACGAGTAACTGTAAGATAAACCAAACTACCAACAATCGTACGATATAGGCTCGGATCAGATAAAGGAACACCATCACTAGGAGAGTACCGTGCATTGGTTTCAAGGGGAGTGTCTACAGTTATCAGATAGTCAAAATCGGAGATATATTTGGTCTGGGACAGAAGATACCCTTTCTTGGACTAAGCTACCTCAATGCCCAAGAAATAACGTAGCAACCCCAAATCCTTCATGGCAAACCGAGCAGCTAAATCACGCTTCAAAGCTTCAATACCATCATGATCATCACCAGTAATGACCATGTCATCAACATACAATGACACAAGAATACGCCCAGCATTGGTACATCTAATAAACAAAGCCGAATCATGATTACTCGAAACAAATCCAAGAGATGTAATTACCGTGGAAAATTTCTCATACCAAGCACGGGGAGCTTGTTTGAGACCGTATAAGGCTTTTCTAAGTCGACAAGCTTCACCAGGTTGGTGAGAAAAACCTGGGGGGGATCCATATAAACTTCCTCATGAAGATCACCATTCAAAAAAGCATTTTTAACATCCATTTGAAAGATCTTCCATTGTCGAACGGATGCAACTGCAATCATAGTACGAACTGTCGTCATTTTTGCTACCGGAGCAAAGGTCTCTTCATAATCCATACCATACGTTTGTGAGTACCCTTTTGCTACAAGTCGAGCCTTATAGCGCTCAACAGAACCATCTGACTTTGTTTTTATCTTATATACCCATCGACAACCAATCGCACGCTTACCAGGTGGAAGAGGGACCAAATCCCATGTACGAGTCTGATGAAGAGCAGTGAGTTCTTCAGCCATAGCATTCTGCCAAAGAGGATCAGATACAGCCTCTCCATATGACTCAGGTTCAGATAAGTGATGTATGTTTGCAATAAAGGAGGCAAACGAACCTGAGTAGGTAGAATAAGCAAAATCTGGTAATTGGGTGGACTTACCAGGGCGAGTAGACCTTCTTAGAGGTGGTGGTTCACTAGTATCAACAGCTGTAGGAGAGGGCTCAGGTATAGACGGGGCTGAAGCACTACCTGATGGTGTAGATGTCTCTTCAACTGACACATCTATTGGCACAGATGAGTCTGGAATGTCAGTTTCTATGGCAACTTCAAAAGGATCAATCTTCATAAGATCTGACTTCGTTACAATATGTGACTTAGCTGGGATGGAATAGAAAGGAATATGCTCCTAAAAGATGACATGTCGAGATACATATAGTTTATGACTTACCGGGTCATAGCAACGGTATCCTTTCTGTCCAGCACCATATCCCAAAAATACACATAAAGCTGATTTTGGTCCCAACTTGTTCCGTTCAACATGTGGACGGAGAACAAAACAAGTACATCCAAACACTCTTAATTTGGAGTAATCCGGTTGCTCACCATATAGTTTCTCAAACGGTGACTTCCCTGAATTCAATGCAGTAGGAATTCGATTAATCACATATACTGCAGTTAGAACTGCTTCCCCCCAAAAAATGATAGGAACCTCAGCAGATAGAAAGAAAGACCGTGTTGTCTCAACAATATGTCTATGTTTCCTTTCAACCACACCGTTCTGCTCAGGGGTGTCTGTACAAGATGACTGATGAATGGTACCATCTGATGCAAGAAGCTGCTTAAAGTCATTGGAGGTATATTCACCTCCTAAGTCACACCTGAAACACTTTATCACAGCTGAATGTTGTGTTTTGATGAGAGCTCTAAAGTGTTTGTGGATACCAAGAAAATCAGATCTGTGTTTCATAAGGTAAATCCAAGTATAACGAGTATAGTCATCTATAAACGATACATAATATGTCGATCCACCCTTTGTGGTAACAGGTGATGGACCCCATACATCAGAATGAATAATATCAAAAGGAGCAACAGAAAAAGAAACACTTTTGGAGAAAGGTAAAGCAGAAAATTTTGCCAGTTTACAACCACTACAATCAGAAATATCACAAGTGTTCAAATGAACCAACACACCAGTAGAAACTAGAAACTGCAAACGAGACGCTGACACATGTCCCAAACGAGAATGCCAAAGATAAAACTGACTAGATAAAGGACTCAAACGGAAAGAAGACAAATCAATACTAGATGCAACAATATCAGATACTTTGAGTTCCTCTAAGACATAGAGCTCCCCCAACCTACGGCCAATCCCAATCACCCTCTGAGTGCGTTGATCCTGTATAACACAGACAGAATCAGAGAAGAACACCCAATGACCAGACTTGCACAACTGACTGACAGAAACAAGATTTAAAGCAAGTTTGGGAATGTAGTAAACATCAGAGAGACCAATGTTAG
Organism: Erigeron breviscapus; assembly: GCA_034093135.1. Classification (NCBI taxonomy): domain Eukaryota; kingdom Viridiplantae; phylum Streptophyta; class Magnoliopsida; order Asterales; family Asteraceae; genus Erigeron; species Erigeron breviscapus. The sequence continues at coordinate 37,053,400 of CM067170.1, read as the reverse complement.
GGGTGTTTATGGAACCAACACCCTCAACTGACATAGATGTATCACTGGCAGACTTGACAAGAATCGGTGAAATATATGACAAAGAAGCAAACAATGACAAATAAGGTGACATATGATGTGACGCCCCAGAATCCAAAATCCACAAGAATGAAGGTATACCTGAGGTACTAGATGAAGCAGGACCTGAGTGAGACATGGATGCTGACATAGCTGTAGGATTAGAAGCCAAATATTGCCTGAACTGCTCGAAGACTTGTGGATCTAATGCAGAAGGTGGCATGGTGCTAACAGACTCAGTGTCAAGTGATGGTGCAGCTGCAGCAAGTTGTGGAGGTCGTGATGGAGCACCAGAAGGACGTGGCTGAAATCTCTGTTTGCTGCCCCATTTGCTTCATCTTGTTAAGTAGCACTAGACACTGAGACTTCCAATGATTTTTCTGTTTGCAGAATGCACACTCATCAAAGGCAACTTGAGGTATCAAACGAGACTGATTTTGATTACTGGGACGTGGTGGTCTATATCGATGAGATGGAACAGCAAACACAGCAGGAGCATTAGAAGATTTAGACCCTTTATCTGCTTGAGATTTGATACGTGTCTCTTCCACAGTCAGTTCATTCCGCAGTCAGTTCATGAACAACCGAATCAAACGTGGGAAGTGGAGTCCTGTGAAGGATTGTCCCACGAAGTCCTTCAAAATCAGAACGTAAAGCCATCAAAAACTGAACCAAACGTTGCTCTTCCCTCCTTGTAATATATGGCTTAAAAGCTTTCAATTCTGCAGATTCTGTAAGCGCTAATTGATCCCACAAGTCTGGCATAGCAACATAGAAATCTTGAATACTCATGTCATTCTGTTGAAGGGCACGAATATCATACTCCATAGCAAAATTAGACTGAGTATACAGTTTCTCCAAATGATCCCAAACTTCCTTTGCAGTATCATACTTAGCCAATTGCATACCAATGGACTGAGATACAGAGTTGTTAATCCATGTGATAACCTTGGAGTTATCAGTTTCCCATGTGTCAAGCAATGCTGCATAACTCGCAGCCTTATCATCCGTAGGACTACCCTTAGTACCAGTAACATATCCCCACATATTCTTCCCACGAAGAAAATTCTTCATGACATAACTCCAATAGGCATAATTTTTACCATCTAACTGAGTGCTAATAGATTGAAGAGAATCATCTTTTCCAGTCATTTTTACAAAATACACAACAACTAACATTAACCCCCAATTCGATATTCAAATTCAATATTCAATTCGATATTCAAAATCAAAAAGAAATGAAACTCCCAATTTTGGATTCAACAATACACAACAAACACAACAATACACAAACCCCCAATTTTTGAAACCCTAATTCGATGAACAGTATTAGATAAAGAACAGCAAATTACCAGGAGATGAAGAAAAGGCGGAAGCAGCAGCAGAATCAACAAAATTAACAAGTCAAACCCCCAAAAAATTCTCGAAACAAGTAAAAGCTATACAAACAATCAAACAATCAATAACCATTGAATCAACAATTAAAAGGCTCTGATGCCATGTGAAGAACAAAAAAAGCAGAGAAAAAGGAAGAAGAAAAGAAAGTATTATTGATGGAAAATGAAAGTGAAGTATCACATACACATATAGACTTAATATATAAGTCAAATAGTCAACATAATACTACAAATAACAATACTACTAATAACTTATTCTAACAGAACATTCTTAAGTAAAAGTAGCAAACTGCGTGATTGGGTAGATTAAGTAAAGGAGTAAATTGTTTTCAAGTTGGGGTTACCCACAATTTGTCAAGTTTTAAAAAGCTATAACTGATACATTAAAAATGGTTACAAAAACTATGTTATTAGTACAATAATAAAAAATATAAATTTTGAAAAAAGTTAGGAGGTTGTAGGCATGAAAAGTAAACTTTTAGCCACTTTTAACAACTTCACCACCTCAAATTTTTGTTAGATCTTTTATTGACCCGTTGATATAAGTATATAACGCATACCCTACCCATTCGTAAGTAAATAGATTGAAACTGACGCCTCTAATGTCTAGCAAGAATGAAGCATATTACCAAGGAGCAAGAAAGCTTTCATCCTTAAACCAAGCTTCCGAAACATAAATCTTTCCTCGTCAGTGATACTGTCTGGATCTGCTGGACGATCTGCTGGATCCAGAAATGCTTCCACTTTAGACAAGGCACGTTCAGCTTTCATTAGTTTTCTATCAGCCTGTAACATAAAAGTTCTGGATATAAGATGAGCTTTAAAATAACAAGATATAAAAAAGGTGACTATCAAATTATTGTACATGGTTTTATTATCACAAAATAATCAACTTTTGAACTGCAAAAGAACACTTTGCAAGGAAACGGCAGAAAGGGTAGGTCAGGTGAGATAGGTAGTACTTAGCAGGGGATCTGGCTTTCGGGTCAGAATGATTTGATATTATTAATACACTAGAACAATACTATTACAATTTGATATTATTAGTAAAGCTAACCAAGAAGTTGTAAGCATGCGAATATAGAGTGGGTGACTTACAGGCTGTTTGACGCGTTTCAGATTCAGAAGCTTATATACTTTATAGTAAACTCATCCAGGAAAAAGAAGTATAAACAAAAAATCTCCCTATTTTTGGTTCCAACTTAGCAAGAATGGTCGATTTTGGACAAAATGATCAAACATGGTAGCTTCCTTTTTGCATTTAGTCATTCACATTTACATTGTTTGTTCAAGATTGTTATTTTTTACCAAACTGAAGAGCCTTTCCTTGGCCCCTTAACAGAACAATAAAAGGTGGCCATTTTGTTAGGTTGTAGTTTACCCCTAACATGTTAGTAAATATTGTTTAGATATAAGGAAGGTAAGGTTGATGTCACCTAAAGTGTCATTTTAATCATCACAACCTCCAAATCGTTTTATTTAAAAAGATAGATTGTTATAGTAGCGGTTTATTATATGACTTAATGTATTAACTAGGTATAGAAAATGAACAGAAAAATGTTTCCAATCAGTACCAAAAACACACCATCATCAATCAGACTCTAGTTGACCCGTTACTCAGCCCAACAACCCGCCCATTTTAAACGCAGAACATGTAATCAAAAAGTAAATAACTTGAAAGAGAATGCACAAGTTTTGCATAAGCAAGTTCCGAAAAACTCACAATACGAAGCTTTCTTTCGAGCTTTCTAATAAGGTCTGCCTGTCTACGTGTTTCTACTTCTTGAAGCACTTTCTGCTCGTGAACATCATCCATTCTTTTCGCCCACCTGGCATTTGCATCGAGAGTCTCTCCAAGTGTACCAGCGGATCCCGAATGCCCTTCTGTTTCAACTCTCGGTGTGATAAAAGTTGATGCTCTCAAACGAGCTTGCTCTTCATCATCTTGTAAAGATTTTGCCAGTCTTTCTTTTTCTAGTAACACTTCTGAAACATCAGTTGACAAGAAATTTTTTTCCTCTGTAGAACACCAAATAGTCTTTGTTTCTAGAGAGAAGTATGCCCCCAGTCA
>CM067170.1:37023699-37048875 GCA_034093135.1 Erigeron breviscapus | reverse complement strand
TGACTCTACATAATTTCCATGTCGTGTTGTGCTATTTCTAAGTGATACCCCATGATTCCGCCATGTTGGGGTGTTACAAAATCCTTGATCCATGTAAGTCCGAGCTCGGGTCCTAATGCAATCATCAATCATACTTCTCGTTCTTAACTTACATGAATACCTGAAAAGTGTACTAAACAAGGTCAACGCTAGGTTGGTGAGTTCGTGGTAATGGTTCAAAGGAACCGTCAATAAGTCACAAAACGTGTAAAGTGTAAACATGTCATAACTTACGGTAAGCGTGTGTATCACACATGAATGTAAAGAGGGTTACTCATATCGTAACCTAGCCACGTATTAGTACTTGTACAAGTGTCTAACCACAATAGTTAGAGAAAGCATAACAAATATGTCCAAGCAATAAAACATCGAATAATGTATCATAAGTGTACCACGACAACAACAAAACAACCACAACCACAATATCATCAAGTATAGAATACTTGGGAGTACATCGAACGTAAGCATATCATCAAATGTATAACACTCGGGAGTACGTAGTACAAAGCATGTCATCAAGTGTATAACACTTGGGAGTATGTAGTACAAATCATCAAGCAATAATACTTGGGAGTACGTCTAGCCAACCATCAAGTGCAAGCATAACCAATCCACCATAACACGAGCACATACACTTCCGACGACTCTACACTCAAGGAATCATGGATTCTTATATATAGGGTCACCCGCAGCCTTCCCACCACATCTATAACTCTTTGAGAGAATTGTTGTGTTCCATGTATGCACTACTATCCTAAACAACATATAATAAACACAAACGAATGCATAATAACCAAACCATAAGTATATCCAACAATCAAACAACCAAACAATCAATCAAGTACTTGTACACTTTTCAGCCCGAATCTTAAGTGAGTAGGGAGCTACGGAACTCTCCTTGATTGGCAAAAGAAGTGAAGATTGAGTTATGAAGAAGTTGCAAACGTTCAATGCCCCCCACATTCAAAATCTATAATATGTATCACATATGTATTAATACTTCAAGTAAAAACCCTACTTAGGTCTTTAAGTGTGATTAAAGACTTTGGCCGAATCCCGAGTCCCGACAAGGTCATTAGAGAGGTTAAGAGTTAGTTTGGAACGGGATAAAGTCTTCCAAAGTCGTCTCGTGTCCGAAATCTATCAATATACACGTTACCATTTAGGTTAAGCTTTTCCTAGCTTGACCTTTGACTTTGGGTGACGATTGTGACACGCATAGGACACTATAGAAGTCGAGAAAAAGTTTACATGAAAGCCTAATGTGATCCTAGAAGAAAGGAAGCAAAACTAGGAAATCCCAAGACGCAAGGCCTAGCATCCAGCACGGTCCCCCATAGCGTCCGACACGGTGGCCATAAGTGGCCTAGCGTCTCGCACGGTCCCCCATAGCGTCTCTTACGCTGACAAAAAATGGCCCACCGTCTGGGACGGTGGCCCATAGCGTCTGGAACGCTAGGCAAAGTTGGTTTTGGCATCTGGGATGCTTGAAGTGGACGTCTCAAACGGTGGCTCTCTTTCTTAATTTTTGGCGTCTCAACAGTGGTGCCCAGCATAAAACATAAATAAGTGGTGCAAGGCTTGAAAGTTGACATTGGGGAGGACCGTCTCAGACGGCCCATTGGGCCAAATCGATTACCATACACGGAATCCACCATCATATGGTAATCGACCCAGCGTACATATAATCGTATGCAAGATTACTCATCTCCTTCACGACAACCAAATCCATGATGACACACAATTTACAAGCTTTCAATCTAGCAAATCAGTACAAAACACATATAAGGTTATCTATCATAATCAAGGCTATCTAGCCATAGTCAACACAAATAAGTTACTAGCAATTCTTAACCCATTTTCATTATCATCTTGTTCTTGAGTTGGCTTCTTTCAAATCTCAACTTACTTTCACAAGAACATGGCCATAACTCATTTTAATATAAAAAAAACCCATCATTCCACTATCTTATCACTATGGCTATGCAACATTTTGCTCAAAAATTATTAATTCTATCTTTTCATAATAATTACTATATGGTCATACTACATTATCACTTAAAATCTTCATTTTCTTGCTTTAGCCATAAAAACCACCAAAACACTTTTCTCAAAACATTCATGCATTGTTACAACAAAATAACATTTTACAAATAGAAATTGGAATAGCTATAACAAAATCATCATATCACTCAAAATCCCCAATTTCATCAAAGTTGAAGAACCCTAACTTGAAATTAATCCAAATAACTCATTTCACCAAAACTCTCAAATTTATTTGATTGCATTAACCCTAATTTAAATAAAGTAAAATAATCAAAATTATACCTTGAATAGAGAATATAAGATGAGAATAATGGAAATTCACTAAATCTCTTCCTCCTCCTTCCTCTAGTTTTCGGCTCAAACACACCCATATTCTTAATTACCAACTTTAAATTTATAGGATTATCGAAGTTATTATTAATTGAGGAATTTTCTTGGATTCGGATGAATATGAGAATCTCACTTGAAAGAGATTGATCTTGATGTAAATGAAGAAAAGAAAGAAGAAGATGCAAAATAGAGACGAGTCACAAAAAGAAATGGCCCTCATTCTACTTTAGACGGGTATTATACCCGCTACCGCTAAAGTTCCAACTAAATTAATCCCGTAACTAAATTCTAAATACTAGGAAATTATTTTAATGACAAAACTACAATAAAGGTTTATTTTATTTACTTTAATATTTTGGGATGTTACAAGTAATATGGTTTTATAAAACAACTACCAATACCTTTTTAAAAAACCGACATCAAAATACATGCAAACAATATATTTAAAACATGACGTGCGTCGTACGGGTCTTTTGATCGACGTCGAAGTATCAATCAAAAATAAACCTAAATACGTTATACTAGATAGGGTAAGTGGATATCGTTCCCACGAGGAGCGTCTGTGGTTATAGTCAAGTTTTAACAATTTTCGCTTGGTTTTAGAAATAATAAGAAAAACTAATTTTAATTAACTAACTAGCTAGACTTAAATTAATAAAACAAGACAAAATTAAAAAGAGAAGTTGTAAACAATAATAAAAAGTGCATCCCTCCCGAATCCCAAAAGTTGCGTTAGCTTACCTAATAAACTTTACCGAGTATTTATTCTAAATTACATAGACATAATTTTATTACTTGACAAGAACAATTTTGGGCACAACCTATGTTAATTAGATGACATGTCTTAATCCCTAAACTAGGTGGACTCGGCACAAATCATTAACTCACAATAAATTATCTTACGAAAGTTCAAATCAAATAATAGTGAATAAATACTCAATCAATCATATGAATTATAATCCAAAAAGAACAATGTTTACGCGACTGAAAGTAAAGTTCATCAAATAAAATTAAGGGAAAAATACATAAAAAGGTAACCTATTTACTCAAAATTCCTAATAAAGGGAATCTATTTAAGTTTCGTCTATTAAAAGGATTTCATTTCTAAAAAATTCTCAATAAAGGTAATATCGTTAGTTTTTAACGTTGGACCTCCGTTAACTGCCACGTCAGTTTGCCACGTCGTTAAAAAAAGCATATGTGGACTATATTTATATATCTGTTTATATATATCATAGATATTATTATTATTTACTATCTCTTTCTCTCACACACTCTCTCTCTCTTTTATGAATTCCAGCCACCACCCCCACCGCCGGATTCCCTCTCTCCACCGACATTGTCACTCTCTTTCGCTCTCTACCGACATTCTCTCTCTCCCCCCCTTTTCTGATTCCGGCGACTCTCTTTCTCTTTACTACTACTGTTCCGGACTGTTGGCTGCCGGAAAGACGTTGCCCGGAAGTTTATTTTCACGATTTCTACCCCGATTCTTTGAGTAAGATTTCGAGATTGGTACCAAAATGCTCAGAATCTACGTCCGTACAAACCCTGACTAAAAGAAAACCTGGATCTAGCCTTCGCCGGGAAACCCAACAACTCGCCGGAAAAAGTATTTTCGTGATTTCTCCCGCGTTTGTTAAAGTTAAAACACGAAACTGGTTGCAATCGATTCACATTTCAATCGCGTACAAACCGTTTCCAATTTTACATTCCAGAAATCTCGCCGGAAAAACGAACCGAGTCGGGCTCAATGGTGTAGCCGGAAAAAGTCTCGGGCATGGATAGAAAATTTATGATTATGGTTATAAACAAGCCGGGTCGGGCTCAAGTTCAATCACACAAATGAGAGAGAAAAATAATGAGAGTTCTGTTTCGTTTATTATCATTATTTTTACAAGAATTTGTGGATCTGTAAGATTGATATATATACATATGTATAAGAAATTTGTGGATATGTAAAGATTGAGATAGAGACATTGTATATATATATATATATATATATATATATATATATATATATATATATATATATATATATATATATATATAAATAAAGCTTCTTTATTTGATATGAAGGACTCGTATTATGGAAATAATTTGGAGGGTTCAGCTTTATCTAATTTAGAGGTGGATTTCAGAAGTGTTGACAGTAGTTGGAAGGGGGAAGATTTTAGCGTGTCTTTTGAAGATTTCGAGAAAGCAAGAATTAAAGTTAGACCAAGTGCCATGAGAGAGGTACTATCTGTGTGTATGGTCTACAAGCTGTGTTAATTGTCCATTTTATCTCGTGTTTTCTTCACCTTTTTGTCAACATGGCAAAATGGGTGGGCTGGGAACTGGTCGGGATTTTTTAATATATAATGGGAGATGACACTAGTACTATTTATTTTCATATAGCTACTACATCTATGCATCATTTACTTGTACAGTCTGCTATCATACTTGTACGGTTTTGTAAATTAAATAAAAACAGTGGTACTAATTTTAATTCCCATATATAAATAATTAGCTTGTCAAGTTTGATTACAAAGTGATACTTTTTATAGTAATCCAACTCTTAAACAGTTTACAAGTCCTAATCTGTTCAAATATATTTTTGGCCATTATTACCCCGAATGTCATTTTCCCATTTTAGCTTTCGTATGTCTTTTACTCGTTTGACCCGTAATAGATTAAAAAAATAACCCAAATTCACTCACGAGTAAATAGGTTACTTTTTTATGGATTTTCCCCTAAAATTAACTAACAATTGTTCATCGGAAGAGATTGCAAAAACCTTAGCCGGACATGATCATCTTTAAATCACCTACGATCGATAAATAAAACCTTTTTGTCAACATGGCAAAATGGGTGGGTTGGGAACTGGTCAGGATTTTTTAATATATAATGGGAGATGACACTAGTACTATTTATTTTCATATAGCTACTACATCTATGCATCATTTACTTGTACAGTCTGCTATCATACTTGTACGGTTTTGTAAATTAAATAAAAACAGTGGTACTAATTTTAATTCCCATATATAAATAATTAGCTTGTCAAGTTTGATTACAAAGTGATACTTTTTATAGTAATCCAACTCTTAAACAGTTTACAAGTCCTAATCTGTTCAAATATATTTTTGGCCATTATTACCCCGAATGTCATTTTCCCATTTTAGCTTTCGTATGTCTTTTACTCGTTTGACCCGTAATAGATTAAAAAAATAACCCAAATTCACTCACGAGTAAATAGGTTAAAAGCTGCTAGCTCAAATAATTTTCATAGCAGATTGACCAAAACCTACTTTGATCGATGATACAGCCTACAAGTTCCTAACAACTGTATTCAATCATTCTGACGTGTTTAATATGCAATCAGGTTATACTCGAGGTTCCCAAGGTTAGCTGGAAAGACGGTGGTCAAGAGGAGGTAAAAATGCAGGAAGCTTTCAAGCGTGTCGGCACTCGACCACCAACGGGGGTCTTATTGTTTGGTCCCCCAGGGTGTAGCAAAACCCTTTTGGCCCGTGCAGTGAGGCGAAGCTCAATTTTCTTGCTGTAATGGGGTCAGAACTTTTTAGCAAGTGGGTTGGTGAGTCAGAAAAGGCTGTGAAGTCTCTGTTTACAAAGGCAAGGGCTAATGCTCCTTTGATTGTATTTTTTTGATGAATTGGATGGTCTTGCCAGTGTTCGTGGAAAAGAAAATGACGAGGTTTCAGTTTCTGATCGTGTTATGAGTCAACTTCTTGTTGAAATGGATGGTAATAGGTGCCCCACTGGTTTGCTTTTTTGTTTTGTTTTGGGTTCTAATAATCAGCTCCATAATTAAATCCTAACACCCCTGATTGGCTTGTTCTCATCATGTGTTCATTTTTGCAAATTGTTTGGTGATTCAGGTTTGAATCAGCGAGTTAATGTCACTGTAATTGCTGCTACAAACCGGCCAGATAAGATGGATTCAGCCCTTTTGAGACCAGGTATCAGTGAGCTTATCTGATGTTATTGTTAATTTTGAGATCCATTCGGACCATTCTTACCTAGTTCGGGGAATTTTGCAACTCAGTCTCTTGATAATAAATATTTGTCAGGACGTTTTGGAGAGGCTTGTTTATGTGGGCCCACCAAATGAAAATGACCGTACGGAGATTTTCCGTATTCATTTGGGCAAAATGAATTACAGTTCTGATGTATGCATTGAGGATCTGGCTCGTCTTACTCAAGGCTGTACTGGTGCTGACATATCTCTAATATGTCGCGAAGCGGCTGTTGCAGCTATTGAGGTTTGTAATGTCTAGGACTCAAGTTCAGCGCAATTGGGGTATATGGGTAAAAACCATGAAATGGAAATGTCATATCGGTCGATATCCACCCGAAAGTTACTCTAAAAATGCCTATTGTAATAGTGTGGACTCTGGAGTATAGTTTTTGTAACTGCATTAGCATATTAGCTATGTCAATTTCAGAAAAATAAATGACAAAAAGTGATTCTGGGTCAACCTGAACCAACCCGCTCGTTTTGAACTGCAATTAAAAGATAAACTTTTGACCATTAACCAACGGGCCCGATCCACCTATTTTTTGACTCACTGAGGACAAACAGCTTGCAGTTTTTTGTAGCTTTTATCAAACATCAATTCATATAACAGTGAATGTTGACCACAAATTCTTGCTATCTCAGGAGAGTCATAATGCATTGGAAGTAAGAATGGGACATCTAAGATCTGCAATCGTACAGGTGCAGCCATCGGATGTGGAGTCTTATGAGAAATTGACTAGAAAAATTCCGAGACTTGTGTTTGTTGCTACCCGAAAAGATGATTTAGTCTCTGAACCTTCCTCACCAAGATTAAGCTTGGTTTCTAGCTGGTAAACTTCCCTTTTAATTCTTCCTTTTTTGTTTTGTCTTCCAGATCTGTGTTAACTTTTTAGGCTTAGCCTAGATCTATATTTTTCATGTAGAAAAGTCAATCAGTACACATGTAGGGTGTTTGGATGTGCCTTGAAACTGATTAGAAAATTTAATCCCGGCACCTTATCCTGAAAAATTGATCTCTACTCTTGTGGGGTGTTTGGATATGTGTAAACTGGCTTTGTAACTGGGTGGGGCATTATATTTGAATTTTAGAGGCAAAATATTGAGCAGCTGTTATAAAATTGTATTGTGGTAGTCAAGATGCTTTTCCCTGATTATCTAGTTTTTCAATTCTGCTTTTATTTTTTTTGACTTGTGGTAGTCATGTTGGACACCCCTGCTGAAACATTCCTTATCTATGTGGAAGTCTTAGAGTTGTGTCATTTTGGACACAAACCAAAAACCGAATACGATTGTTATATTCAAGTTTGAAACGGAGGTGAAATAGTCGATTTGGGTTATGATCCATGTCTAACGAGTAAAAAGTAGCTTAAATAGAAAAGCTCATCAGGGCTTAGTGGTTTGAAGTCACCCAAAGATATATGTCAGTTTGTTAAAGAAATAGATTGCTATTGCTAGTGAATTACAATTCCTGTGCGTATGAGAACGGCTGAACTGAACAACAAAAGTTCATGTACTGATAACTCTTTTTTGTGGAACAGGAACATTTTCAAATCTATTGCATCATATATATCTCGTTGAATGGAATCTATAAGAGATATTTAAAAAAAAAGGAATTTCGCTTTATTTATTTTGAAAGGCATGGTTTGCATGCCGTGTTTGTGTTATTCTTACTTATAGTTTTCGGTACTAGGTTACCGGAATCTATAAAAACAGGTGGTCGTATTGTTAAGTAAGGCTTTATAATTTTTTGGTATTAGGTTACTAGATTGTTTTGGGTAGTAAGGTTTTATAATTCTTCGATATTGTTTAATAAGTAAGAATTTAGCTTTAATTATTTTGAAAGGTATGGTTTGTCATGCCAAGTGTTTGTGTTATTATTATCGATAGTTTTCAGTACTAGGTTACCGGAATCTATAAAAACAGGTGATGATATTGTTAAGTAATTAAGGTTTTATAATTTTTCGGTACTAGGTTACTGATTGTTTTGGGTAGTAGATGAATAAGTTGTGTATGTTGACACATATATTATTATTTTCTTTTATGGCTAACCACAATACCACATTTCATGTCTTTCACTGTAGTCGCTGCAACTTTTTGGCATTCCAGAATTGAGTTTAACTCAATTGTCGCCTGCAGCTAGGAGATTTCAAAAAATAAAGCTGCATCTAGATATCTAGTGCTCATTATCTGTTGTCAAAGCTTTTCTCAGTCCATCCAAATATGAATGTATACTGCACTAGAGAGTGAACCAATCAGGAAGTCCTCAAGCATCACAAGTTGGAGGCTTGCCCTCTTAGTCCAGAGACTGGTCATTCTTTCACCAGGTACATTCAAAGAACCACAAAAGATGCAGGTAATTATAGGAAGTGGCAATTAGCTCTTCTGCCTCTATTACATAAGTTTATCTATACAATGTCACTACTAGTTTGCTATCCTTTTTTGTATTTTATTGGCATTATAACCTGATTATAGGAAATTTACTTCATAATATGTTCTGTATTATGAGATATAACTTTACCCTGAAGTAGAAAAGTCGTGTTGAGATTAATGCTACGTGATGTTCTTTTTTAAGTTTACAATTGTATGTAATGCTCGGTACTACCAAGTTGGCAAAAAGGGTTGAAGGAATTTTTGCATCATATGTACAAACAGGTAGTCACTTTTCTCATTAGGCTTTGAATAATTCCTTTCTTTAATCCATAAACAAATATTCTTTTTTAATCATTTCAGTTATTAAGGTTCGAAAGAATCCTCTAAAGCTTATCGATGAAATATCTGCAAGTATTTTATTTAGTTGGGCCTATTGACGAGGTCACTATTGAGAATCTCCAGGCATATAAAGAGAAGAAATTTGTAGATGCGAACAAGGAAGATCTCGAGCTTGGTAACTTTAGTAGTAACTTTTTTTTTTTAAACACACTTTAGTAGTGACTTTTACTTTCTGATTTAAGAGTTGCAGTAGTAGTAAGATGTTTTTGATGTACCCATTTTTACACGTTATACAACCCACCCGATTACCACCTCTAAATTTCACGAATTAGGGTAAGTAATTGCTTGGTCAAACAAGTGATAATTACTTGGACGCTTTACCAATATTAGGCAACCTAGAGGTGAGTGATTTGCCTTTTTATACAATTTGCTAAGTGTTATTGGACAAATATAACTATAGTTATTATAATTTCTTGATTGTGTGGAATAAGTAGTCCAATTTCTCATAAAGTATACCGCCATCTATCCACCACCACTACAACAGCTAAAGATTTCATCCCCTTCACAGTCCCCAATCTCCAAGGGAGGCAAGATCTATCTCATAATGGCGTGACTACAACGACATCGTTGGGTTACGAATGGCGAGAATACTAAAGTAGATATATGCTACAATTTTTTTTCGTTCTTTTTATTTTAAACCTTTTCCCGGTTATAATTTTAATCTATAAATGGATTTGTTTTACCCTAATAAAGCCGGTCTTTTGTTCTGGTTCAAATGCATGTTTTTATTGTTTAAGCAGAACTGTGATAGATTTGTAATGGGAGAAGGTGTTGATGTCCTCCGGTATGTGTGTTTCTCTTTATATGATGTACATACATACATATAGTACTACATATAATAAAGGTGGCGAATGACTGACTTGCGATTGATATGACCTGTTTAATTCGGCCAAGTTTAGACTAATTGAGTTATGATTAGAAAGGACTAAACGTGATTGTTTTAAGACTAGTAGATTAGATATAGATATATACAGATATATGGATATGGATGATGATGATAGATGAAAGAGTTTAGATGTAATTATAATCTTGTCCTTTTTAATGAAAAGACTAGGTCACGTGACATTCAATTCAACGTTCGTTAGTGAATGGGACCAAAAGCGTAAATGGAACAAATTGTTTTGGACTAAAACATTAATTTACAAAACTTAGAGATGAAACCCATAATTTTATGTCCACGCAGGGACCAAAATTCTAAACCGTAAACCAAAATCGTAAACCCATAATTTCAATTGACAATATTAATACTCTCATCTCAATTGTTTAATTTTTCTATAATAATAATAATAGATGGCGTCGGTTACACATCCCATGGATCCCGCATGTTCAATCGAGTTGCGAATAGTTAACAAGGAAAGAATAAAATCGCTGGGACGGTAATATTTTTTCTTTTTTTCTTTCTATTTCAATTTCAGCTCTCCCCAAAATACAATGATCCTCCCAATTGTTCCAGGCATAAATTTTTTTTTTGTTAACAAATTGATTGATTGTTGCAGGAAAGAAAAGGCTCAGTATGAATCTATTTTCCAAAAGTAAAATTTTTTCCCCAAAAGTATGAATCTATTGATTGTCGGATCTTTTTCGAAGTTATCTGTGGTTTACATGGCATTCTTTCTGGAAACTCCTACCTGGACCTGACTACGAAATCGATGAAACGTAATAACTTTTCTCTTTGTTTTTGTATTTTAATTTCAGCTGTTCCCAAAATACTCTCAAATTGTTGTTATTAGAGAGATAATTAATTTTTCTATTATTATAAGAAATTCATTCATTGATGTATTGTAGAATGAATCATGCAATGTCGGTTTTGGAAAGGATAACCCGGGATCTATTGGATGCGTTTGATAAGTAATATTTTTTCTCTTTGTTTCTGTATTTCAATCTCAGCTGTCCCCAAAATACTCCCAAATAATTCTTATTAATTTTAACAAATCCATTAATGTAGCTGGGAAGCAACAGGAAGGCCGGATTTTTCAGCCGTTGATCTGGGTCATGCATATTGGGTTTTGGAAAACATGAAGGATCTTACGGTGGCGCTGCCTAAAATGTACACTAATAATTTTTCTCTTTCTTTTTGTATTTCAATTTCAGCTTTCCCCAAAATACTCTCAAATTGTTGTTGTTAGAGGTGTAATTAATTTTTCTATTAGTCTTAACAAATTCATTGATTGACTGATAGCAAAGGATGGTGGGGTCTGCTAACCACGATGTCTAGTCTATTGGTTGTGTTTCAAGGGTAATAATTTTCCTCTTTGTTTGTTTGTTTGTTTTTAGATTACAGTTTCATGCAATGTTCTTAAAACCGTACCGGAAGGCGAACCGGTCTTCTTATTGGTTACTGGTCGGATCGGCCGGATTGGTCGAACCGGATTAGAGAACTGGAAACATTTAGAAATATAAATATATGCACACAAATTTTCAAACTTAACTCAATAATGATATTGTTTACTATTTATAAGTTACTAAATTGTATATATATTCACGATATATATATATATATATATATATATATATATATATATATATATATATAGATAGATAGATAGATAGATAGATATATTTATAACTTATTATAATTTATCCACCTAAAGTAAAATACATTTTTCTATATTATATAGGGTAATGATCAATCCTCCTAATTAGGAGGATGATAAATCCTCCTAATTAATAGGATTGACATGTGGAAAATAGGGGAGATTAGGAAAGAGAATTAGTGGATTACATGTGTCAACTAGTGGATATATTAGGAGGATTTTTAGGAGGATTGGTTAGGAGGATTTATCATTTTCCTATTATATAATCTCTTTCTTTATCTGGCACCATCATACATCAATAGTCTTTTCCATATCCAAAACACCAAAAGTCAATTAGCTTTCTCTCTATCTCTACCTTTTCTTTTTTATTGAACGGAAATATGCAGAAGCTACTCTAGCATTTCTCTACCTTTTATATTTCTAGTTTTTTTAATCCTTTGAGAACTACATCATCACACACACCAGAAAACCCGTCGTATTAGACCACCACGCCACCGCTGCCACATTCAACTTTCTCATCGGAAAATTGTCGGACTTCACCACCCACACCACGGCTTCCAGATTTCAACCACCAGCTGGCACCCCACCCTTTATTCCAGCCGACAGCCTCCATTCACCCACCCTACCGCCAGCAAACACCGCAACAAGTCAAAAAATAGTCAAGATGATCGAACCGCCGGTTTCCCTGTTATACACCGGTTCCTGGTCCGCCCGGCCGGCCCTATGCACATCCGAACCAACACCCTCAACCGGACCGTTAAAGCTGCTGGGTCGCGGCCTAACCGGTTCAACCGGCCGGTCCGGTCCGGTCGTGAAAACATTGGTTTCATGTGCCCCCAAAATACAATAAGACAGCCCAATTTGTTTCAGGTATAATTTTTTTTTTATTAACAGTTTGATTGATTGTATCAGTTTAAAAGCATCAGTAGATGAAGCCTTGGATTTGGACGCCAAAGCGGCTCTGGTTTCATCTCTACCTATTCTCCAAAAGTAATATTTCTCTTTATTTACAAAAAGTAATATTTTTTTTTTCTCTTTCTTTGTTTTTGTATTTCAGTTTCAATTGCCCCCAAATTACAATAATACCCCAAATTGTTCCAGGTTGGAAGTTCTAAGTTCTGATCTGAGTTTTGGATTCCTGGTTTTGAAAGGCATCAAGGATTATCTTGAAGCTAAAGTGGCTGCGATTAAGAAGTACTATTTTTTCTCTTTGTTTTTGCATTTCAATCTCAGCTGTCCCCAAAATACTCCGAAATTGTTGTTGTTAGAGGTATAAGAATTTTTTCTATTAATTTGAACAAATTCATTGATTGTAGACGGGGAACAATATCATGGTGCCGTCTTACAAGCGTTGATCTGGATATGGTATTCGAGCTTTTTGAAGGGATAAAGGACGATATAGAAGCTTAAAGTGGCTGCATTTCAGATGTAATAATTTTTCTCTTTGTTTTTGTATTTTAATTTCAGCTGTCCTCAAAATAATCCCAAATTGTCGTTGCTAGAGCTATAATCATTTTTGGAGTAGTAATTTTCACAAATTCATTGATTGATCTATTGGTGCCGTGTAACAATGTCAAGGGCGGAGCTTTCAAGAATGGATCCGAAAAGACGATTCTGGATTTTGCAAGTCATAAAGCATAATCTAAAAGCTGAAGTGGCTGTGTTTGAAAAGTAATTTTCTTTCTTTGTTTTTGTATCTCAGTTTCATGTGCGCCCAAAATAAAATAACACAGTTGTCCCAGGTATAATTTTTTCTATTATTAACAATTTGATTGATTGTGTCAGATTAAAAGAATCCTTAAAAGAAGCCTTGGATTCCAAAGCTAAAACGGATCTGTTTTTATCTCTACCTATTCACAAAAAGTAATTATTTTGTCTTTATTTGTTTTGTTATTGTATTTCAATTTCAGTTTCTCCCAAAATACAATAATACCCCAAATTGTTCCAGGTATAAATTTTCTATTATTAACAAATTGATTGATTGTAGCAGGAATAAAAAATCCATACACGGCTGTTCACCCAAAGATTCGGGTGAACTAAAAGCTGGGTCGGATGAATTATCAGCAGTAACTATAAGCCTAAAGTAATATTTCTTCTCTTTGTTTTTGTATTTCATTTTCAGCTGTCCCCAAAACACTCCCAAATTGTTGTTGTTAGAGGTATAATTAATTTTCTATTAATTTTTACAAATTCATTGATTGTTTGATAGTATTTCGGAAGAAAATTCAAGGTTCCGATTTCTGATTGATGATCTGAATTTTGGAAACCTGGTTTTGGACGGCATAAAGGAATATCTAGAAGCTAAAGTGGCTGCGATTAAGAAGTACTATTTTTTCTCTTTGTTTTTGCATTTCAATCTCAGCTGTCCCCAAAATACTCCGAAATTGTTGTTAAAGGTAAATGTCAAGGACGGAGCTTTCAAGAATTGATCTGGAAAGAGGATTCCAGTTTTTGGAAGTCACAAAGCTTGATTTAAAAGCTATAGTTGCTGCGTTTGAAAAGTAATGTTTTTTTCTCTTTGTTTATGTATTTCAGTTTCATGTGTCCCCAAAATGCAATAACACCCCAAGTTGTTCTAGGTATAATTTTTTCTATTATTAACAATTTGATTGATTGTATCAGGTTTAAAGAATCCTTGGATTCGGAAGCCATAACGGCTCTGTCTTCATCTCTACCTAATCGCGAGAAGTAATAATTTCTCTTAATATGTTTGTATTTCAGTTTCAGTTAGCTAGTATTGCTGTAGTAATTCTTAGGGGGCGTTTGGTTCGCAGAATTCCAAGGAATGTGATGAAATTGGAATCTGAATTCCATTCCATATCATGTTTGGTTGGCAGAATGGAATTCAAATTCAATTCCATTGGTTGTTTGGTTCACATGGAATTGGAATTCTTCAAATTCCATCATATGATGGAATTCAAGATTCCTTCACATATTTGATGGAAAGTGTGAGATTCCATTGGAATTTAAGTTTTGTTAAAATTAAATCATTTATAATTATTCTTTGATTATTAAATAGTATAATATATTTCAAAACTATATTATTATTATTATTATTATTATACTTATTATTATTATTATTAATTATTATTATTGTTAATAATTACTTCATATTAGTTAAAATTTTAAAATTTAAAAAATTATTAATATTTATAAAGTTTATTACAGTTTAATAAAAAATTATTTATTTAAAAATCTAGTTTTAGCTTGCATTTAATATTATTCTATATAAAATTTTAATAGTATATAAAAAAAAATTATAAAAGGATATATATTTTATTTTATAAAAATTAAAAAATATTATTTTATAAAATTAAAAATATTATTTTATAAAAAATAATAATATATTTTTAAAAATTTTATATTTTGTAAAAAGTATTAATATTTAAAATTCAATTAATAAAAATTTTAAAAAAATTCAAAATTTTAAAAAAATTATAAAATTAATTACTATTTAATAAAAAAAAATCTTATTAAAAAACTAACTTTAATTTATAAAATTTATATTATCTAAAAAAAAATTATTATTTTATAAAAATTTAAAATTTTAAAAATATTATTGTAAAAATTTAAAAAAATTATTTTGTATAAATCTAAAAATTATTTTTATATAAATCTAAAAAAATTATTTTTAGTTTATTATTACTATTATAAGTTTATAACTAATATTATGAATTTCATTCAATTCCGGTCAACCAAACACAAAAATTATAATTCAATCAAATTCCAATCCATTCAATTCTAATTCCATTAACAAATTTCAATTCCTTCAAAAACATTCTGCGAACCAAACGCCCCCTTATATATACGATTAAGATTATTACACTTTATTAAGATTATATACGATTAAGATTATTATATATACGAATCAAATTTTTTTGCAATTGATCGAGGGAGCTCGGTTTTATTACACTTTATTATTAACGAATTAAGGTTATTGTTTTTTGAAGAGAGATGATAGGGGAATTGGACGGAAAGGAGGCTGAGAAAATATACGATGAATCTCAAAAGAACCCCTATGATCATTACTGCTTCGAGATTCATCTAGATAGAAACAGATTTGATTATATGATACAGAAGTACGGCGAACTGCTGCCTTACGAAGATGTTCCTAACGAATCTTTTTATAAAGGACCTTTTGCAGACAGAAAGATTGATAAATCTAATGAACAAGAAGCAGGAAGTTACATACTTGGGGACAAAGTAAGGAAAAAAATGCTTGCGGAATATGAGAGTTATCAGATGAAGATGGAGGAGGTGATGTGTAAGTGGATAGGTCAATATTTCAGTAAATCTGATGGAGCTGTTCAGAACAAAGTTCAAGCAATCTGATGACCAAAAAGGAAAAGAAACTTTGGAAATGTAGCATACATTCAACATTCACCTTTTTTTCTTTGCATCAAATGACATATTAAACCTCATAAACAAACTTTTAATTTTCTATTTTTATCACTCAATAATCCAATAATTCATGCAAAAGTTATATTCTATTATATTCACATCTCAATACACAAACATAACATAAAATAAATCACATTGTCAAGCGAAGTTTTCAACCTATAGGTTCATACTAACATACTTCAATATATTTAACGGGCTTAACTTGAGCTATTATAATATACGATGATAACAATGTTGCAGTCATTATCATGATTACATATTATAATACGTCTCAAGTGAAATTCGCTAAATACTTTCATGTCATTAGAAACCAAACTATACACATAAGACCAAGTCTTGTCTATGGTTTAAGTTTAGGTATCCTTGTAATTATAAAATACCTAAATCCCTTAAACCACGGTTCTGATACCACCTGTAAAGACCCAAACTCATTTTAGGGAATATAAGAATTTTTTTTCCATTTATGCGCCACATGCGTCTATTAATGCGCCGCATAAACTGCGTCCGGAAAGAAGAGAAGATTTTATGCATATGCGGAGCATAAAACTCAAATTGCCAGATATGTGCATGCATTCATTTATGCGGCGCATAATCTGTTCAGACAGAACCAAAAATTATTAGTTATCAAAAACAAGATGACCAACAATAAAATGTGTCACTTGATTATATAGTAACACTAGATTATAATCCCGCGTAATACGTGGGATAAACATATAAAATTAATGACATGTTATTGTTTCATAATATCAAAATTTGACTAATGTTGATAAAAAGATATTGAAAATGGTGATGTTATCAATTTTCTAAAAATTATTGTAGCAACTATATACAAATAATCGGTATCATTTATAACAAACATTTATAGGTGATATGATAACTGCTCTATACAAAATCACAATGGCAGTCATTCCATTTCTTTTAAGAACGTATGTTAGATTATCCTAAGTCAACGGCCGACGAAACTGTTTCCCGGTCACACCACTTACTTCATGTACTAATTAAAGTTTACAAATAATATTTTTAGATTAATTTACCCGAAATTTAAATTTATTTTAAACTTATCCACCTTACACATTGTTCGAGTACATTTTTATCACTAATGGTGTCAAGTTTATTAGTATCATGTTAAGATGAGTTAATTTACAAATAACTATATTTTCACCAAGGACTATCTGATTTTCAATCAAAGGTAAGACCACTAATGATAAAGATGTTTAAATAAAAACCATAAGATTTTATGGTTTATTTTTCTACAGATTTATAAACTTTTTTTAAAAATTACTTAATTTTTCAAGTTTGATAAAAGCTATTATATTTTTTTATAATTTTAATTTTAATTTTGCAAACATTTATTGCAAGTTAAGTAAATTGGAAAAATCGAATAAGCTGGATCGAAATAACCGAAACCAAAATAACCCAAATTTTATTCGGTTTGGGTTATGGATTAACTAATAATTCATCAAAAATTGAATAACCCGAAACCCATAATCTGACCGATCATTCGATCAACACCCCAACATCTTAGTATCACATATTACTATGTATTTGTCAACCAATATTAAGGAACTTTTATGACGTAATATATACATCCCAATATATTATGTGAGTATTTTAAAAAGTGTAAACTTAAACTTATACACTTATAAGTTTAAGAACCAAGATATATTTGAAATTAAATAACTATGTACCAAATCCGTATTAATATCGAAAATATATATAAAAAGTAAATTGAAACAAAATTAATATATAACAAACCATATACAAAAAATAGTATATGATTGTTCGGACTAACATGAAAAAGCAATTAAAAAGTTAGTCGAATGAAGTAAAAAATTACAGATATAATATAAAGGAAATTTTGAACAATTTACTTTGAAAACATATGAATAAAAACAAAAACAAAATATAACTAAATTATCAATCAGATTAATATAATTTATTATAAATTTTTAAAAAAATAATAATAAATAAATTTTGTTAAAAAAAGAAGAAGATAAAGAATGTAAGTCAATATTTGTATTTTAATTAATTAAGTATAACATCATTTAGGATTTTAGTAAAGATCTAAAAAAGGAAGATGATGTAAGCAAAATAATCTAAAGGTTACAATTCATTTTTGTTTTTCATCCAATGGTTGTGGTTTTTTTAAGAAAGAATTTAGGATGCTCTTTTATAGTTATTAGGAGATGCAACATAGTAAACCAAATTTAACAAAATATTTATCTCATCTATAAATATTTCCTACTCACACCGGCCAATCGATTAATTATTTTTCCAGTTTTTATCAAAGAAAACTGATTTTCCGAAATTAATTCCGAGAAAGTCGACTCAACCAACTAACTCCTCGCAAACTACTCCTGCTGTATCTTCTTCTATGATGCCTCCTCCTCCTCCAGGGAATAGTTTGTATCGAAGAAACAAAAATAGCACGGCTCAAATTCCGAATCAAGGAAAGAGTAAGGAACCTGCAGATCAGAGCACAAACTTCAGCGTATCTAAGGATGTTCCTGCGGGAAATTCGTCTCAAGTCAACACATTTTTTATTTTTTGGAACGGCTAAGATTTTATTAATATATTGCTTTGACAAGACGCCAAAACAATAAGAAAACAATTACAATTACAATTACAATAAAAAAGATGGACTCATTACCAATAAGGGCCATGAGATATTAGCTTTCCTATCACGACTAGAAATCCAAAAATAAGATAAAGAAGTAATGGATTGAAACACGTCACTACAATCTTCATCAATAGCCCGATGAATAACATGATTCCTATGCTTCCAAAGAGACCACCACCATACAAAACATGTAGCTTCTAGATAACGTTTGAACTTAGATGGATATAGGGAATCATTGATCCAGGTTAACATCAAATCTGGCCTAGTGATAGGAATGTCAATGCCAATCCACTGTGAGAAATGGTGTGCAAGTTCAATAAAGAAAGTGCAATTCGAATAAAGATGAGTTGTAGACTCCACATGGTGATCACATAGGGGACATGCTATAACATTAATATCCAACCCTCTACGACTAAGATTCAACCGGGTTGGCAAACAATCACGTAACATCCTCCACATAAAGATGTTCACCTTCCTTCCTAGGAACAAACGAGTTCCAAAATGTCTTAGACGGCTCACATGGAAGAAGAGCACGTTCAAGACAAACTCGGAAATTACGAACAGAAAAGGAATCTTGACCTGGCATGTTATAGACCCAAGTATCATCATTATTTGTTAGTAGTGATATCGCCTATTTTATACATATTTATTTAACGCGATATCATTTACTTTTGTGTGTAAATCATGATTATTTGGTGAATTTTGATACTTAACATACTGTTTATTTGGATTGTAGGTTCATTGGAAGGGCTTTGATGAAATAAGAGCTAAAGTGGTGATTTTTGAAGTTAAAATGTTACTTGAATATTACTATAGCCAAAACCAACTAGCACCAAGTCTTCCGTATTAGTTTTAATATGCTAAGTTGGGCTTTGACATATGGGAAGACAAACAAGCATGCATGGGTTTTGGGCTAATGAAGCCTTACGTGACTTTCATCAAAATAGACATGCTATGGACTTTGATGAACTATGGATTTGGTTTAACTAGGTCAAGTGGGCTTTCAAAGAATTTATCCAGGAATCAAAGAAATATATATTTCTCTTTGTTTTCATTTGGAGGAGGTACGTGAGGGAGGTGCAACCGCCAAATCAGAATCCTCATTTTGTGAGGAGGTCGGCAGAAAGTGGAGCCGCCAAAGGCATTGTGTAGGTACGAGATTGGTAGGAGAGCAGGATTTGGGCCTTGTGGGACGTCAAGGGCAGCCGCAAAAAGAGACCATGTCTCACGGTTTCTTTGATTCGACATATAGTACAACCGCAAGCCATAACACTGTTCGATTCTCCTTTCTCTTTTATCATTGTTAGTTATCTTATCGTTGGATTATATTATTGAATGATTGTCGAATGAAATATTTTTATTTGATAATTGTTAGTTTTATTTGTCTTGCAATGAGCAGCTAAGTGTTTTTATCATCTACTAAGATGAAATGATACGATGGATAATGAAGGTTGCACTATTTTATAATTCAAGTTGATTTAATTTAACGTTGTGTCGTGATCTTAACTTATTAATTCTTTGTTATTTAACTCTTGATTGCGGATAGTTTTTGCATGATCTTAGTGGTAACTAGGTTGTGTAGAAGTTATTTTGATTGCTTGGTTAGAAGCGATTGTTTCTATGACGGGTACGGTAGAAAGTAATTAATAGTTAATAAGAGTTAACGAGTTAATGGTTGGGTACAATCAATAGACACAATTGTTATCTAAATAACCAAAACAATTAATTGATTAGGAAAGTTATGAAAGGCGTCTCGGGGTACCGGTCTTAGTAATGGAACTAGTTAATTAAGAGGATTGAATAAAGTAACGAACTTGAGGGTACGGGGTGAGTCTTTGTTTAGTTCTCGGTTATAAGTCAACATATTTGAATTGGTTCTTCAATTAAGTGCAACCTGAATTTGTAGTGTCATGGATTTGAGGTAGATGATCTTTTTAATATTCTTGTTTACAACAAACTCTTTTAGATTAATTCTTCGGAATTACTAACTTTCATAATTTACTAACTGCTTTCAAAACAAGTGATATTGGGTCATTAAACCAACCCCCATTTTCTAGAATTACATTAAACTCACATTTTTCCTGAATAAATAGTCCCTGTGTTCGATCCTGACTTACCATTTTTCTATACTATACACGAACGGGTCCACTTGTAACATCCGTGAATTTTGACCCGTTTACTTTACGTGTAATATGACTAACAATATAAGTTAATAAAGTATTCGGGTCGTTTTGGTGATTAAATGACAATGTGGAAGTTATTTGGGTCGTTTTGTGAATTAAATGGCATTATGTTGTATTCGGGTCAATAATGTGTTTTGATCGGTGTTTAAATGACTAACGATTGTATTTTGGCTTGAAAAGAGAAACGGGTCGGCCCGTGGGTCGTCCACGACCCATCAGCCCTTGACCCATTCCCCTTATCCTTCCCTTTCCTTTCATTTCATATCTATCTTTCTCTTTTCCCTCTTTCTCTTTTCTCTCAAGTAAAGAAATCAAGCAAACCCATTTTCATTTCTTCTTCTTGCATCGATTTGGTGTTTGGAACTAATATAACATTAGAATCATAGTCATTTTTATCTCGTTATCGTTTATTCGAAGAATCAAAGGTTGAAGTTTGCCCATTTTACCCATTTTGCCACTAATCGGGTACTAGCTTGGAAAAGGAGTTTTGGTAAGTCTAATTCATCCCATTTGCTTCTATTTATGTGTGGTTATTCAATTTTGGTCATTTCGAGTTTATACATGTCCTAAAACGACTTAAAATGGAATTTGGGTCAATTAGGGTTAATATAGGGTTTTGAATCGTTTGGATCGTTTGATGATGTTATGGATGGAAACGAGGGTTTGGGCAAGTGTATTTAGGTACTAAAAGGTCATATGTATCTTCAAAATGAGTTCTATAACCTTAGATATCGATTTAGGGTTTTGGGTTGAAGAAAATAGGGTTTTGGATCTTCATTTTCTGCATAATTTTCTGCAGGTCGTTTTGTTGCCCAGTAGGGGGCGTAACCTACGCCCCATATGGGTGTAGGCTACGCTAGTTGAAATTTGTTTAGGCGTAGGTTACGTCAGGTAGGGGCGTAGCTTACGCCTAGGATTTTGTTTACGCCCAAAACCCCCTGAAAACGCCATTCTTTACGCCAAAATTGCATTTTCTAGGGCACCGTACCTTACGCCTATTTGACCGTAGGTTATGCCTGTGTAATTTGAGCCGCCGTAGGTTACGCCACTTAGGGCCGTAACTTACGCCCCCTTTGTTTTCTAACTTTTCCTGTTTGACCTAGTTTGACTTTTTGGACCTTTTTACGCATCAAGCTTCGATCTAATTCACTTCTTAACTCATTTAACATTGATTAAGAGTCCTAGAAGTCATTTAATGTCGAGAAACACTTTGAAAACCTAATTAGGGTTTTGCCGGGTAATTGATAAACTTCGTATATGTGTGTATGTTCTTGATGTGAATGTATGTTATCGGTATTTAGGTTTTGGACGTGAAACGAACATTGGATGACAGTAACTAGAATTTGTATCGAACATAAACCTTCATAACCAATCGAGGTGAGTTCCGTAGCTCCCTACTCCTTTGAGATTCGGGCTGAAAAGTGTAAAACTTGCGTGTTTACTTACATTGTTGATTGATTGATTGATTTGGTTTAGATGTTGGATTGATGAGACGGTTTATTACGTTTGATTGACTTGGTTTACGTTTTGTTAAGTATTTCATTAATATTAGGATAGACGTACATACATGGAAGTCGGTTATGCCTTCATTGGGTTTTAGATGTGGTGGGAAGGCTGCGGGTGACCCTATATATAAGCATCTGGGACCCGAAGAAAGTAGAATCCTCCTAAGTGTATATACGTATAGTATAGTTTGGTTAAGAGTGATGAATTGAGATTGATGGTTGATGATTGATGAAGAATGATTGATAGTTTAAGATTGATGAATTGAGATTGATGATCGATGATTTGTGAATCTGTAATTGATGCATATACGATTGTGATAATCATGCATATGCATACATATTGTTTATCCACCTGATGTGGATTCCGGCATCCAAGTGTATAGATGTATACACTTCTTGATGGATGTAAAGGCAAGTCCCCGAGTATATAGACATATATAACTCGATGTTTTTGAGATACTGTTCATTGCGATGACAGGTGGGTATCGTTGCATAGGTGACCTGAGTTCACGCATAAGATAGGCATGTTGGCTTATTTATGCATTTGGCACTTGTATTGATGTTTATATCATCTGTGCATATTCATTACACATTACTTATCTTTGTGTAATCTTGTTGTGATGTTATTGTTTGCATAGGGGCCCGAAGTAAGTTGTATTACACCTCTATTCTTGTATTGTGATTATTGACGATGGTTCCTTGTGGACCATTCCTACGAACTCACCAACCTTGTGTTGACTATGCTTAGTACACTTTTCAGGTAATCATGTTAACCCCGCGCGTGGAGTTTAGACGCTTGTTTGCTGAAAACCCAGATTCTGGACTTTATGGATCAAGGATTCATTGGCCCTCTCTTTTGCATTATACTTAGGATCGTTTGCCATCTTTGGATGTTATTATGTTAACTTTGATGGCTATTTGCTCCTGTTGTATTTTGTTACTTGCTTCGTTATGTTTTGGATTCACCGAATCTTTAATTGCATTTAGTTGTTCTATTGTAATTCCACCTGGTGCTATATGATTTCCGTAATATTTCGAGCCTCGGCTTGGGGTGTTACAGAATGGTGGCCCATGCGTGGTCGTAGAGAATTAGGCGGTTTGACCTAGACTATGGCTTAAGTTAAAACTCTTCATATAGCATGCATGGTTAGGAATTCGTGTGCAATGTGAATTATGTGAATCCCCGTGTGAGTTCGTAATTAAGACCACTTATGTGATAACTCGAGTTTAATGTGATGAATGTGGAATGTGGTTAATATGGTTTGTTGTTGTTATTGGTTGGTGCTAATTTGATGATCTAGAGTAAAATGAAGTTATGGTATTAACTTAGTATAATATTGTGGTAACCCTAAAAGAACCCGATCAACTCTTTTATGGTCGCCCAACATTATAACAAGTTAATGACATATGGATTGCGCACGTGTGGCTTAAAGTATAATAAGGAACCGATATGCTTTAATGGAAGTTGATTGGGTGGAGGTTAGCCGTTGGTACACCTGTATACACCCCGGTCAATAACTAGAGAGCATATGGGATTCGGATTATACTTTGAACCACTTGTGTTAGTGTTTTGCATGATGTATTGTGCATGATTACTTGAGTTAATGATAGACAATTGTAACGAATTTGACATGATAATATGGTAAGTAACAATCCTCTTAGGATTCTAGCACTCTTGCCTTAGCTTTATGATATAAATTGTATATATTATACCGACATGAGGGCATTGCCTACTTGTATGACTAACATGTGAGCATTTGAGACTAACTATCGGGTAATCGTGTCTCATTGTTTATAGAAATGGTGAGACCAGGAGAGCAGGAACAAACTATAGGCCTAATTCAGAAGAACCTCAACCGGAAGCTCAACCGGATGTGCAAGGAGGTAGAGGTGAGGGTCGTGGTGGTAGAGGCCGTGGTGGAGGCCGTGGTAGAGGCCTGGACACTCTCTGCAGACATTAAAGCAGCACAAGGTCGCTCAGGTACACTAGCAACCTTGGAACTCTGGGCATGGTTCATGGCATCTTGCTCAGCCCCCAGTCTTGCAGCATTATTATCTTCAGTGAATCTGAAGGCTCCATAGAGCGATGCAAGAGTATGGCTGTGCACGGTTTTACCTTGTCTCAAGACAAGAATCATGTTTTCCCATTTGGAAGGAAGAATATCACAAAACTTCTCAAGAAGAATATCCTTATCCTTCTCTACACCCAAGCCTCTCAGCTGATTAATGAGGCTAGAAAATCTGGCGTATGTACCAGTTAGACTTTCATTGGGCAAGGCAAAGAAGGATTCATACTTCTTGTTCAAGGCAACTTTTCTGGTGACAATAGTGTCATCACCTCCTTCAAACTGAATAACTAATTCATCCCACATTGACTTGGCACTGGGAACAACACAAGTGTTGGAATTAGATCTTCAGGGACAGCTCCAAGGATCATGTTCTTGAGTCTGGTGTCCAGATCTACAAGTCTACGATCCTCATCAGACCAGTGGTCTTCGAGCTTTTCTCTTGAACCTCTTCTTCCAGTTGGATCGAGAAGAGGACTTACCCCAAGAGACATGGGTATATATAGGTCCATCCTTAAGGATTTTCACATATACCTTTCAATCCCACCAAAATGCAAAAGCATTCTAGCCTTCCATGTACCAAAAGTCTCACTGTTTCCATCGAATTTGGGAACAGGAGTGTTAGAGTAATGTAAATGGACGTGGTTTGGGGTAGTAGGAGA
>CM067170.1:36979590-37022699 GCA_034093135.1 Erigeron breviscapus | reverse complement strand
TGAGCTCCTGGCTAAATTCATCACTTTTCAAGAACTTCTTAAACAACAAAGGCAAATTTTCCACGAGTAAGCTTCCTTTTCTTCTTTGGGCCGACCACCGTACCAAAAGAAACATAAGTGTCAACATCCGAAGCAGGAAGAGAGGCTGCAACTTCTTTGGCACGTTTAACTCTACTTTCTTGAAGCTTGGTTATCCTACGCTCCTGGTTCACGAGATCCGTAGCAAAACCTTCAGATTTTTGTTTAGCTTCATCATACCTAGTCTTCCACAAACCCTTTTCAGTTCGGGCTTTTTCCAACTGCTCCTGCAAATCCTTTGTCTCTCGATCCTTCAAATCAAGCTCCTCATGAAGAGCCTTAAGATCAGCATGCCGACGAGCATGTTCTTCAGAACCTTCCAGCAATTTCACTTTGTCTTTCAACTTGGCATTCTGCTTCTTGAGCTTGTATCGCTCATCATCAGAAAGAGAGAGACGTGTCATATACCCTGACTATAAGATATCAAAATTATAACAAGTTAATAATAAGGGAGCGTACGTAACATAAACATGAATATATAATAACAAAAAAAGAAAAGGGGAAAGTAAAGGAAGAGAGCAATATACCAACGGGTAAGGATATCAATCCCAGCTCCATTAGCAAAATCTCTAAAATCATCTTTGTGCATCTTCTCAGTCTTCTGCACTCGATGAGGCACCATGATGTTTCGGATATAGTCAACGCGCTCTTCACTGTCCTCAAGGGTACTCATGTGTGTAACCTTAGCGAACGGAGGAATAAATGTGCCCTTGAAAACATCTAAAGAAGGACCCTCACCTCCCTCATCTCCCTTTTCTTCCCTATCCTCCACCCCTGCTTCTGCACTTAACTCTTCCAAAGCTTTACGACCATTACCCCTACCAGGCCCGCTTAAATCAGGCAACGGCTTACCACCATCTACAAGTATAATGTCACGTTTAGGTGGATTAGGATGGGTATGCTTAGGAGCAGCAGAGCTAGTACCCTCATCATGGGTCGATGGAACCTGTGAACCAGAGGGAGCGTCACGAGTAAGCTTCCTTTTCTTCTTTGGGCCGACCACCGTACCAAAAGAAACATAAGTGTCAACATCCGAAGCAGGAAGAGAGGCTGCAACTTCATTATCGGAAGGTGGATCCGAATCTGCCTCCACAAAATCACCTCCCTCAGGAGCAATAGCTATCTCCTCGGTAAAATCCTCTAAAGGAACAACTCCGGTCTTGGGAGGATTGGGAGTAAAGGAACCCTTCTTATGACCATCTTTAAGATATCCTCTAAGCCCCATCGCTACAAAAAGAAAGTTAAAGTTAGCAAATATATATGTGTACGAATAAGTAATAAGAAAAATATATAATGAAAACAACAATAAAATGAGTAAAGATCCAATGAAAAGTAATCCGGAGCCATACCCCGCCCTCCAACGGCTATCATGGGAACAGCAGGATGATGGGACCATAGCTTGGATAAGCCGGCAAGATAAAGGATAGGCTCCGGAAATACACGATAGCACAATGGACGCTCAATCATCGCGACAACTAAAGACATGTCGAACCCGCTATCTGGAAGCTCAAAAGACATAATCCCTTAGATTTTTTTCTAAGGGTCTGAGCGAAAGGGTAATCAGAAGGTATCACAGACTCGTCGACATAAAAGAACCGAGACTTCCAACCTTTAATGGAAGTCGGCACCCCGGTTACACACTCACCTACCTCATCTTCGGGACGCTTCTCAAAAGTGTACCAACTCCCAGCTTTAGCTAACCTAAAGAACCTCCTAAACAAAGTAAGAGTAGGCTCCTTCCCATGAGCCCGACAACAAAGCTCAAACATAGTCACCCTCATGTTACCATAGGGATTCACTTGAGAAACATGAACTCGGAAATGGTTAAGGACTTTACAATAAAAATCGGTGAAAGGAAGCCGCATGTTACCCTTCTCGAAAGCAACACAATAAAGAGTAACTTTTCCTTCGGGAGCCCTAGTAGCTATATGGTATGGCTGCGGAAGCATGTATCCTAACCCGGGTGGAAACCTATGTGTCGATAAAAAGGACTCTAACTCATCAAAGCTCAAGCTACATGTTTGCCTTTTCAAGTCATTTTTTGCCATAAAGATAAGGTAAAATGGTCAGACAAACCTGAAAAAGAAGGATGTTATGAATCGGTGACCTACGCTCCGGCTTTGGCAATGTATGCTCCCGAATCGGTGATGTATGTTCGGATCCGGTAGCGTACGCTCCGGATTAAATATGTATGCTTCAAAACTCAAAAAAGAATCCCGGATCGACAGTGGGTGCTCTGGCTCAAATAACACGCTCCGGCTCAAGTGTGTGCTCCGGCTCAAATACACGCTCCGGCGCAAGCCAAAGAAGGTCCCGGATTTAACCGAACTTGACTGTGTACGCTCCGAAAACCTAATAAAGATCCCAGATCGGCTCCGGGTTGGCTACAAGTAAACCGGAGGCCACGTGGAGGCTCCGGATTGGCTGCAGAAAGATGCCCCGGATCGGGAGCGTTTTCTCCAGAAATCAAAGGAAAGCAACCGGAGGCGGGAGCGTGTGCAATCGGAGCTAGCCTCCGCAATACCTATCGTGAAAAAGGAGTTTTGGAGATAAAATAAAAATAAGAGGAAGAGAGATAAATGAGAGCACCTACCCCCTTTTTATACACAAGGAGGTAGACTATTGTTTCTTCTTGATGAGACGTTTCACGAATCAAGCAAAACACTTGTCAGGAGACTCGGATCGAAGCACGATGCTTTCCAAATATAAAAAAACAAAAAAAAACGTTTAGCTAAAAAAAAAACGTTTAGAATAAGTAAAAAACGTTTAGCTAAAAAAAAAACGTTTAGCTAAAAAAAAAACGTTTAGCTAAAAAAAAAACGTTTAGCTAAAAAAATCGAAGCACGATTAGCAAAATAAAAAATTAGCTCAAAAAAAAACGTTTAGCTAAAAAAAAAACGTTTAGAATATTTTGGAGTAGTTTTCATTTTTGTTATTTTTCTTTAAAAAGGGGGAAGGGTAAGGCATGATGAACATTTGAGATCGATATCCAGACACCAATGCGAATTCAAATTAGAGGAAGGATCCCTAAAACACGTTCCGGAAAGAATATGTTGCCTAATGACTCTTTTTCTTTATTTCTAACTTAGCATTCTAAGTATTACAATGCCAAGCTGGGGGGCTTGATAGTGCACCATCCTAGTTAGCACTATGACTCGATCACATATAAAGCAGCGTAGCTCCTGAATAGAAACGATTACATATAAAGCAGCGTAGCTCCCGAATAGAAGTAATCACATGATCCGGACCAAGCTCCGGATCCAACATAATAGAACAGATAGAATGTCATGTGAATAACACGTGGCCGACCAACAGGACAAGATGACGTAATGCTAAGCCAATCACCGTTGAGGAAGGTACGCTCCCAACGGGCTCCAAATCGTACTAAAACGTCATAGGAGACAAGTACTCAGATCTTGTCTCCTCAGCCTCTATAAATACTCCTCTCAATCATTCATTTGAGGATCATGTTTTCACACACTTACACACTTTGCTCTGATTATTTTAGTGGCGTGGAGTAACATCCATCACCAATTGGGAACCGCCAATAAACATAATCAACCTTCTTCTGACCCTCCTCTAGCAAGTTCACCCCCTAGTAAT
Source organism: Erigeron breviscapus (assembly GCA_034093135.1). Classification (NCBI taxonomy): domain Eukaryota; kingdom Viridiplantae; phylum Streptophyta; class Magnoliopsida; order Asterales; family Asteraceae; genus Erigeron; species Erigeron breviscapus. Next base: position 37,019,018 of record CM067170.1, on the reverse strand, counting down.
TAGACGACGAAATACGTTTAAACAGTCTCTATGATTTAATAATGCACGACGGTCACTCGGTGGTCGACCAGGTTAAATCTCATTTCGTGGATTTATAACGACGTTAATATGGAGACTATAAAATATAAAAGAATTTAATAAAAAAATATACATATTAGCAAAAAACAAGCACGATTAGTCAAATAAAAAATTAGCTCAAAAAAAAACGTTTAGCTAAAAAAAAAACGTTTAGAATATTTTGGAGTAGTTTTCATTTTTGTTATTTTTCTTTAAAAAGGGGGAAGGGTAAGGCATGATGAACATTGAGATCAGTTCTCACACACTTACACACTTTGCTCTGATTATTTTAGTGGCGTGGAGTAACATCCATCACCAATTGGGAACCGCCAATAAACATAATCAACCTTCTTCTGACCCTCCTCTAGCAAGTTCACCCCCTAGTAATTAGACGACGAAATACGTTTAAACAGTCTCTATGATTTAATAATGCACGACGGTCACTCGGTGGTCGACCAGGTTAAATCTCATTTCGCGGAGTTATAACGGCGTTATAACGGAGACTATAAAATATAAAGGAATTTATATAAAAAATATATATATTAGCAATATCTAACAAAATTAGTCAAAAAGGATGTCTTTTGACCGTTATTTGACCGTTAAACTCTGTTAATTTCCTTATTCGGCCGTTAAATCCTGTTATAACAGCGTTGAGGCCGTTAAATCCGTTATTTGACCTTTATTGACTAAGACCTTCAAATTTACCCTCCAACCACCTTAAGGTAACGCTGAACCTCCGTTACCGTTACAACAACCGTTATAACGGCCATTAAGACCGTTATTTACAACACTGGATCTATAGATAATTACATTGAGATTCAATATTGTACTACAATAATCATACTCTTTTTACTTTTGCGACATATTTCTACCTAACACTTGAATGATCAAATTTACAAGTTGTTAATATATCTACCTTGTGTTAGTGTTTTACCATGTTTTATCGAAATACAACTACCTTTTCCACGTAATTGACTAATTTTACTAGCTCAAAACACATATTCACGCACTAAATCTCAACTTTTTGAATTTAGATTTGATTAATTACTTACCTATTCATTGTTAAGATTATCATAAATATTTCACTCGATCTTTCAAAAAAATCTTATCCCAACCTTATCTAGATTTTTAACCAATGTTTACTTTTTAGGTGTTCTATGAATAATAAAAAGTTAATCTAAAGCAATATAATACTAGCCTAATATATCCGTATAATCTGTTGAGATAAATATGTTAAATGTTATAAGATGGAGAGAAGAATTGAGAGAGAAGAAGAGATAATTCTTATTAATGAGGGATAACAATAGGGTTACAATAAGCCTTATATTTTTAGGCTATGAAATAGAACATTCCAGAGAATACAATAACTCTAATATGGAAGTGAATATCCATTCTATATAAAATATTCATAATACTCCCCCTTGGATATTCACACTTTATTATACGCTTATATGGTGTTTGCTGCCTCATTAAAAACCTTACCAAGAAAAACCCACTGGGATAAAAACTCGGTGAAGGGAAAAAGAGTGCAGCGCGTATAATACTCCCCCTCATTTGAATATCCGTCTTCAAAATATCGAATGTCGATCTTGTATACAAATGATTCAATAATCTACCAAATTATTGATCGACCAAGTTTGATGAAGATTGATTGTGTCACCGTCTTGTTGATCATATGTCGAGATTGACTCTATCGTTGTTTGAGCTTGATCTATAAACACCACATTATCTTCAAATGATACTATTGAATATTTCTTGCCAATATCTTGAACACATTCTTCTTGGGCATCTTCAAGATTGATCTTTAACAATGATCATCTTCATAGCTTGATGATATAGTTATTGATGATTGCTTAATCTCCATAAAATTTGTAGTGTCACCATTTGTGAAAAACTAAATTGTTTGTGACTATCCTTTGAGCGGATCAAGAAAATATATTCAACCATCTTTGACATTGAACTCTTTTTATATCATGCACCGAAATATGTCGTGAGTTTCTTTTATTGATTAGTACTTTATGAGTACCTAATAAGATACATCAAAATCTCATTTGCGGCTCAACACCGATAAAAGCTTAATGAGTAAGCTTTGTCAATATTGAATCTCTTTGATCTTTAGGCAATATAGTTTCGTAAGTGGACAAAAGTCTCATTCAAAAAATGCTCGATTTTCGAGATAATACAACACTAAATTGTATTATATCCATCTTTTCATGAGATTCACTTATATGAAATTTGATCATCCATTCTTAAGCCTTATTTTTATAGGCAACTATATAGAATATTCATGAGATTCACTTGGATCATCCATTCTTTAATAATCTATGAATCTCCCCCTTGGATGTCCAATTTGCAAAGTTATGACTCGTTAAACATAATGATGTCAATATGTAATTAATGATATTGCGTGCGGGCAATTGTGCCATACACATATCTTGTTTCTTCATATAATGACACAATTATCTTAAAACCAATATCGTTCATAAGAACCATTCATATATATGTTGATCATTAAAAATATGATACATGCTCCAAACATTTTATATCCATGTGAAACTTTAAGCCATTTGCGGGCTCTAATAATAGCAAGGAGATACAAATAACTATTTGTATATCACGGTATTCAAATCTACCAATAATATGATCAACCATGAGAGAAATATATCTAGGTCTTTGCGAAAATCTATTGTAGCATCAATTGCGCCATATACGTCAATATATCAATTTCTCATTTCGCTTTACCACAAAGACCGATTTATATAAAGTATGCTACACATTCTTATGTATGGACTTCATGTCCAAAAATTTCGTGCACGAAAGAGGCTTTAAATATTTGGTAGCATTATTCATCTTGTTATTTTTAGCCAACGTATCTCACTTTCTTGCACCTCATAGCATATATGCTCTATAATATACATAATTGTTGTCGACATCAATCTTATTTCGATTCTATGCTTTTGATTCAATGCAATACTTGACATGATATATGTTTGTAAGAGATCTCTTCATTATTCAAATATCATAGGTTCCTCATGAACCATCATGTCTATTGTCTCTCTAAGACACATGTTTGGGTCTTATTACCTCGATATGACCATCACAATTATTGTTCCTTTTATTTTCGAGGCTTTTTATTTGGAATCGATATCCTTTTGTGCCCGTGCCATTGACTCATATAAGTCATCATTTTGAGATACGATCAATTTGGAGCATTGAAATCTGTATATGGCTTTATTTGATTTAGTGAGCGTGTAAGTCAATTGCCAAACTCAAGTGAATCAATTACCATATGAATCTTATGCTCATGTTAGTAAGCTCACACAATAATCATAATAAATTGTTTGATCTCTCCCCCTGAATATATTTCTCTTTTGAAATACATCTTTTTGCATTGTCATAGGATATATACCATATCCAAGATAACGGGGGAGAACTATTTTATTTTGTTGCCATAATGCAAGATCACATTGTATAATGACATTGCCCAAACATATAATTCAGAGTTTTGCTCTCATAATCATTTAATTTGCAATAGACGCTTAATAAGCGCTTTAAGATTCACCACCATTTACGAATACTCGCAATCTTATTAGCTAAGCCATTATTGAAGCAACGTTCATGTTGCGCTTTTCATGATATATGACCATTTAGACGATGCATTGCTTTTAAGTAACTAAATGATATATTAGATGTATAGGCCACATAGATCCTCTTGTATCATCTTTAGATATATAAGGGAATTAGTCCCCACTTGGCTAGCAATTGGTGAATAATTGATATTTTCTGAGAGCTTATAAACTCATTACTTTGAAGAATCTACGGATTCTCTTTTGCATCATATATAGACCCGGGATGGTCTCACCGGTCATGCCAAATAATAATAACAAAATCATGGTTCATAAACTTCTCGTTATGACCATATGCGATTCAAGTATATTATGCATTGTATAATTCATATACAACGATGAGTGCATCATGACTCTTAAAATTTGTTCCTTTTGATCATTATATATTAGCTATCGAAGTAGCTCTTTGGGAACCAACAATATGTCAATTATATGACAATCTTGAATACATATACAAATCTCTTTTAAGTGAAATAACGACATATAGTCGTTTTTCTTTAGTCACTAATAATTTGGTCACGCATTGTGACAACTCGTGTCATAATAGAAACACTTTGATATTTAAATTTCCATGACCATGACACATATTGATCATTCCGATCGCATGTAATTGCATTCACTTTAGTGAATGGATACCACACCGTTAGACGGCTTTAAAATTTCTATCAAGTTGATACTTCATGAGCATCCATACGAAGTTGTACTCGCTTATATTTTACCAAATTTGCAACTTCACGTGCAACTAATTATAGCGAGACTTAAAAAAAATCACATGTTTGTGATTTTCATAAATTTCTTATGACCATTGTCACGAATTTTGATGTGCTCTCATATTGAGCTCTTCTAAAGATTCTCCATAATTATATGGAGTTAGATGGATCATATATCAAAATTTTGTTTTTCAAGCCATGAAATTCATGTATACTAATTCATCATGGTGTATTTGACATAGTTGCATGGTATTCGATAACCATGTTGCGTAATAAACTGGTGTTATTAACAAATCACAATTCCATCATACAAATCAGTAACTTCTGATTACGATTTTTGATCCAACAAAATCAAAAATAATTATAGTCCATTGGACATAACTTGTAGTTATGATTCTCTACAAAGAATCATTAAGAGCTTTTGATTTGTAATAGTTGTCAACATCCATTTAGATGACAAATATGAACTACTTGAGGTACTTTAAAATCAATAACATATAGTTATTTTTGCTTTGAATATGTTCAAAGAATCTAACAAAAACCTCATGCTCTTTATTAAATATGAACTACATGTAGTAGTTTACCCAATAATTGCTTTGAATATAATCAAAGAATGAAAATTTTCATTAACTCAATATTTTGATCTAGTTCTCCGAATTGTAAAGGACATCATGCTCAATAAACATAACCGTGGTTATGATCTTTCTTTCAAGTATTTCCATAATTCTAACGGGTCGTTCACCGTTAAATATTTATGTGTCCCATAATTGCAACGGATCTTTTACCGCTAAATATTCAAGTGAAAGGAAAGGGTAATGGGGGGAACCCTAGCCCCGGTACCACAATTGGATACCCATCGACCCACCCCGTATGAGCCATATGATGCCGGTAAAATACCTCCATCCTAATCCCCACATGATCTGGGCACCCCAAAGGATCGAACCCGCGTATTTAAACTTCACATATGGGTCTAGGCTTCATGAAAGGACCTGGACTCGAATAAAAGAAAACACAATTTTTTTAATTTTTTATTTTACAGAATATACCCACTGCGCCGCAGTGGGAGGGTGCATCCCCCACTACGCCGCAGTGGGAGCAAAATGCTCCCCACTGCGCCGCAGTGAAAATCCCCACTGCGCCGCAGTGGGTGAAAATCCACTGCGCCGCAGTGGGTGAAAATCACCCCCACTGTGCCGCAGTGGGCTTCAGTTCAGCAACCCAAAATCGTTTTAACACTTGATCAAACCTATAACCTTCCAATTTCAAAACCAAACTCATAAAACACATTTCAGAGGTTTGAACAAGTACATTGACACATTTTCAAACATAGTTACAACATCCATTTGATTTAACATTCATGTACACAATCAAATGGGTCAATTATCAATATTGACACTTTTTAAGTCAAAATACAAGTTTTGTCATTCCAAATGACATACACCTGATCATTTACAGAAATGTACCAAAAGCATGACCATCAAAATCCATTTATGTACCAAGAGCCAAAGAGAGGGATATCTAAGTCTCTAACCAAAAGGATACCATTCTTCCGCGAATGGCCAAAATACCTTCAAAATCAACTAGCTATCCAAATCAACACTTCAAATCAACAAGGTCTAGTTCCTTCTTCCGGAACTACCTATAAGAAAGATGAAACACTAAAATATAAGCAAAGGCTTAGTGAATATACTTGCATACATTTATGAACACGAAGGAGGGCAAAGTACAAGGACTATTACATGTAACCTATGACACCGTCATGCCACATTTACATACTCACCTTGCACACTAAACGCTACATATGGATCCATATAAGCTAAACAATCATAACAATAACAACTATCGGGATTCTTAGGCCCCGGAGGTTCTTAGGCCTCATCTCAAATCAACTATCGGGATTCTTAGGCCCCGGAGGTTCTTAGGCCTCATAAACACTGTGCCCCATATGGGCCTACGCCAAATCAATTACCACACATGGATAAACAAACTTCAACATAATGTGGTCAATTGACCCAACGTATACATAAAGGTATGCAAATATACTCACCTCCTCCGCAACTTGAACAACAACTCCATAAAAGACAATGTACAAACAAGCTTCAACCTATGATCATAACATAAAATGCATAAGCTTTCATTCACAAACTTGACTAGTTCACCTAGTCATACTTCTCAATCACTAGCCTTTTCTAAATCCAAACCCAACCCATTTATCATTGAGTGTCTTTTACTTTCAACAATATCACTAGGTAGCTCAATCTACCATATTCATCATTATTACAAAAACTAGTAAAAACTCAACTTTTCTCATAAATCACTATTATCAAGTGAGCATGTCACTTTCTTAGCCAAACTTATCATACAACTCAATGACAAACTAGGTTATCTAAGAATTTGGGGGAAAATTATTCATAAACCAATTTCTAGCAAAACCCCCAATTTTGGGTTACTCTAAGAACCCTAATTTCAAAAGAAAAGATAAAACTAGGTTAGGAATTTAATACCTCAACAAACAATGAGCTAATTCAAGACTTTAGATTAAAAATTCTTCTTCCCCCTTCTTCTCTAAAATTTTCGGCCACCACCACTAACCCACAAACCCTAACTTTTCAATTTTGCTTGATAAGGATTGTTGGTGATGATTATTATTATAATTTCTATTTTGAACTTGAAGGAATTAAGCTTTGATTTTTGAGAGAAACAAGAAGAAGAACTAGAAAGCTTTAGAAGGAAGATGATAAGAGTGGAAGATGACTCAAAAGAGATGAGTAAAACACACTTGGCTTCTTTTCTATTTCTCTCGTCTGCCTTCTTTTTGGCTCTCGCATTTTATGGCACTCGGCACCTTCTCTTCTTCCACTCCATACATATATATATTACAAGATAATGTAACTAGCAAAAGAAGAAACGCAGAAACAACAAAAAAGTGGTTTCCCACGTACAACCAAAGAAAAAAAATACAAGAAACAAGACAATCAAAAGACTAAAGCCAAAAACATGGGGACCTACAACCTAATTATTTAGTTCACAGAAGTTAGCTATAGCTAACTTTCAACAGATAACGCGGCTAATGGAGAATAAAGAGGTAAGAGCAAAGGTGAAAGAGATGAGTAAAATGAGCAGGGCAACAGTGACCAAAGGCGGTTTGTGAGTCCCAAATATATAGATGAATAACAAACCCGACTGGCAAGTACAACTAATCTTGATGGACAAGTTCAGTTTATGATCCAGATATGGATAACAAGAAACAATTGACAATATGAATAATGCAAGAACAAATGGCAGAAACTATATAAAGATATATATATAAATATAATCAAGTATGTAGCATTGAGACACGTTGTTTTCTAATGTATTTGATTTATTGATGTATAAACAAATACAAGGATTGTTGCGGAACAAAGATAAACACCAAAGTGTAAGTATCTAAACAATCCCGAAATACAAGTGATCTAATTGACTTGGAAATACTCGTAAGTTTACTTAGAGTATATCTCACAAGTTGCAATGCAAAGTTTCAAGCATTTTGCAAGTTGTGAGAAGACTTTGTATTTATAGACCAAGTCCATGATGATGTGGACAAGATCGTACAAATGTGGTTGTGAGCATTTAAGGAATTAAACCATAATTTCTTACATGCTGCACTTGGAAGAGTATATAAGTCACTTGATGTGACTTATAGTACTAGGTTCCAAACCTATACTTTGTACCTTTTGTTAATAGATAAATCTATTAACCGGATAAAGGTGTAAAGTAAAAGTCTTCCTCGTAATCAGTGTAAAGTGTTGTAAATACTTTACACTGAGATGCTTCAGTCTTCGATCTGGTAGAATCACTCTGATGCTCGCTTCTGAGGTGATTCTCTTCTTCATACTTCAGTCTTTGACTTCAGAATGAATGCTTCAGATTTGTCTTGATCTGAACTGAAGTGAAGCTTCAGTGAAGGAATTCTGAGACATCTCAGAATTCTGATAAAACGTCTTCACTAACTTCAAGCTATTTCTGAACAAATTATACTTGGTCGATTTTCGACCTAACACGGTTCATCGTATGCATCAGTTGGCTGCCTTGTTTCAGGATTTCATTAGTAAAATCACATGAGTTCAGAATTTGTATTAGTGTTTATTAATAAGTGTTAACAATTGATTTAGAATAAATACATAAATACAATGTTAACAATTGAGAGATTAAGGATTACATTGTATTTCTTGATTATTTCTTACAATGGAAAGAAGCCTCGATTTATATAGGCAATATACGAGAAAAAACATAATAATAGAGCTCCCTAATTTAAGGTTTGACTTTAGCAATAATGGAAACACAATAATGGAGATAAAGCAATGGTGACCCCATATCTCATAAACTATTTCCAATAACTTTCGGTGAATATTTTATTTGAACGAATTGCATTTTTGGTCCCTGTGTTATCACACATTTTGCAAGTTTGATACAAAAGTGTGAAAAGTCGCGAAACTCATCCCTGTCATATCACACATGTTGCAATTTTGGTCCAAAACTAACGTGCCGTTAGAATTCAGTCGTTAATGCCCCCATGTGCTTGTCACATGGGGGTAATTTCGTCCATTTAATTACGCTTCGTACAATTTGATGACTATAAATTTGAGCAGCTTATCACTCATTGTCCGTTACTTGAGAGTCTTCGTATTCTTATTTACAGGTGCCAACTAAAACAAGTTGATATCGCTAAACTTGAAAATCTCAAAGATTTAAGGATGTCATTAGAAGACCTTGACACGAAGCCGTTAACAAGTTCCAGAGTCATTCAGCTTGTGGCTTCCTTTCCAAAACTTGAAGAACTTCATCTAAATTTTGGTACTACGGTAAGTAGATATTTGAAATTCATATATCCATCTTGACAATTAAGCTAGGAGGTCTCTTAACTGGATTTCTTTTCACCAATTCTCTTGTAGTTTTTGGCAGAAGCCGGTGGTAATAAAATGGACGACGTCCTTGCCACTTTTCCTTGCCTAAAGACTCTAAAATTACGCTTCATAGATCTTGCCAGTGATATCATGGCATCATATGTTTTGAAAATGATCTATATATATTGAAAAGTTATTTTAAGATCCTCTAAAAAGGCAAGAACTTTTTAAATCAAGCTTAATCCTTAATTATTATTTACATGATAATTGTTTTTTGATTGTTTTTGAATTGTTTAGATGAAATTTTAGATTTTACAATTATGTAGAAACATGGATTATCATCCATTATGCAATTTTTGGAGACATGAATTTTATGATCACATGTGCACAAATAACATTATGATCACATGTATGCAGGTCGATCATATGTATGCAAGTATTTTTGTAAAATAATATTTTCATGAGATTGGTGATGATCAAATGTATATAGATGGTTATATGAACATTTTTAAGCAATTATATAGCCATTTGAACATGTGTAAGCAATCATATAGTGAATAATTTGAATTTAAAAAGGGTTCTTAAAGGTTCTTGCCTTTTTAGGGGTTCTTAAAATAACCTTACCCTATACATATATATATCAAAATATTTCCTCTTATTTCTCATACACTACTAGAAAACTGGGTATCACCGACGAATTTTCCGATGAATTTTTTTCGTCGGAAATTTTTCTACGATTTACCAACGAAGTTCGGACAAAAAAAGCATGGATAAATGACTGACAAATTTGTGACGAATTTCCAACGAATTTACGACAAATACAGTTCCGTCGGAAATTCGTCACTAAAATATATACATTACTAATGAAATACCTAGAGTTTAATGTCAAAGTTATAATTCGTCGGAAATTCCTTAGAAACTTTTGGTTTAAACTTTAACTAATTTGAAATAAAACATTTTCTCGGAAATTTGTCAGAAATATATTAAACTTTGTGATGAATTTCCGACGAAATATATTTTTTTAAACAATAATTCAAATCTAGTAACTTTTTGTAAGTTTTACTATAAAAGGGTTTATTCTTTTAAATTTGTTTTGTTTATGTTTTGTTATTTTTCATCTGTTTTGTTATTTTATTATTTTGATATTTACCTTTGATATATATTTTTTGAGACTATATCTATCGGACGGGACTGAAGACTAGTATTTAAATATAAAACACTAACATTGTAAGATATAGTAAAAATAAAAAAATATAAATTTAGTTAAACAAAAATTTAAAGATAAGATAAAAATAATAATAAGTTGTATCTAAACACTAAAACTTTAAACAAACTTAAGAAACACAAAACCAATCTAATGTTTAAACTTAAGAAACACAAAACCAATGTAAAGACATGACATGAGACAACCAATCAAAACACTCAATCTCTTTCACATGGATCATAATCATGTGGTCATACACAACCCTTAAAATATAATCTAAGGGTCTATACTCACTCTTAACAAACACAAAACCATATCTCTCTTCCCAATATTAATAGACCATCAACTAGTTCTTTTTTCTTTTGTAAACCAAAAGGCAGAAGACAACCCCCAAGCTTTTACTAAAAAATACCATCATTTTTAGAACTAAACAACGATCCATCCTTTTGAGTTCTTTAACATCTACAACATCTTGTAAACTCAATTAAGTTTGAAGAGTTTCTAATACCCCTTTGAAGACACCAAGCATGTATCCATCGATTAGCTCGCTGAAGGAAGATGGTGACACCAAGCCTACTATTTGTCAATTAGCTCCGAGAAGAAAGACGATGACGGACAAGGATGGGTTTACGGTTATGTAACTCCAGCGTTGTATTTTGTCTTTATATTTGTATCTTGCTCGATTTAATTTGGGTTTACTAGTTTACTACAGCAGTAAATCTTTTGTTTCAAATAATGTCATAGTCTCAGACATTGTTGTATAAGTATGCAACAATTGTCCAGTAATAGAAGTCATTGATTCTGATGATTCCTAAATCTTATAATTATTGTTTGCTTTCGTTGTTGGATGTTACAAGCATAAACCTACATAAACAAGTTTATCATATATAAGAACTGTATACTAGGCAAGTTATAGAGTACATAGTGCCATCAAAGCTTGTCTTGGGGTCAAAATCCAGAAACCTTCATAAACCATTTTGGTTGCTCATGAAATCCTGAATGAGGCAGCCAATGGAAGCATAAGACGAACCACCCTGAGTCACCGCCTCCCTACTCATTTTGCTCATCTCTTTCACTTTTGCTCTGATCTTGTTGTCCTCCATTAGTCGTTGTATCCCGTTCTGTATCTCCTCTGCCATGACAATGGTCACTTCACGATTCGGATTAAATACATCCTTCTTGTAATCCAGTTTAATCTCCACAGCTAATCCCAACTCCACCACCATTTCAAATGCATTCATCTGTTGCTCGGCGTACACTGGCCATGTTGCCGTTGGTACACCAAACCATATACTTTCCAACATCGAGTTCCACCCACAATGAGACACAAAACCCCCTACTGCAGGATGAGCTAATATCGCCACCTGTGGAGCCCACCCGATCACCTTTCCTACGCCAACAATGCGCTCTAGGAATCCTTCTGGCAATACTAGTCGTGGATCTTCATAATCGTTGGTGGCTTCCAATGCATTCCCGGATTGAGAAGGTCGACGAAGGGACCACAGAAAACGATGGCCACTCTGCTCCAAAGCACGTGCGATCTCCTTCCCTTGAATCTCATCAAAACTTCCGATGCTTCCAAAACACAAGAACACGACAGAAGAAGGCGCTTGACTATCTAGCCAATTCATAACATCTTCGTCTTGAACTTCCCCAGATATACCATCTAAGTTGAGTACAGGTCCCACCGCGTACACCTGAGGGATGCTAGTGTCAGAAGACAACGACTCAATCGCATGTGTCTCCAACTCCAAGAAAGTATTCACAACGATTGCTTTAGCCTGTCTAAACTTCCGAATACAATACACAAGAAAGTCCAACCCTTTTTGACTTTGGTACAGAGCTGGAAAGACCTTTGTGGGCACCAACTTATCAAAGCTCGGAATATGTATCTGGCTGTCTGAGTTGCTCAGCTCGAATATGTCTAGTTTTTTGGTATCAAAAAGACTTTGGAGATGCAATTTGTATCCGAGAAAAGCAGCATTAGAAGTAAAATATACATAGGTTGGAACATTGAACTCATTAGCCACATCCATCATGCTGACACAGAACATATCGATAACAAACCCAACGACTTGACAACTATTCGATTGATTCATCATGTCTTTTACAAGGTTTCTAACATATTTGCAATGGAATGTGATGAATTCATTGATGAAAGTCATGGGAGCTTCAGGGTCAGGTTTTGGTAGAACTTCATCTTCAGGGAGTTCAACAAAGTGTATGCGTTCCGTAGCTTTGTTGGTTATCGATTTCGTGTGATTGGTGATGGCAGATCCAGGAGGTGGTTTGATAACAAAAACGATTATTGAAAGACGTTGATCACGCTTCAAAAGCAGTTTTGCGATCTGAATTGTGGAATTGATATGACCAATTCCAGGTGAAGGGATGAATATGAGCTTTGCAACTGAATTTGCCATTTCTTCTGAGTTGATAAATGTTATGTTTGAAGTTTATATTTATATAAATTTTGTATTTGTTGATTTATTTTGTACGTCTTTCGATCTTTTTTATACTTATCGATAACATCGACCGACTAAAACCACAAATGTGTCAACCTGCAAGTGCAGGAAGTAAATGGGTAGTTTTTGTAGCTTTGCTAATTTAACTGATAGACATCATAATCAGTTGTATTCAAGTTTCCAAAAAAAACATAAACGCAAAGAAAGTGAAAAAACAAACTTACTTAATTTGTTCCCAGTCTTTTTTAGTTTGCAGATGCAAAACTCTATTAATATGCATAAAGGTTAAAGTCTTACACTTCAAATTATACAAGTAATTAAGAGATGTTTTCAAAAACAAAAACATATAGATAGATAGATAGATAGAACAAGATAGATAGATAGATAGATAGATAGATAGATAGATAGATAGATAGATAGATAGATAGATAGATAGATAGATAGATAGATAGATAGATAGATAGATAGATAGATAGATAGATAGATAGATAGATAGATAGATAGATAGATAGATAGATAGATAGATAGATAGATAGATAGATAGATAGATAGATAGATAGATAGATAGATAGATAGATAGATAGATAGATAGATAGATAGATAGATAGATAGATAGATAGATAGATAGATAGATAGATAGATAGATAGATAGATAGATAGATAGATAGATAGATAGATAGATAGATAGATAGATAGATAGATAGATAGATAGATAGATAGATAGATAGATAGATAGATAGATAGATAGATAGATAGATAGATAGATAGATAGATAGATAGATAGATAGATAGATAGATAGATAGATAGATAGATAGATAGATAGATAGATAGATAGATAGATAGATAGATAGATAGATAGATAGATAGATAGATAGATAGATAGATAGATAGATAGATAGATAGATAGATAGATAGATAGATAGATAGATAGATAGATAGATAGATGAGATAGATAGATAGATAGATAGATAGATAGATAGATAGATAGATAGATAGATAGATAGATAGATAGATAGATAGATAGATAGATAGATAGATAGATAGATAGATAGATAGATAGATAGATAGATAGATAGATAGATAGATAGATAGATAGATAGATAGATAGATAGATAGATAGATAGATAGATAGATAGATAGATAGATAGATAGATAGATAGATAGATAGATAGATAGATAGATAGATAGATAGATAGATAGATAGATAGATAGATAGATAGATAGATAGATAGATAGATAGATAGATAGATAGATAGATAGATAGATAGATAGATAGATAGATAGATAGATAGATAGATAGATAGATAGATAGATAGATAGATAGATAGATAGATAGATAGATAGATAGATAGATAGATAGATAGATAGATAGATAGATAGATAGATAGATAGATAGATAGATAGATAGATAGATAGATAGATAGATAGATAGATAGATAGATAGATAGATAGATAGATAGATAGATAGATAGATAGATAGATAGATAGATAGATAGATAGATAGATAGATAGATAGATAGATAGATAGATAGATAGATAGATAGATAGATAGATAGATAGATAGATAGATAGATAGATAGATAGATAGATAGATAGATAGATAGATAGATAGATAGATAGATAGATAGATAGATAGATAGATAGATAGATAGATAGATAGATAGATAGATAGATAGATAGATAGATAGATAGATAGATAGATAGATAGATAGATAGATAGATAGATAGATAGATAGATAGATAGATAGATAGATAGATAGATAGATAGATAGATAGATAGATAGATAGATAGATAGATAGATAGATAGATAGATAGATAGATAGATAGATAGATAGATAGATAGATAGATAGATAGATAGATAGATAGATAGATAGATAGATAGATAGATAGATAGATAGATAGATAGATAGATAGATAGATAGATAGATAGATAGATAGATAGATAGATAGATAGATAGATAGATAGATAGATAGATAGATAGATAGATAGATAGATAGATAGATAGATAGATAGATAGATAGATAGATAGATAGATAGATAGATAGATAGATAGATAGATAGATAGATAGATAGATAGATAGATAGATAGATAGATAGATAGATAGATAGATAGATAGATAGATAGATAGATAGATAGATAGATAGATAGATAGATAGATAGATAGATAGATAGATAGATAGATAGATAGATAGATAGATAGATAGATAGATAGATAGATAGATAGATAGATAGATAGATAGATAGATAGATAGATAGATAGATAGATAGATAGATAGATAGATAGATAGATAGATAGATAGATAGATAGATAGATAGATAGATAGATAGATAGATAGATAGATAGATAGATAGATAGATAGATAGATAGATAGATAGATAGATAGATAGATAGATAGATAGATAGATAGATAGATAGATAGATAGATAGATAGATAGATAGATAGATAGATAGATAGATAGATAGATAGAAACGGTGCCCACTCTCCTCTAAAGCACGCGCTATCTCCTTCACTTGAGTCTCATTAAAACTTCCCATACTTCCAAAACACAAAAACACAACCGAAGAAGCCAGTTGGTTGTCCAACCAATCGATGACATCATCATTTTCAAAAGGTTTATCATCACCCGAAGCACCTTCTAGGTTTAGTATTGGTCCTACCGGATACACCGGTGGAATGCTGACGTCATCGGACAAGGACTCAATCGCATATGTCTCTATTTCCAAGAACGTATTAACCATAAAGGCTTTGACCTTTCTAAGCTCCCGAGCTGACGTCATAACAAAGTCCAACAACTCCGTTGACCTCATCACAACAGGAAAGACCTTGGTCGGGACCGGTTTGATAAAACATGGAACCGAGATCGTGGTATCCGAATGGCCTAGCTCGATAATGTCTTGATTCTGCTCATCACATAAAGTTTGTATATGGAATTTAAATCCAAGAAAAGCAGCATTAGATGTGAAAAAAACATATGTTGGCACGTTAAACTCATTAGCTACATCTATCATGCACGTGCAAAACATGTCAACAACGAACCCAACGATCTTACCACAACCCGGTTGGTTTATTAAGTCAGTCACAACATTTCGAACATAATTGCAATGACTCCTAATGAATTCATTGTAGAAAGTCAACGGATTTTTTGAGTCGTTCGTTGGTTGGGTTTCGTCTTGAGGGAGTTCAATAAAGGATATACGACTTGATGTATTTTTAGCTAATGAGTTGATGTAGGTTGTAATAGGTGAGCCTGAACTCGAGCTAGGAGGCTTGATAATAAGGACGGTTATCGAGAGACGTTGATCTCGGGTCACGAGTAATTTTGCGATTTCGATAGCTGACATCATATGCCCAACGCCAGGGGTGGGGATGAATACGAGTTGCGCTACTGTATTTGCCATTTTTTTTTGTTTGTTTGTTTCTTGATCATTCAATTCGTCAATGCTTTTGTTTATAGTTTTTATGCTATGTTTATTATGTACCACTCTTCCAGAGGCGGAGCCGGATTTCACGTTGAGGGGACTCAACCGTATTTCTTTCCTAATCGTTGTATACAATATAACGTGAAAGACATAACTATTTAATAAAATTTTAGTAAAATAGAATTTTATTACGATGGTTTACTTTTATGGACCAAATATAAAGGTTTTACTTGAACTGTCATAGCTAGAAATCAAACATTTATAGATTGGGGGTGACTTACATTTGTATTAGTTGGCTATGAACTAGCCTTGCAATGGAAAGCATGAATGGTTGGCGGGACTAAGCACCCTCAGTCTCCCTACTAGCTCCACCCCTATTTCTGAACTCCTTTGGGTAGATAATTGAGGTGAGGTGACGTCATTGCATTGCTGGCCTTGAGTAACATGAACCATGTGAATCTTAATTGGCCCATTTTGTGGACAGATTGGGACCTACAATTATGCCACATACATTCATTCTTTAACCAATCATAAATGTCAAATTTAGTCAAAATGTTTTTGTTGACTCGTCTTGATCTCGATCACATCTATATCTATAATACCTTAGGGGTTGACATCGGATGGAAGTTCAACGAGTGGTGGGTGTGACACCACCCCTCAACACCGTCGTCATCCCCTCACCACGCGTCATGGCGTCAAAACGAGTGGTCACACCACGCATTCGACCACTCACTTTGTTTGTCTTTCGAGGTTGCCAACGTTCACTTTTCTAGCCGTTGGCTAGTATTTGACCAACATTTATATATATTTTTTTTTGTTCACTGCCTTCTCCTTCTTCTATATTATCCCACCCACCATATCTCCTTTCTTCTATATTATCCCACCATAACCCACCATAACTCACATACATATTTACATACAACTCAACAAATGGATCCAAGAAATAATAAACATGTTTGATTGTATATATGTATAGTTATTTGATTGTATATAGATATATCTATGTTTATGTTCGATTGTATGTATATAGATATATCTATGTTTCTGTTCGATTGTATGTATATAGATATAGTATACATATGTTTCTGTTTTTGTGAGATTGTATATAGATATAGCTATTGTTCTGTTCGATTGTATTGTATATAGCTATTGTTCTGTTCGATTGTATTGTATGTATGTTTTATATTTGATTTATGTTTTAATGATTTATGTTTTATTTATGTTTTAAATAAAATTAAAAATGTAAGTGAGTAGTGAAGTAAGTGGTCGGATTTAGGTGGCATGCTGTGATTGGTTAGAAGTGAGTGGTGAGTGAGTGGTGAGTGAGTGGTGAGTGAATGGTGGATTTAAGGTGGCATGCTGTGATTGGTTAGAAGTGAGTGGTGAGTGGTGGAGTGGAAGGTGGGTTGCCATCCCCCTTATAAAAAAAACTGGATTCCTCCCCTTAACTTAATTAAAAACCTGATAAGACCAAAATACCCTTAAATAATCTTCCTTGCTAAGCACCCTCTCACCTGATATACCAACTATGCCCTTCAACCATTTTCATCTCTAGCAAAGTAAAACCCTATCACACGTACCATGCTCGTATTTTATAGTAATAAATATTGAGAAAAACCAAAAAATCAGTTAAAAGCATAGTAGAATCATGTTTCCCCCTTACAAACTCCCCCTTGAAAGTCACATGTTTAAAAATAAAATCTCCCTCCCTGAAAATCATGGTAGAAGTATGCTGCTAGAAGCATACTTGTTAACCCCATAAATATTTTGGTTTAATTGGTTTTCTTTTCTATCTTTGAAGGTGGATGTATTGGTTTTGATTTGCACCCCTTTTTTTATACATATTCTAGTACATGGTGATCAGATCATCAGACATTCAGAGTTTCAGACCCATGTATGTCACTATAAGCCTTACTTTTAAACTTTACCCATTTGACTGGTTGGAGACTTGGAGCTATAGTCCAAAAATTATGTCTACTTTTAGACAGTACAATCGAATTGCATCCAACTCGGCTACGATAATATAATGAGAATACTTTGAAAACAAGCATGTAGAGACAAAATCTAACATATTTTTGTTGTCCTAGACGGCCAATAGTCCCAAATAAAAAAGAGTTAAAATCAGGAGATGTTTCGTATCACATCTTGAATGAAACACCCGACAGACGCATAAGACGAACCCCTCCGCCATTGCCCCCCTACTCTTGTCGCTCATCTCTTTCACTTTTGTTCTAACCTCGTTGTCCTCCATCACGCGTCTTATACCGCTTTCTATCTCCTCTGCGGTGACGTGACAGTAATTGTATCAACATTCACCTTAAACATTCTATAATCCAACTTGATCTCCACCACCAATCCCATCCCCACCACCATTTTAAACGCGTTCATTTGTTGTTCGGCAAACATAGGCCATGTAGCTATTGGTACGCCGAACCACAAACTCTCCAAAAGTGAGTTCCATCCACAGTGAGACACGAAACCTCCAACGGCATTGTGAGCCAACACCGCCACTTGTGGGGCCCACCCGATCACTTTCCCTATTCCCCATGGGTTCGTTCTAGAAACCCTTCGGGCAATACCGCTCCAGGATCCTCATAATTACCCGAGAGTCTTGGAATTTGGTCTAAAGGAGATTGACGTAGGGACCACAAAAAACGGTGGCCGCTTTGCTCTAAAGCGCGCGCTATCTCCTTCACTTGAATCTCATCAAAACTTCGCATGCTTCCAAAACACAGAAACACAACCGAAGAAGGCAGTTGAGTATCCAACCATCGGATGATGTCATCATCAGAGGATTGTCCAGCAACACTTTCTAGGTTGAGTATCGGTCCAACTGGATACACCGGTGGGATGCTGATGTCATTAGACAACGACTTGATTGCATGTACTTCCAGCTCCGAGAATGTATTAACCATGATTCCTTTGACCTCTCTAAGTTTCCGAATAATGGTCAGAATATAATCCATTCCTTCTCTAGTTCGGACAATATCCCAAAAGACTCTCGTGGGCACCGGCTTCGCATAACTTGGAACCGATAGCTCAGTATCCGAGTTACTCAACCCAACAACATCCTGGCTCTGATCAAGTAGTTGTATATAGAATTTAAACCCAAGCAAAGAAGCATTAGAAGTGTAGAAAACATTGTTGGAACCACGTTAGTGTGACCGTCACTGATCATCTATCCTTCCTGATATGATAATTGACGATAACTGAATCCCTATGTCTAGTAAATATTCGATGGACGTATTTACTCTTAAAGACGTATTATAGGGTTTCCCATTAGGTGATTGGAACTAAGAGGACTAATGAGGCACGAATTAAACACCAGAGGGACTAAATGTGAAAATACTCTCCTTATATATATAGAGAGTAATTAACCCTAATTTAGGGTTAATGACACACAAAATTCACAGCCTCCCAAAACTTAAAATTCGTCCATCATCCTCTGATGAATTTCTTAATCATGAATTCATCAATCCATCCTAAATCAATCATCTTGTTATGGGAACCCGAAATCAATAGCAATCATGCTTTATGCTGTTACAGGTTCCACAGGACGATCTGGATTCCCGGTACGTGTTTATTACGAATTGAATCATGTTATATTCCAACATTTGGTATCAGAGCCTCGTCACGAATTTATCCCTTGATTTGATTCGTTTTCGTACCCTAATTCGCGAACTGAAGAATGCAGAAGCTTAAGTTCGTACGCTTCTTACGAACTTAAAGTTCGTTAGAACACTCTAAGTTCGTAAGAACATTCTAAGTTCGTAAGGCTTAACTGTGTACGAAACTTCTGCTCATCTTCGCACTTACTTCCTCACGAACTTACCTTATTTTCGTAAGCTATCTTCGTTGCTTATGTTCGTAAGCTATCTTCGTTGCTTATGTTCGTAAGCTATCTTCGTTGCTTATGTTCGTAAGCTATCTTCGTTGCCTATTTTCGTAAGCTATCTTCGTTGCTTATGTTCGTAAGCTATCTTCGTTGCTTATGTTCGTAAGCTATCTTCGTTGCTTATGTTCGTAAGCTATCTTCGTTGCTTATGTTCGTAAGCTATCTTCGTTGCTTATGTTCGTAAGCTATCTTCGTTGCTTATGTTCGTAAGCTATCTTCGTAAGTTACTTACGAAGATAGTTAACTACTTACGAAGTTAATTACTACTTACGAAGTTAATTACTACTTACGAAGTTAATTACTACTTACGAAGTTAATCACTACTTACGAAGTTAATCACTACTTACGAAGTTAATTACTACTTACGAAGTTAATTACTACTTACGAAGTTAATTACTACTTACGAAGTTAATTACTACTTACGAAGTTAATCACTACTTACGAAGTTAATTACTACTTACGAAGTTAATTACTACTTACGAAGTTAATTACTACTTACGAAGTTAATTACTACTTACGAAGTTAATCACTACTTACGAAGTTAATTACTACTTACGAAGTTAATTACTACTTACGAAGTTAATTACTACTTACGAAGTTAATTACTACTTACGAAGTTAATCACTACTTACGAAGTTAATTACTACTTACGAAGTTAATCACTACTTACGAAGTTAATCACTACTTACGAAGTTAATCCTTATTACGAACTTAATCACTACTTACGAAGTTAATCACTACTTACGAAGTTAATCACTACTTACGAAGTTAATCACTACTTACGAAGTTAATCACTTCTTACGAAGATAATCACTACTTACGAAGATAATCACTACTTACGAAGTTAATTACTACTTACGAAGTTAATCACTACTTACGAAGTTACTTTTACTTACGAAGTTAATTACTACTTACGAAGTTAATTACTACTTACGAAGTTAATTACTACTTACGAAGTTAATTACTACTTACGAAGTTAATTACTACTTACGAAGTTAATTACTACTTACGAAGTTAATTACTACTTACGAAGTTAATTACTACTTACGAAGTTAATCACTACTTACGAAGTTAATCACTACTTACGAAGTTAATTACTACTTACGAAGTTAATTACTACTTACGAAGTTAATTACTACTTACGAAGTTAATTACTACTTACGAAGTTAATTACTACTTACGAAGTTAATTACTACTTACGAAGTTAATTACTACTTACGAAGTTAATTACTACTTACGAAGTTAATCACTACTTACGAAGTTAATCACTACTTACGAAGTTAATCCTTATTACGAAGTTAATTACTACTTACGAAGTTAATTACTACTTACGAAGTTAATTACTACTTACGAAGTTAATTACTACTTACGAAGTTAATCACTACTTACGAAGTTAATCACTACTTACGAAGTTAATCACTACTTACGAAGTTAATTACTACTTACGAAGTTAATTACTACTTACGAAGATAATCACTACTTACGAAGTTAATCACTACTTACGAAGTTAATCACTACTTACGAAGTTAATTACTACTTACGAAGTTAATTACTACTTACGAAGTTAATTACTACTTACGAAGTTAATTACTACTTACGAAGTTAATTACTACTTACGAAGTTAATTACTACTTACGAAGTTAATCACTACTTACGAAGTTAATCACTACTTACGAAGTTAATTACTACTTACGAAGTTAATTACTACTTACGAAGTTAATTACTACTTACGAAGTTAATTACTACTTACGAAGTTAATCACTACTTACGAAGTTAATCACTACTTACGAAGTTAATTATTACTTACGAAGTTAATTGCTACTTACGAAGTTAATTACTACTTACGAAGTTAATTGCTACTTACGAAGTTAATTACTACTTACGAAGTTAATTACTACTTACGAAGTTAATTACTACTTACGAAGTTAATTACTACTTACGAAGTTAATTACTACTTACGAAGTTAATTACTACTTACGAAGTTAATTACTACTTACGAAGTTAATTACTACTTACGAAGTTAATTACTACTTACGAAGTTAATTACTACTTACGAAGTTAATTACTACTTACGAAGTTAATTACTACTTACGAAGTTAATTACTACTTACGAAGTTAATTACTACTTACGAAGTTAATTACTACTTACGAAGTTAATTACTACTTACGAAGTTAATTACTACTTACGAAGTTAATTACTACTTACGAAGTTAATTACTACTTACGAAGTTAATTACTACTTACGAAGTTAATTACTACTTACGAAGTTAATTACTACTTACGAAGTTAATTACTACTTACGAAGTTAATTACTACTTACGAAGTTAATTACTACTTACGAAGTTAATTACTACTTACGAAGTTAATTACTACTTACGAAGTTAATTACTACTTACGAAGTTAATTACTACTTACGAAGTTAATTACTACTTACGAAGTTAATTACTACTTACGAAGTTAATTACTACTTACGAAGTTAATTACTACTTACGAAGTTAATTACTACTTACGAAGTTAATTACTACTTACGAAGTTAATTACTACTTACGAAGTTAATTACTACTTACGAAGTTAATTACTACTTACGAAGTTAATTACTACTTACGAAGTTAATTACTACTTACGAAGTTAATTACTACTTACGAAGTTAATTACTACTTACGAAGTTAATTACTACTTACGAAGTTAATTACTACTTACGAAGTTAATTACTACTTACGAAGTTAATTACTACTTACGAAGTTAATTACTACTTACGAAGTTAATTACTACTTACGAAGTTAATTACTACTTACGAAGTTAATTACTACTTACGAAGTTAATTACTACTTACGAAGTTAATTACTACTTACGAAGTTAATTACTACTTACGAAGTTAATTACTACTTACGAAGTTAATTACTACTTACGAAGTTAATTACTACTTACGAAGTTAATTACTACTTACGAAGTTAATTACTACTTACGAAGTTAATTACTACTTACGAAGTTAATTACTACTTACGAAGTTAATTACTACTTACGAAGTTAATTACTACTTACGAAGTTAATTACTACTTACGAAGTTAATTACTACTTACGAAGTTAATTACTACTTACGAAGTTAATTACTACTTACGAAGTTAATTACTACTTACGAAGTTAATTACTACTTACGAAGTTAATTACTACTTACGAAGTTAATTACTACTTACGAAGTTAATTACTACTTACGAAGTTAATTACTACTTACGAAGTTAATTACTACTTACGAAGTTAATTACTACTTACGAAGTTAATTACTACTTACGAAGTTAATTACTACTTACGAAGTTAATTACTACTTACGAAGTTAATTACTACTTACGAAGTTAATTACTACTTACGAAGTTAATTACTACTTACGAAGTTAATTACTACTTACGAAGTTAATTACTACTTACGAAGTTAATTACTACTTACGAAGTTAATTACTACTTACGAAGTTAATTACTACTTACGAAGTTAATTACTACTTACGAAGTTAATTACTACTTACGAAGTTAATTACTACTTACGAAGTTAATTACTACTTACGAAGTTAATTACTACTTACGAAGTTAATTACTACTTACGAAGTTAATTACTACTTACGAAGTTAATTACTACTTA
Source organism: Erigeron breviscapus (assembly GCA_034093135.1). Lineage (NCBI taxonomy): Eukaryota > Viridiplantae > Streptophyta > Magnoliopsida > Asterales > Asteraceae > Erigeron > Erigeron breviscapus. The sequence goes on along the minus strand of CM067170.1, from coordinate 36,995,125 downwards.
CGAAGTTAATTACTACTTACGAAGTTAATTACTACTTACGAAGTTAATTACTACTTACGAAGTTAATTACTACTTACGAAGTTAATTACTACTTACGAAGTTAATTACTACTTACGAAGTTAATTACTACTTACGAAGTTAATTACTACTTACGAAGTTAATTACTACTTACGAAGTTAATTACTACTTACGAAGTTAATTACTACTTACGAAGTTAATTACTACTTACGAAGTTAATTACTACTTACGAAGTTAATTACTACTTACGAAGTTAATTACTACTTACGAAGTTAATTACTACTTACGAAGTTAATTACTACTTACGAAGTTAATTACTACTTACGAAGTTAATTACTACTTACGAAGTTAATTACTACTTACGAAGTTAATTACTACTTACGAATTTTAATAAAGTGGGATAGGGCGAATCACTTGTCAATAATGATGGTCAGAAACTTCATCAATCATAGTTTCCGAGGGAATGTATAAGGCGTTTGCAAGTAGCTTAAATACAAAGGAAATAGCAGTGCTTGTGAACACATAATGTAAATGACTGACATGACTCATAAGCTTAAGAGTCCAAAAAATGGAAGTCTATGACAATTTTCTTTTGCATTTTAATGACCTCATTGCTTGCTCATTTCGACTCCTTCAAAATTAATTTTAGCGCTATGAAGGATAAATGGTTGATGAGTGAACTAATAGCAATGTGTGTGCAAGAAAATGGTCGCCTTAAGTTGGGCCAACCTTAAGTTGTTCATCTTAGTACCACTGCAAATTCCATTAAGAGGAAAGATAAAAACAGTAATAAAAACTGCAAATAAAGTTCAAAGGCTAATCATGGTGCTACTACCTCTAGCATTAAGTCCTTGACAAGCAATCCTAACTGCAAATTATGATTGTGCCTAGATTGCCCTAAAATCAAGGAGTAGCTAGCTAAGAAAGGTAACTTAATTTTTGTAATATTTGATTCTTTTATGTTTGATGTACTTATCAATACATGTGTGAGTGATTCTAGTTTTATACAAGGATTCCATGCAATCTAGAGACTATCAAATGACCAGAGAAAGCCTAGAGTTGGAAGGGTTGATCTCTTATATGTCGAAACCATGGAGACTTATGATTTACATATAAACAATGGAAAGTGTATTAGACTAGTAGATACCTTATGTGTATCGAGAATTTCTCGAAACCTTGTATCTGTTTTTTTTTAGTCTAAGACCTTGAAGGTTATGTAATAATTCATGGTTATGACGAGATTGCCATTACTCATAATAATGCATTACGTGGTCCTAGTTTCTTGAATGGAATGTTGTATAAGTTAGAACTAGATCATAATTTCTCACAGTCTTTGTTGTCTCCTGATATTGATGACATAACTAAAACAAAGACAAAATCACCTAAATAATTAGAGAATTCCTCCATAATGTGGCATAAATATCTTAGCCACATATCACGAGTTCGCGTGATACGACTCATAAAGGATGAAATATTACATTCTCTTGACTTTAGTGATTTTGAAACATGTATTTACTGCCTCTAAGGTGAGATGGCTAAAGGGAATAAGAAAGGAGCTACTAAAAGTTCCAACTTGTTGGAAATAATTCACTCTGACGTTAAGTGGCCCCTATCCCGCATTCATTTCAGGACATGCATCATTTATTACATTCATTAACGATTATTCACGTTATATGCACCTAAATCTGATCTGAACCCTTAGAGACTTTTATTGATCTTAAACCTTTGGTTTAAAACAAACTTGATCGTAAAAATAAAAGTTGTGAGATCAGATAAAGAAGGTAAGTATTATGGTAGACATACTGATATTGGTGAAGCTCATGGTCTTTTTCCATAACTTTTGAAAGGAACAAGACATAAGTAACCAATACACCATGTCAGGTTCTCCTCAACAAAATGTTATGTTGCTAAAAGGAGAAATAGAACCTTAATGAACATGGTGAAGAGTATGCCTTTTCAACACTAACTTACCAACTTTCCTTTGGACTAAGGCCTTAAAACAGCTTTTCATATACTCAATAAAAGTTCCATTAGAATCTGTCCCTAAGAGTCCTGGACAGAAAGGAATCTGAGTCTAAAATATATGAAAGTATGAGGCTGTCATGCCGAAGCATAAGTCTGTAACCCTAACTTAAAGAAACTGGATCCTAAATCCCTTACATGTTTCTTTATCGGTTATTAGTTTTACTGTCTTTTCTACACTACTAGCATTATTGACACGCATCATGCCACGTTTCTCAAAGACTAAGAGATCAGTGGGAGCACGACAAATCATAACTTAAGATTTGCTATAAGTACAAGAAGCGGGGGGAACCACTCGTCGGTTATTATTACTCCTCCGATAACTCCTCTTGTACTCAACGCTGCTCCTAAAATCACTGATCCACCTTCTCCAAATCAGAATCCTAATCCTCCTAATTATGATACTACTAATGATAAAGCATCTTACTATTAATGCTAAAGCAAAGCATCTTACTATTAATGCTATTAATGCTAAAGCATCTTCCTTACTCAACCTGAAAATCAACTCAGGAGATCATCTAGGTCACGCAAGGCCATAACTTTTGATGATTTCATAACTTATTTAACTGAAGTTGAGGACATTGGAAAGCTTACTGATCCTACCTCTTATTAAGAAGCCATTATTAGCGATCAGGCCACATAGTGGAATGAAGCTGTAATTTGAAAGCTCAATTCCATATAGCATAATGACGTTTGGGACTTGGTTGAATTTCTTGAAGAATCCAACCTATAAGTTGTAAATGGATCTTCAAAACCAAATTAGACCCGAAAGGAAACGTCAAACGCTATAAGGCCATAACTAGTTGCGAAAGGGTTTTACTCAAAAGGAAGGAATCGATTATCAAGAGACCTTATCTCCTGTCTCATAAAGATTCCTTAAGGATTGTCATGACATTAGTAGCTCATTATGATTTAGAGTTACATCAGATGGATGTCAAAACCATTTTCCTGAATGGAAACTTGCAATAAGACGTATACATGTGAACCTATAATTCCAGAAGGTAAATGGCACATGGTCTGCAAGTTGAATAAGTCCATATACGGGTTGAAGCAAGCATCACTTAAAATGGTACCTTAAGTTTAATAAAGTCATAAAAGGACAAGACTTCCTAAAGAATCAAGTGGATCTTTGCACCTATCTCAAGATCAGTGGGAGTAAATTTACAATCCTTGTTTTGCACATGGATGATATTCTTGCAAGTAACAACTTGGATATGTTGCATGAGTCGAAGCGTTTATTTTTTCGCAGAATGTCGACATAAAAGATCTCCGTGATGCCTCTTATGTTATAGGTATCAAAATACATCGAGATAGGCGTAATGATGTTCTGGTTCTTTCTCAAAAGACTTATATTGAACACATCTTAGAACGCCATAACATGCAGCACTACACACCCACTATAACTCTAGTAGTAAAAGGAGACGTATGTGATTGTTTCCAAAGTCCAATCATTGAGATAAAATAGGAGCAAATGAGGATGATACCTTACTTATAAGTAGTTGGGAGCATTATGTACGCTCAGGTCTGTACTCATCAAGATATCGCTTATATCGCCGGTATGCTTGGGAGTTACTTATCTAATCCCGAATTAGCACACTGGAAAGCGGCTAAAAGGTTTTACGATATCTGCTAAGGACCAAAGACTACACATTAACTTATAGAAGAGGTGACAACTTAGAAGTAGTAGGATGTTTTAATTCCAATAAGAAATCTACTTCTGAATGTATATATTTATGGTTAGTTGGCAAACCTATCTTTTGACGGAGTCATAAGTAGAAACTGACTGCAACGTCTACCATGATGTCTGAACGTTCATAATTTCATGTCATGGGATGTTGTTAAAGAACTTAGTCAGTGGACTCGAAAATCGTCAACTTTATTTATAGACCATTGAAGCTTTACTGTGATAACTCAGCTACCGTAACTTGCTTGAACAGTAACAGTTCAACTGGCGCTGAGATGTATCTTGATACAAAGTTTCTGTTTGTATGTAAACAGATTGAGGAAAATGTTCTTTGTATTGAGTACATAAGTACACATAAGATGCTACTGGATCCAATGACCGAAGGTCTTCCTCCTAAAAATCTTCGTAGGATACGTATCGAAGATGAGGCTTACTAAAGGACCTATTATGATAGCATGTTGTACTTGTTGGTCATTATTATTATTATGTTAATGAAAATTTTCCTCCTTATTCAGATTTTGTTTGTCTATTAGTTACACTTCGAGCTCATAACAGTGTAAAGACATTATGCAACAAAATTTGTCTCAGTCAATTGATCATTGCTTATTAGTTTTAAATTTGAGTCATAGTTTGACTAGTGGGGGTCCTGAGTTGATGTTCTTCTCTACGACTGTACTTATTGGCTATGATTTCGGTTTAAAACGAAATGAGTATTATCCCGGCCGGACTTATTAAATACTCATAGATAAATGATCGCTCGGTCAAGTGGGAGAATGTTGGAACCACGTTAGTGTGACCGTCACTGATCATCTATCCTTCCTGATATGATAATTGACGATAACTGAAATCCCTATGTCTAGTAAATATTCGATGGACGTATTTACTCTTAAAGACGTATTATAGGGTTTCCCATTAGGTGATTGGAACTAAGAGGACTAATGAGGCACGAATTAAACACCAGAGGGACTAAATGTGAAAATACTCTCCTTATATATATAGAGAGTAATTAACCCTAATTTAGGGTTAATGACACACAAAATTCACAGCCTCCCAAAACTTAAAATTCGTCCATCATCCTCTGATGAATTTCTTAATCATGAATTCATCAATCCATCCTAAATCAATCATCTTGTTATGGGAACCCGAAATCAATAGCAATCATGCTTTATGCTGTTACAGGTTCCACAGGACGATCTGGATTCCCCGGTACGTGTTTATTACGAATTGAATCATGTTATATTCCAACAAACATAGCTAGGAACATTAAACTCATTAGCTATATCTATCATGCAGGTGCAAAACATGTCTATGACAAAACCAGCTAGGCGACCAGAACCCGGTTGAGTTACAATGTCAGACACGATGTTTCTCACATATTTACAGTGACTCTCGATGAAATCATTAAAGAAAGAAAAGCTTGGTTTCGAGTCACCAAATGGTGGAAGTTTGTCTTGAGGGAGTTCAATAAACGATATGCGACTACTGGTATTCTTGGCTAATGATTCGATGTAGGTGTTGGTAGCCGTATGAGAACCGAAGCTAAAAGGTTTGATGACAAGGACGGTAATGGAGAGGCGTTGATCTCGGTTTACTAGTAGTTTCGCGATCTGGACTGTTGACATGATATGACCATGGCCAGGGGTTGGGATGAATACGAGCTTTGCAAATGTATTGTCCATTGTATGGAGGTTGATTACTTCATACTCTAGTATAGTGTTTATATATATGTACAAGTAAATATCATGTTAATTAGATGATGTCATTGCATTGCCGGCAGTTGCAACATGTGCACGTTGGATTTGGAGCATAGGAAATGGAAACTTGTGAGAAAACTTTTCTTGTTAATATTAAACTCTGTTCTTGAAGTTGATTAATTTTAATTTGGTAATATGGTTAGTTGGTAAATCAAATATCAAATATTATGATATTTGATTTAATAACTCCCAAATTTAAGTGTTACTTAACTCTATTAAGTATTTCCATTTCCATCCTTAGAAACAAGGCCACAACAATTTCCCAAATGAGACCTTTGAGCTACTCCATCAAATTTTGCTTTCAATGAGATGGTCCATGGTTTTTTTTTATTTTCTTAAGAAAGTTCTCAACAAGTGGTATAGGAACTACGGTTGTAGCCCGGTGTTAATGTGTGTGAGCCCGATGATCTCGATGATCACCCGGTCTCGTCGGCCGCTCTAATAAGACTTGATATTGAAGATGTCATAAAATGTTAAAAAGAGAGGAATTTAGATTTGAATCATTAACCATATACAGTATTCATGTGATTCAACCAGTTTAACTGTATCCATATTCCATTATAGACTTATTAGTATCATAGAGAGTAGTTTGGGTATGCAACCTACTAAATTAGGCTCCACATCTAATAACATGAATCAGTTGATTAATAAAAGATTGAGATGTATATCAAACCCGTCTACAATAATGAGGCTACTTTATAATTTATAAATGGTAGAAAACGCAATCTAACATACTTGGTTGCTTTGATGTCGGATGGCACATGCACGAGACGTCAAGTTAGACTACGGGTTTGGTCTATCGACTTCTATGAAAAGATTTCAACTTTAGACGTCAAATAAATAACAGGAAGTCGAATTCAGGAGATGTTATTGACAAATTCTTGAATAATACAACCAACTGATGCATAGGACGAACCATCCTTCACCACTGCTGCTCTACTCTTCCCACTTATCTCTTTCACTTTCGCTCTTACCTCGTTATCCTCCATCACCTGTCTTATCCCGCTTTCTATCTCATCGGCGGTGACAATAACTGTAACAGCCTTAGGATTGTATAGATCCTTCCTATAATCCAGCTTTATCTTCACTGACAATCCTAGTTCCACCACCATTTCAAAAGCATTCATCTGTTGCTCAGCATACACCGGCAAAGTTGCCACTGGTACACCAAACCACAAACTCTCCAGCAATGAGTTCCACCCACAGTGGGATACAAACCCTCCAACCGCATGGTGAGCCAGCACCGCAACCTGTGGGGCCCACCCGATTACTTTTCCCATTCCCCCTGTTCGCTCCAGAAATCCTTCCGGCAACACCACGCCTGGGTCCTCATAATCACCAGGGATTTTTGATGCTTCATCCGATGGAGGTCGACGTAGGGACCACAAGAAACGGCAGCCACTCCATTCTAAAGCACGCGCTATCTCCTTCACTTGTACCTCATCAAAAGATCCCATACTCCCAAAACACAAGAATACCACTGAGGAAGGAGGTTGACTGTCCAGCCACCTTATGATGTCATCGTCGAATGGTTTTCCAGCACCACCTTCTAGGTTAAGTATAGGTCCTACCGGGTACACCGGCGGGATGCTGATGTCATCGGACAAGGACTTAATTGCGTGCGTTTCCAGCTCCAAGAATGTATTAACCATGATTGCCTTGACCTTTCTTAGATTTCGGACAGTTGACAGAACAAAGTTCATTCCTTCTCTGGTCAGGACAAGTTCCCAAAACACTTTTGTTGGCACTGGCTTGGCAAAACTTGGAACCGATACCTCGGTATCAGAGTTGCTCAGCTCAACAACATCTTGGTTCTGATCATCGCAGAGTAACTGGATATAAAATTTAAATCCAAGAAAAGCAGCATTAGAAGTAAAAAAAACATAGGTTGGAACATTGAACTCATTAGCCACATCTATCATGCTGGTGCAAAACATGTCCAAGACAAACCCAGCTAGCCGGCCAAAACCCGGTTGAGTTATCATGTCAGCCATTATGTTTCTTACATATTTACAGTGACTCTTGATGAATTCACCGAAGAAATTAAAGCTAGTTTTCGAGTCAGTGACTAGTGGGCTTTCGTCTTGAGGAAGTTCAATAAACGATATGCGACTCGTGGTATTATTCTTGGCTAATGAGTCAATGTAGGTGGTGGTAGGCGTGTGAGAACCGAAGCTAGGAAATTTGATGACAAGAACGGTTATGGAGAGGTGCTGATCTCGGTCTACTAGTAGTTTCGCAATCTGGACTGTTGACATGATATGACCATGGGCAGGGTTTGGGATGAATACGAGCTTTGCAGGTGTATTGTCCATTTCTAACTTTGGTTCTATGACCGAATGGTTAATTTGTTTGGAGGTTGATTACTTGGTATACCATCTAGTAGTGTTTATGTAACAGTCTTTGCAAAACAAAAAAACATAAAAAAAAAAAAAAAAAAAAAAAAAAAAAAAAAAAAAAAAAAAAAAAAAAAAAAAAAAAAAAAAAAAAAAAAAAAAAAAAAAAAAAAAAAAAAAAAAAAAAAAAAAAAAAAAAAAAAAAAAAAAAAAAAAAAAAAAAAAAAAAAAAAAAAAAAAAAAAAAAAAAAAAAAAAAAAAAAAAAAAAAAAAAAAAAAAAAAAAAAAAAAAAAAAAAAAAAAAAAAAAAAAAAAAAAAAAAAAAAAAAAAAAAAAAAAAAAAAAAAAAAAAAAAAAAAAAAAAAAAAAAAAAAAAAAAAAAAAAAAAAAAAAAAAAAAAAAAAAAAAAAAAAAAAAAAAAAAAAAAAAAAAAAAAAAAAAAAAAAAAAAAAAAAAAAAAAAAAAAAAAAAAAAAAAAAAAAAAAAAAAAAAAAAAAAAAAAAAAAAAAAAAAAAAAAAAAAAAAAAAAAAAAAAAAAAAAAAAAAAAAAAAAAAAAAAAAAAAAAAAAAAAAAAAAAAAAAAAAAAAAAAAAAAAAAAAAAAAAAAAAAAAAAAAAAAAAAAAAAAAAAAAAAAAAAAAAAAAAAAAAAAAAAAAAAAAAAAAAAAAAAAAAAAAAAAAAAAAAAAAAAAAAAAAAAAAAAAAAAAAAAAAAAAAAAAAAAAAAAAAAAAAAAAAAAAAAAAAAAAAAAAAAAAAAAAAAAAAAAAAAAAAAAAAAAAAAAAAAAAAAAAAAAAAAAAAAAAAAAAAAAAAAAAAAAAAAAAAAAAAAAAAAAAAAAAAAAAAAAAAAAAAAAAAAAAAAAAAAAAAAAAAAAAAAAAAAAAAAAAAAAAAAAAAAAAAAAAAAAAAAAAAAAAAAAAAAAAAAAAAAAAAAAAAAAAAAAAAAAAAAAAAAAAAAAAAAAAAAAAAAAAAAAAAAAAAAAAAAAAAAAAAAAAAAAAAAAAAAAAAAAAAAAAAAAAAAAAAAAAAAAAAAAAAAAAAAAAAAAAAAAAAAAAAAAAAAAAAAAAAAAAAAAAAAAAAAAAAAAAAAAAAAAAAAAAAAAAAAAAAAAAAAAAAAAAAAAAAAAAAAAAAAAAAAAAAAAAAAAAAAAAAAAAAAAAAAAAAAAAAAAAAAAAAAAAAAAAAAAAAAAAAAAAAAAAAAAAAAAAAAAAAAAAAAAAAAAAAAAAAAAAAAAAAAAAAAAAAAAAAAAAAAAAAAAAAAAAAAAAAAAAAAAAAAAAAAAAAAAAAAAAAAAAAAAAAAAAAAAAAAAAAAAAAAAAAAAAAAAAAAAAAAAAAAAAAAAAAAAAAAAAAAAAAAAAAAAAAAAAAAAAAAAAAAAAAAAAAAAAAAAAAAAAAAAAAAAAAAAAAAAAAAAAAAAAAAAAAAAAAAAAAAAAAAAAAAAAAAAAAAAAAAAAAAAAAAAAAAAAAAAAAAAAAAAAAAAAAAAAAAAAAAAAAAAAAAAAAAAAAAAAAAAAAAAAAAAAAACAATAAGTTCAGCCGATAACCCATATTTCGTATCAGTTGAAGGCCGATATCCGATATATCGGCCGATATGGCCGATATTTGCAACCATGATTGCTGGCAGTTCTACCATATGCTCGTTGGATTTTAGCACAATCGTATTCAACATTTGGATACGATATATGAAGACATTGTGACAAATTTTCCTAGTTAATATCAAACCCTGTCTCTAAAGTTCGTTAATTTTAATTGTCACATGGCTAGACAGTTGGTAAATCAAATATCAATTTTTTATGACTTTCCTATTACCAGGGCTGCCACATGTTAGAACCTCAAGGTTTTTCAGCTTTTGGGTATGGACATCTTCAATTTTAGGCTTATATTTACGTTTTGAATTAGGATTTATAAAAAAACATGAGTTTGAGGTCTGATGGGGACTCATCATGTTAGCCACAATATTTAAACATATTTTATGAACTCATCTATATCTATACTATCTATACTACATTATAAAGCACTTATCCTTCTTTTTTTCAATTAAGTTAATAATCTCAAAATGCTTCACTCATTTAAATTAACCCACCAAATATACCTATAATACTTTTAATGAAATCATTAAAACATAAATCTTTCAATTCTTAAAATAACTACAGTACCCCCTTTTACATAGATTGCTTTCAGATTAATAAACACTCCGTTACCGCCACCACAGCCGCTACCGCCACCACCACCAGTCGCCGCTACCGCCGCCACCGCCACTATCACCACACCGCCACATCGAGCGAGCATGTGACTAAGCCAACCAGAATTAGGATTTTGAGTCCCAAAATGGTGGGGATTTATAGGACATTCGATTTATACATCATAGCATAGTTGGTTAATGATTCGATAAGAACGGCTATGGAGTGGTGTTGATTCCCGTCTCACAAGTAATTTATGGTTATACGGTATTCATGTAATTTATGGTATAGTTAGCATATCATTAGTTATATACAGTTTTTCATGTATCTAATAACATGAATCCGTTTATTAATGAAGACTGAGATGGATAGTAGAAAACAAAATCTAACAGGTTTGTTTGCTTTGATGTCCGATGGTAAATGCAGGAGAAATCAACTTAAACTACGGTTCAGTTTATCTACTTCTACGGCGACACTTAAAACAAGACTTCGACTTTAGACATGAAACGGATAATAGGATGTCAACTTTAGGAGATGTTATTGATAAATTCTTGAATAAGACAACCAATAGATGCATAGGATGAACCACCCTTCACCACTGTCACTCAACTCTACTCGCTCATCTCTTTCACTTTAGTTCTCACCTCGCTACCACCATCACATGTCTTATCCCACTTACAATCTCATCGGTGGTGACAATGACTGTATTAGCCTTAGGATTGTATAAATCCTTCCTATAATCGAGCTTGATTTTCACTGACAATCCTAGCTCCACCACCATGTCAAATGCATTCATCTGCTACTCAGCGTACATTGGCAAAGTTGCCACAGGTACACCAAACCACAAACTCTCCAGCAATGAGTTCCACCCACAGTGGGATACAAACCCTCCAACCGCATGGTGAGCCAGCACCGCAACCTGTGGGGCCCACCCGATTACTTTTCCCATTCCACCTGTTCGTTCCAAAAATCCTTCCGGCAATACCACGCCTGGGTCCTCATAATCACTAGGGATTTTTGATTATTCATCCGATGGAGGTCGACGCAGGGACCACAAGAAACAGCATCCACTCAGTTCTAAAGCACGTTGAATATTGTAGGGACCGTTTGGTATACACAATGATGTCCAATCCTTGAGGACAGATTGAGACCTCAAACTATTCATCTTCTTTTGTGGACCAATTCTCACATCACAATTTTCCCCCAAAAAATGGGTGGTCATAAAAGAGTAGAAAAAAGGTCTGCATGCAAATTATTTGTCGATTTGGTCATGAACCAATAAAAGGAATAGTGACATAGTGATAATGGGCAGATGATGCAAATTGTGTAAAGGGTCAATGGTTTGAATGTATCACTTATGATGAAATAACTACTTTTAAGATAACAATATAATTTCAAATAGATCAATTAAAAGGGTATCAACATATGAATACATTTGGAATACTTTAGACCCATCTCACTTTAAGCTGAGTTTCTAAACATTACCTATTTGACCTCTTGGAGTTTTAGGTAAACCAGGGGAAACAACCGCCTCTGAATAAAATAGGACTTTTAACCAACCCTCATACCTATGAGCTACTGAGGAAGTCAAGGTATCTATGGATCGCACTGAAATTCAATCAGAAGGGGAACTGTCACAAATGCCGAATGGATTTTTTTTATCATAAAGATAATGGCATCAAGCAAGAATTTTCCAAGAGGCGCTAGCCCACTAACCGGTTTTAAGTACGGATCCATACGATGTCGAGTTCAGACTTCTGACGCATTGGAAAACTAGTCTCATGCATGCATTCTTATTATGTGCTAACACATAGATCAGAGATAAAGGTAAGGGCATACCTTAATAGAATAGATTCTTCATCGGGGAAACTTCGATGGATAGCTGCTGGTTTATTATATTTGAAAAGCCATGAATTGCCACTATTAGCATTGATTGATTGATATTTGATCAAAGGCACAAACCTGCAAAGGTAATATGAGTTAAGTACCACAATCACGTACAGCAGAGTATTTACGATCCACATTTATTATTAGCATTATTATAATCCTCTTAGGACTCAATATACATAAGAATAAAACAGTAACGAGAATCAACAGAAAAAGGATTAGACAATATTTGTCTTCCAATTGTCAGAAATTTCTTGAACAGTTTCAGTATCAATCTAAATCAGACTCCCTATTAAATAAGATGAAACCAATTTATAAATGAATATAGGTCAAACCAGCATACAATAATTAGGTTAAGTTGAAAAGAAGAGATATAGGAAACGAAATATCACAAAATTTGTTTGTGTGGTGTTGGATGTAAACTACACAAACTATGTAGTCATAAGTCAAGACTATGTATTTGGTTCACCTTTTAGGACCAACAATTGAAAACAAGTTTTCACTTTAGCTAAAAACATAATAAACAAATATTAAGAATTAGTAGATGTTTTTTCTATAATCTAGACTTCCCTCACCACTACTGCTTTGCTCTTCTCACTCATCTCTTTCACGTTTGCTCTAACCTCGTTATCGTCCATCACCCTTATACCACTTTATACCTTCTCCACATTGACACTAATCGTATTAGCCTTAGGATTAAAGATGTCCTTTCTATAAGTTAGTTTTTAACCTCCGCTATTTTCTATTAATTGGTTTTGGTCCAGTCCCGACCCGATTGACAACCCTATCAGTAATACCATTACCATAGTAAATTGGAGTTAATGGCATATGTAATTTTACTTTCTAGCTGTTAATGTCAGGGTCCATAGAGATTTCAGTTGAGGGCATTGGAAACCTATAGCACCAATGGCATGGCCTCTTCTATACTCCCTTATATTGATTTTATATCTCTTAATTTCCAAGATTTGAGGTTACCTATATAACCTTATGTATTGTTGATCAAACTATTAAATACTCGTATATATTTACCATTCAATACAAGATCTCCATCATTTTAATCTCTTTTTTCCAATGGTAGACAACCATTAGTTTTAGAAAGAAAAAAGAAAATAACACCGTATAATAAGAATTTTAAACAGCTAATCAATATTTAGTCTATTTAACTGTATATCGTCTTTTTCCATCTATTACTCAGCACAATCTAAAGTTCTAAACCACCACCATAACTCGTTCAAAGTTACTAAAATATTTTTTTCGAAAAATCATCATAAGATATTTGGTCCCGCAGGTGTGTGCAAGTATCCTGTTAGTTTGTACTAATTAATGAAGGTGAGCATACCTGAATATGACCAAGATGAACACTTAATGAGGAGCTTCCAGATTATGATGCATTTACAATTGATTGTAAGCATTGCATACATTGTTCATAATCCCTCGGTTGAGGACTCAAACATCCTAGTGTATAGATGTATACACTTATCCTGCGAGATGTTGGTGACATGCCCCCGAGTATATAGACATATATATCTCGATGTTTTTGAGATACAACCTTGTTCATTGTGATGACAGGCGGGTATCGTTGCATAGGTGACTTGAGTTCACGCATAAGATAGGCATGTTGACTTATTTATGCATTTGGTACTTGCTTCGGTACTTTTATCATTTGTGTACTCCTATTGCACACTTACTTACTTGGTGTAATCGTGTTGTTGGACATACCTTTTATGCATTCGGATCTGATTATGCGTGTAGTACATATCTTGATATAGACATCACTTATGTCACGCTTTGCCTTTACTTATACTTTTTGTGATTTAGGACAATGGTTCCCTGTGAACCATTCCTACGAACTCACCAACCTTGTATTGACTATGCTTAGTACACTTTTCAGGTAATCAGGTTATCCCAGGGCATGGAGTTTGGTTGTTAGTTTGCTGTTGAACCCGGACTTGGACTTATATGGATCAAGGATCCATTTGCCTTCTTTTGCATTGTACTTAAAACCGTTAGCCATCTTTTGATGTTCTGTTGTAACCCTTGTTGATGATTTACTCCTTATGTATTCTGAGTACTTGTTTCGTATTGTATGGATTCACTGAATCCTTTATTTGCATTTAGTTCATGTCCTACATTAATCCCACTTGTGCTATATGATTTCCGTGATATTCTGAGCCTTGGCTTGGGGTGTTACAAAATAATTATCACTTTCATCAGTTCTTGACTGAGTATCATAACCATTATGATATATATATAAACTCAACAATTTTCTTGTTGATTTTGGGTAAAAATAGAGCGTCCTCTATTAAAAACTTAAAATAGAGCGTCCTCTATTAAAAGTTTTCTACCATTAGGTAATTTAGCTTTTCCCTTGTTTATATATATATATTTCTCATCATCATTGATTCGGTGTTCTAACCAGTCATGCCAATTTATTAAATGACCATGATCAATAAACTTTTATCTAGTTTATGATTGTATATTATTTACTTATTTTTTTCACATTTATTCTTGTAAATTCACTCCCTTAGTGTGCCACTTATTATGTCAATTTCATTATTAACATAGTCGATCTCATTATAACATGAGCTTCGTTATAATTTCCTTGGTTAAGTTTATGATCATGACCTTTACATAGACATTATATCATCATATTTACTTCAAGAAATGGATTAGGACTACACAACTTTCATTGTGGTCGTTTCAAACCTTATATTATTTAACAATAAACCTTGAATTATTTAACAATACTGTTACTTCAGAGCATATTTAAGGTTTGACAAATGAAAAATATTTAACATTTTCTTATGAATAATCTTCTCATCTAGTCTAATTAATATATATATATACATTTTAGGACAGGCTTAGGAACAGTACGGGGATGACGTCATGCTGACGTCAAGCTATTTTGTCATTTTCTGTTTTTTTTTGTTTTTTTTTTCTTACAATTTTTTCTTTTTCTTTTTAAAAATGTTTTTATCTTTGTTTATCACTTAAATTTTTAGAGGTTTTAGCTTTCAAGATTATACCACTTAATTTTTTGGTTTTTTGACTTTAGTCCAAAATTTTTATAGAAACTTAAATGTACTTTACTTTTACAAAGTTGTAAGTATAATTTACTTATACAAAAGTTTTAAATTTCTATCAACTAATTTTTAGGTTTTTAACTTTAATCATTAAATCTATAGTTTTTACTTTCTATCACTTATTATGAGGTTTTTAACTTTTGCCATCGAACTATTAGTTTTCTCAACTTTGGCAGCCCAATATTTTAACCTTCTACCCCTTATAGTAAACTTTAAGCATCCAAACTTTTGGGTAACACTATACGTATGTTTGCATGATGCGCCGGCAACCTGGGGCACCGCCCGGGGATAAAATTCTTGTTATATATAAATCGAGAAGTAGTTATATAAACAAGTCAATAAGTATATATTATCATTGTGATGATAACATATTTGATGATGCATTCAAAGTTATTTCTTATATTACCGGTCTTTCTTTAGTTTTTTCTCCCCCTAAGACTGGGAATAGTTTCTTATTTTGATACGAATAAAGTGTACTCGACTAATGTATGTGTACAGTATATTAGTGGGGTGTGTTCACTTTGATGAGAGTTTCAGTACAAGCTAAAATGTATTCAAAATAACCATAAT
>CM067170.1:36967607-36978590 GCA_034093135.1 Erigeron breviscapus | reverse complement strand
CTAAAGTGCCTTTACAGTCTTCTTGTAAGCCCTTCATTAGCTTTTGCCTTTGTGCTATTCTTTTATTTATGAATATGACCTTCGTTATTTATTATAGCCTTCAACCCTCTTGAGGAGGCTCTTGATGCTTCCTCATGCCATCGTGACCTACAAAGCATTGCTCCCTCTGGATGGGTCAACGGTTTGATGAATATGGAGGTCCCAGAGCTATCTGCCTTCTTTAACTGCTCAATCTTCTGCAGTGCTATTATTGGTAGTGCATTGGATGCGAGATTGCGGGAGGCCTCTGAGGAGTCTGGGCCAACGAAGGAGCAATATGAGGGACTGATGGCAGAGAAGCATGCTTTGGAGGCAAAGGCAGCGGATTTGGAACTGGACTGTGGAGCTCTTCAATCCGAGTTGAGCACTGTAAGAACTGATGCGCAGAGGATTATTTCGGAGAAGGAGGAGGAGGTGGAGGCACTTACTGACCAAGTTCGGGAAAAGGATGCGTTGGTCAAGGAGGCACAGGATGCACTTACAGAGCAATCTGGGAAGTATGGGAGATTGATTGTTGAAGCGTCACATCGCAGCCCTACTCGCTTCTCGGAAGCGAAATGGCAGCAACCTAAGATACCTTACGTGCGTGTACCAAACCACAAGCCAAAAGCCATTGTGACCTGATACCGTAGTTACCTTCCGCGCGTGCCCTGCGGCGAAGGTCTTTGCAGGGCTGGCGTCCTCCGCGTGTCGCTGAGACATTCACCGCCGCTGGGACCGATTTCTCGCTTGCTCAAAGGATCGTTTCGCGTCCCGCGTAAGCCGAGTGGCGCGGTGAAACCTCCGCGCTCGCACGTCGTTGAAACTGGGTTGACTGGATGGCGAAATGCGGGGACCGGGCCATGGCAAAGATGCGAGATCCCGTGACGACAACAACGATCAGACTATTAGGTTCCAGTTTCCGCCGCTGCTGGTGGATGTGCCCTCGCCTTACCGAGTAGGCAGGCGGCAAAGTAGTGATTAAGGTTAGCAGATGTTGGGGGTGGCGGTCGATCGCTTGTCTTAGCTCGGGTAACGCAGAAGGGCGAATTAAAGGAAGTCGAGGAATGTTTTGGCTAGTTTCGCCAGCGGCTATTTGTGTGCGGGGCATGCTGTAGGCCCTGCTTTAGTTGGGCTGGGGGGGAGGATGAGCTTCTGTGCATCTCCATGATTTCAGCTATAAGCATGTGGGCATGTTGGGACTGACGCTGTGATAGCTAAACGACGAAAAACATTCTCCTGTTGTGTCGCACTGACTACTTTGGGTTGGAAGCAGTTGACGGCGTCTTCGTCATGGTCTCGATAATGGGCGCGTGCGTAGCAAGCACAGTGCACAGCGGACGGACAAAACACGAGGAGAGGAAAGCGGCGCTCGGGAGATCTCCCCAAATAGGGCTCCCCCCTATCCTGGCGTCCGTTCATGTCACTGCCACAGTGATTGCCCTGAGGCCAGGGCTGGACGACATGCGACGCCGTCGACCGTTGCGGGCCCGCCCCCACGCAACGATCTCTGCCAGCCCGGCCTTGGTACGCAACTGCCCGCCGCACGACTCTCATTGGCCTTTGAGTCGTGTGTCCTTCGAAGGCGCGGGAGGCCGATAGGTCTCGCTCGTTAACCAGTAGTGATGGCAGTGACAGGTGCCCGTCCATCGTCTCTCTTCTTACGTGCACGCGGCGCCGCCATAGGTCGACTCCGCCTCGCCAACTGCCACCAAACGTGCGGCCCCATTTGTCTCACTATTCCCTATCCGCCTCCACCTCTACACCTCTAACCTCTACTCTTCCATATGGAGCCCTTCACCCTAGCACTCGCCTGCTCGCTTGACGATGTGGCCCTTTCCTCAACCCGCTCAAACCTCTATTCTCATCGCTCCTTAACCATCATGACTGCGTCCCTGTCGTAATCGCAGTCATGAAAGCTCTCTATCTCTTCTCTGTTCTTGTCTCTGTTTTCTACTTCGCCCACGCCGCTCCCATCCTTTGCCCAGGATCTGGAATCGCTCATGAACACCGCCATGACACCACCCGGGAGTCGCCCACGCTCGAGGAGAAGGCAGTTGGAGGCTCGTGGCCAGCACTGGTGTCCCTGGAAATGTCTACCCTCGCTGGAGGCCGCGACATGCTCGTAACAAAGCCAACCAAGGGCCCTGGCATCCTGGCCGGCCTGCAGAAGTTTCCAGAGGATGAGCCAGGAGCGACAGGCTGTCTACTACCAAAAATGCCGGTATTCACGGCTGTCCCTTTTCGCCAGGAACTCGGGACACGTCGGACAGATGCAGCAACGGCCCGGACGGACGGTGACTGCACTCAAACTCAATCCTCTTCCCTGCGTGGACCCCGGCCACCACCTTGCTTTTCGAGCAAGCAGCAGTTCGCTGGTTGTCAACGAGTCGCCAACTATTACCTGACAACCGCTCGTGCTGGATGATGGTGCCGCCTCACTATGGTTTCCATTCTGGGAGGGCCGCAAACCCACAAGGCCTGGCTACCCAAGCCTGCCTAAGGTTATGAGCGACAAGTTACTCACTGTTGAGTCTCTACCGGCAATGGTCAACTATATCAACCCCTTGTTCCGCCAACGACTTCCAGAGCCCTAAGGACAGGGGTCTACACTCCTTTCATCAACTGGAGGTCACCCGCGTTACCCCAAAAAGCAACGCCAACCACAGCCAGCAGCGTCGAGGACAAGGTTCCAACGCATTCAAAACAACATTCGCGCTTCTCTCCAGGATCAGGTTAACCAGATGTTCAGGCACTTGCAAGGACTACCGCGGCTTTGCCAACGACAAAAACGGATCGAGCTCCACCAGGTTGCTCCAATCCTCGAGGCATTCACAACACCATTCACACCCACTCTTGGTGGACCCTGGCTCTGAGGTGCTCCGATGGTCACATGACACCTTTCGCTTGCAGCCTTCGACCCCGGTTTGGCTCCACCACATGATGGTTGACGTCTCTTCGGCTCTGTGGCAGGGAATCAACCCCAACTCCTCGGACGCATCTGTCAACTGCTCCCACGATACCTGGACTATCCTGCTGGCAAGGTGCAGAATGCCGACATCTCCATTGACTCCGGTTCCACGGAAACACCAACGGCGACTTCTGGATACCAACAGGTCCGGGACTGGAGGTCTCAAGTACACCTACCCTGGAATTCGCCAAAGCGAGGGATAGCACCAGGGCTATTCAGAGTGCCATCAACAACTGACCGGTCCTGCGGCCAATGCCACGCTGGATCAGCCAGAGTATGTGGCGCCAGGCCCCAGACTTACAACGAGGGTGATTTCAACGAGAGGGCACAGCGTGTTGTGGAAGGGACAACTGTCACCGGCCACCGCAGCTGCTACTTTCGTTCCGGCTTCGATGCCTGTTGCTGGTGCCCTTTTCAGCTTGGGATTCGTCTTTGGTAACGATGGCTCTGAGTCCAGCGAGGGCTCTACCACTTCTGCTTCCCAGCGATTCTGTCTCCACTGCTCCCGCAGTAAGACTCCCTAGGCTTCTCCGGTCAGCTCTCGCTCGTCGACGCTGCAACGGCACCTCTCCTGCGTTCCCCACCAGCATCTCTGCCACTCTGAGGACTAACTCTACTCCTCTTCGTGCCACAACGGTAGCTCTTTACCAGTATCTTGCAAATCGAGACTCCTCGCTACGCGCTCCATCGGCTCCTACGTGTCCTTCGTCTTCCACGGCGATCCCTAGACACCCAATCCCGCTGAACCTGGTCTGAGACAAGAAACCTCAATTGGCCCCGCCGTATCCTCCCCATCCCGCTGACCGAGAAGAACATCATCGTCCGAGGTGTCCTCTTACCCGTACCCTCGTCACGAGACAACCATGGCACATTCCGGAATCTTACCCGAGGCTCTGTCGCCACTACCTGCAGCAAATCTCACTGGCGCGTTGTTGGTCCCCAGGGGCCAAGAAATCGACTCCCCACTATTCCTGCTTCAGGCTCAGGTCTACGGTTCACCAGCTGCCAAGGCGAAGTCCGGGATGAGGATCCCTCAGGTCCCGAGGTTGGTGCCATCTCATCAAGGCAACTGAAGGTAATGAGCCCTCCCTTGAAAGCGTTTCCTTTGCCGATGCATTGCAGATGCTATGTTTTGATTCTTATGTTTTTTGATGTATTCAAAGATTGGGGGAATTATTTTCCCAATTGGTTCTGTTTGCCGCGAGTCGAACAGCGATAGAGAGGCTCCGGGGGGTGGAGGCGTTTGCGTGACAACCTACCACGCCGGGATCGCGTGCTTCACCATTTTCCACTTTTGGAGTACACACGAAAACTACTATAGACATGATCTGACTGTTTACTTCACTAGGTCTCCCCACTTTCGGCTGCCCCGAAAAAGATGCCTCTGCCGAAGCGGAGTCTCCCTCCACTACTAAGGGAGCGCGCGTAGCGCATATGGCATTTTCTATTTGCACACGATTTCCTTTCCGCACTTCCACGACATACGCACACCCATTGGACATCCGAACCGCTCGGAATAAAAACAGCTTCCACGGTCGCTTTGCGTTGGTCTCAACTTACTCTCTAATCTAAGTGGAAAGGATCTCTGTGGACTCTAATCACTGCCACAAGGTTTAACTCGCACTTTTGTCTTCACGATGGTGACCGTTTTGGGTGGTGCCGACGATCTAGCTGACGGTTAAGCGATTGTTGGTGCGACGAATTATTCATCGACCCTTGCCGCGTCTTCGGTTTTTCTCTGGGTAGATAACCGTTACATGGAGACGTCGGGATCTGCTTGTACATAGGTCACTGTTTTGTCTGCTGTGTATTCTTGTTATTCCAGGAGGTACGGGAGACATGTATTGCGCCTTTTGGGGCGTGTCCTGTTTATAACTTGTAGAAACATATTACTGAATTCGTCTCTTTCACGGAGCCACCTTGCACCCTGCGGGACGAGATCTTCGTGTTCTTCTTGTCGACGGAATGTACGAAGAGAGACTTGGACTAGTCCAGCTGTTGATAAAGGTACACAAAGTACGGACATGGCACATACGGCGAACACAGTGCTGACATAGCTGATCGTTACGAACTTTTGACCTCTTTGGTCAGCGATGTGACTGCATAATCACCTCACAAACATCCCAGATCTGTAGATACAAGAATCGCCATGCGGCAGTGACTCGTCGATGGAGCTTAAGGATCTGCATATGCTCAGTCAGATATAACTCAACCCGCAGAGAGGAGTCTGCATGCAGCAGTACTGGCAAGAGATCCTCCCAACAACTGATGTCGCTGCTTGTGAGTATATAACCAAAGTCTCTGTTCGAGCTCTCCCTTCATCGCATTTCCCTTCCAAACCCGACTCCTCAACGCCCATCCACCCATCAAAGAACCCATCCACATTCCAACGACACTCCCCATCCCCCAACCCCCCAACCCACGTCCTCCCGGCACCTCCGACGTCGACTCCTCCCACCATTGCTCGCACCTACCAACAACCTCACAAAAACAATACGGCCCCATCTTCGCCCGCGACATGGTCCGCACCGCATCACACCACGGCGGCTCCCAAACCCTCACCATGACCTCTGCAACGGCGACCTCTTCGAGAAATTCGTCGCCGGCGCCCTGCACCAAGTCCGACAACCTCCCCGGCACCGGCACTTCAACGCGCATCCCCCGGAGCCGACGGAGTTGGCGCATAACGTTGTGATGCCTGCGTTAGGATCCCGACTCACGATCCGGAGGATGTTCCGAGCAGATGATCGATATCGCGGGGCAATGCTGATGGACAGTGTAGCGTTTGGGGGCGGGGCCGGAGTACGAGATTGAAGTTTCAGACGCTTTCACACGACTAACGCTGGATAACATGCGCGCTGTTGCTCTTGAATACAGGTTCAAACAGTTTCTACCCGGAGGACATGCCCCTTTTTTGACGAACGCTCGATGCGCTGTTGAAGTGGAAGGCGGGGGGGGCGACGGAGCTTGAGACGAGCGTTAGGCGGTGGGAGGCAGGGAAGTTACGATGATGATATAAGTATTGTTGGAAAGCTTGCATGAGATTGTGAGGGAGAGGAGGCGAGGGGCCGCGGGGGGAGGTGGGGGATTGGTTGGATGTCATTTGGGGGCGAGGAGTAGGAGGGGATTGGGGCGGAATGGAGGGACGAGCTTGGTTAGATTGAGAGTAAGGTACTCGATTGGAGATTAGGGTGGTTTGAGTGAGGTTGCTGATGAGTTGTTCGTATATGGATAAATCTGGTTATGGTCTAGCTTCATGATTGTTGTTTATACTCGTGAGTGCTGATCTTCACGGTTGCTGGCATGACACGACGGATGGTCAGTAGAATCTCCGAGAATCACAACAGGTCCACTGAAATATTCCAAGGGCTCCTCAGTTTTCTCCGTTCCTCATGATTGCTGAAGAATCCTCCGTGTCTACATCTCGGATCAAGCCGAAGTCGACGAAATCTAGGCAACGGACTCTGGACATCAAAGCACATCGACAAGACTGAAGTATATTGAAGCGGTTCTGAGAGAAACAATTCGTAGTCAATCCCACCGTCAAAGCCTCGCGCCGCCCACACAAATCAGGCAACGACGAACTCATCGGCGGCGGCAAATACCGTATCGCTCCAAGATTGTAGCGTCTTGGGCGTCGCAAGCATTGGCATCGCGTCCGGTGGTTGGGGCGGAAGACGCAAACGAAAATTCAGACCTGAAGAGAATGCTCAACGGAGGGTTCGAAGCTCTTCACCGACCAGGGGAAGCCTTTGGACATGGAGTGCGAGCGTGCATCGGTCGGGGTTTTGCGTGGCAGAAGCAGTCGATGTGGGGCGCTGATGTTGCTAAAGAATTCAGGTTGAGATGGCAGATCCATCGTACGAGTTGAGATCCGGCAGACTTTGACGATCAAACCGGTTGGGGATTCCGTATGAAGGTCCGGCTGAGGCAGGAAGTCTTCTTTACTGGGTGGTCACTTATGAGCCTGGATGGTAGAGGGAAAAGGAAATTCCTCAAGCCACAGCCACAAGCCAAAGCTGGCTGGCACCTTGTAAATCTTCTACGGCTCGACACCAAGGAACGTCATGTAAGACGTCGCCGAAAAGTGTCAGGCCGCCGCAGGCCTCTCACGGATATGCCGCGACAGTGGAAAAACTCGACTCTGCAAACAGGAACATGTCCTACT
Organism: Erigeron breviscapus; assembly: GCA_034093135.1. Classification (NCBI taxonomy): domain Eukaryota; kingdom Viridiplantae; phylum Streptophyta; class Magnoliopsida; order Asterales; family Asteraceae; genus Erigeron; species Erigeron breviscapus. Next base: position 36,971,433 of record CM067170.1, on the reverse strand, counting down.
GAAAGCCAAGTGTGTTCATCACGCCTTTCTATGAGGGCCAGCCTCCAGGGAAACGGACGAAATTTGTCCACCATGGGGAGAGCATTCAAGACAAAGAAGGACTCCGCATCGTGAGTGTCCAGTATGCTATCTTCGGCTGCGGAAACCCCTGCTGGGTGTTGTGTGAGCGCTACATCGCATCCCAAATGGTCGCGCTTCTTGAATCGGCAGGTGCGGCAAGTTCTGTTGTCCCACAGGATTTGCGAAAGGCAAGCAGGCGACATCGTGGGCGCGTTGATGCGTTCTGGAGCCAGTTGTGGGCTGCCCTACGACAGAAGAGGTGGCTAGGGTGAGTCGAAGTGCGCAAGGACGAGCTGCAAGTTGAGGTACGGTGGATCGTCTTGAGATGGCTGGGCGGAAAAGAAAGATTGACTCTTGGGACTGTTGCGCCCAACATTTCACGGTATGCAGATACATCTGTCTGCGCCTAGGAAGATTGATGATGGACGTGGAGCTCCGGGGAGATTGACATACCAGGCTGGTGATTACCTGTCGTAATGCCGGACGAACCACGAAACAAAGTGAGACGTGTCCTTCAGAGGTTCGACATGCCTGTGGATGCTCTAGTGTGAAATTGGACAGCGGACGGAAGAAGAGTTCTTGTGAGGACGTCCTTCTTCCCCCCCCAACAGCAGAGACGTCTGTGACTGCAAGCCACTGACCGGAGCGAAGGACGCATTCAGCATCATCGCAGCATACTAGAGATCGGCACGCCCATCTCGCGCAAGCAATCTGCTCCTCGCTCTTCAAACAACTGCTATGACGCGAAAGCAGAATCGAAGTATCGCAGGAACAGTCTTCTCCGAACCGCAGTCTCTTGTCGAACGTGACAGCATCATCGACCTCCTGGAGCAGTTCAGTAAGCTGTAACCGCTCTTTCGCCGCCTCATCGACATGCTCCAAACCGATGACCCCCCGTCAGTACTCAATCGCGTACTTCGCCATGGCATCACCCGCAAACACCGTCACCATTCTCTACGATGTCCCCAATGCACCATCGACGTACAACCACCTCCGGATGGTCCACGGCCGTTCGCTTCCATGTTACCTAGCCGACATGGCCAGTCGGCGGGCAAATCCAATGCTTACATCTCCGTAGCCCACAACATCCAGTTCCGGCTTCTTGTCGATCCAGCACGCCAATCATCATTGATATTGCGCCGCAAAGGTCTGGCCCAATGCGCGCTTTAATGCAAGAGCGCGCGGCCATCGCAACAGAAAGCTCAACCCCCAAACCTCGCAAGGGGCACAACGTGCTTACTCCGGCTGTCGTAAATAGAGAAAAGACTACATCTGCGACTTTTTGGGCATAGTAGAGCGTTGGAAGCGTGGGAAGCTGTGCCGTCTTGTGACTCTGCGGCCATGCTTTTCGCACCATCTGAATGAGCGGCTGGTACAAGTATGTGGCAAGAGGTTGAGGTTGGAGGCAGACAGGAGCGCAGAGAGGAGCTTGGCGCTTTCAGGAGTGGGTGCGAAAGATCTTCCCTGTGTGAAGTGCGATGCAGCTTGCGAAGAGCGTTGAATGAGGTGCTGCGCAGAGTGTGCTGGCAGTACAGGGAGTTGGTGGAGGAAGCGGAGGGGGGCGTGGGTGGAAGCCGAAGGCGGATAGGTAATGAGTGAGCGACGTCTTTGGGGAGTGGCGAGGTGATCTCGCGATTGGCAAAAACCGTCGGGCTTTGATTTTGTTCCCGATCCATATTGAATGTCGTTATGACCCCTGTACGCTATATTGAAGAATAATAGGCATATTCCTAGCCTTGGACGATGTATAGTTCGTTGCGATATTGTTAAGCAAATTGGCAAAACCACACTCCACAGTTCACGATTCCTGCTACCTCCGTTGCGTAGAGATCCAAATTGAAGCCTACCGCGCTCGTCCCGCTCCGTCCCTCGGTTTTTGCGATTCAAGCTCGCCACCGCCGCGCACACTCTGCCTTGGCTTGCTCGTTGCAAAGCAAGTTTTCTGGGTCAGCGTTCGTAAGCGTAGAAATCCGCGCGGCTCGGAGCACAAACTCCGGAACGATTGATCCGCATTGTGCCTCAGTGATGAAGTATGGAACTTGATGCTGCATTCTACCACCGCCCAGTGGCGGCTTGCGTGTGAGACCTCCAGGGATCCTGGTGAGCTTGTTGTTGGCTATGTTTGGGTTGGCCCCTCGGATTTTCAAAGCAGACGTCACCTTGTCAATGTTGCTCTGTCAAGAATTGCAGCCCACGGTTAGTGTTCGGTCGGAAATTCACTGCGAGCAAGCCGATACAAAGGATTTTCCGCGCACAAACCCCCCCCCAACATTGCGGCAGAAGTGGAGCGCCGTACCAAAGGCACGATACGCAGTTGTAGGAAGTCGATCGCGGGGCTGAGCGATCACGCATTAGATCGAAACTCCGTATCTGCTTCGTTTATGGCGAGATACATATGCAATAGGCGAATCTCCTTGTGCTGCCAGTGCGGTCTGCGCCGCGTTCGAGAAGCATTCCTACTACCGCGCGAAGGCCAATTGAGGCTGTCGTTGCAGCACAACTCAGGTCCGCTCTGAATCTAGACTAGTTCGCAGCCTGTCCATGATGTCAGCTCTAAGAGGAAAACACGCACGCACCGCCGTTGCTATCGAGTAACGCGGGGACTGACGACCGCAGCGGGGTGGAGGGGAGGGACTGAATAACGCATCTGAAACCACGTCGGATCGGCACGGGCAGCCAGTAGAAGCTTTCACAGGATCGTGATGGGTGCCACACTCTACTGCCATTGCAAGTGGAGACATCATGCTTGTAGGCATATTTGGATCGGCTCCATTCTGAAGAGGAACGAAACAATGGCCTCGATCAGGTCCTGACACGCACGCATAGTGCAAGGTGTCCAACCTTTCTGGGACCAAGACGAAGTTGACATGTGTCCGCCTGTTGCTCGGTAGAAAATTGGTTCCCAGCTTTGATAGCAAGTGCTATGCCGATGGTTCGATTGGACTCCGTAGACGACATCTCGGGACCAAGATTATCCACGCGCCCATACTACGAGGCTAACGTGGAATGCGAATTGGGTACTTGGTGGCATTCAGAAGTGTAGTGCAAGTGGCCAGGGCAACGGTACATTCTTCCACCAGTAATCGCTGTTGAAGCGAATTCCTGTACCGAAAACGGCTCAGGTTCCATTACGCGAACTTGTGCAGATTCCGACAACTGCTGACATGCGGGGCCAGTAGATCGTAGAATATGGAGTTAGCGGGGAAAGTCTGCCGAACACACGGAGGGACATGTCCTGGCAAGAGACGCTTGGGCATCAGCAAAAGAGGCCTCACTCTCTCGGGACCACGTCTGCTCATCTATCGTACACGCATGAAGTAGTCTCTCGCTGACTGGTGCACAAGAAGTACCCAATTTGTTGCACGCCAACCATAGGCTCCCAAAGCTGATGTCAGTCTAGACAACTTGCGTTGCTAATACTGTCAGGCACTGCCATGTGACCACTGTCGGCAAATCGCCAATCGACAACGGCAGCTGACCGCTAGAGTCACCATGTGCAAGAGTGTTATGATCGAGTCTAGTTGCAAATGGGATTGCGCCGGATAGCATGCGGCCATAAGTGCTGGGAGTGCGGTCGGTAGTTCTTGCCGCCTTGTCATCAACTCAGCTGGTCCTTTTACTTAAACGCTCGATCAGTGCGTAAACCAATCCAAAGAAAGTCCCTTTCAGCTTTCGCAAGAAGCTGAGATTGAACACGCGAGCAGAATGCGGTCGTTCGATCAAGCGCTCGGAGAGTCTTCATTGTCAGGACGCGAATTTATCGAAT
>CM067170.1:36925837-36966607 GCA_034093135.1 Erigeron breviscapus | reverse complement strand
AATTTCAATGTCTCCTTTCATAACATGATCACGAATGAATGATACCTGATGTCAATATGCTTTGTCTTAGAGTGCATCACTGGGTTGTGAGATATAGCAATTGCACTGGTGTTGTCACAAAAGATTGGGGTCCTTGTATACTTTTGACCATAATCTAGTAACTGGTTCTTGATCCAGAGAATCTGGGCACAACAACTGGCCGCAGAAATGTACTCTGCCTCAGCAGTGGACATAGAGACTGATGTCTGCTTCTTGCTGGTCCAACTCACCAGTTTTCCTCCAAGGAAATGACAACCACCAGTTGTGGATTTTCTATCAATCTTACAACATGCATGATCAGAATCTGAATAACCCATTAGATCTAACCCTGAGCCTTTGGGATACCAAAGACCAAGGCTAGGACACCCTTTCAGGTATCTGAAGATGCGCTTAACAGCATGCAAATGTGATTCTTTTGGGTTAGCCTGAAATCTGGCACATAGACATGTTGCAAACATTATTATCTGGTCGACTGGCAGTTAAATACATCAGTGAACCAACCATACCACGATATTCAGTGGTGTTCACTGGTTTGCCAGTTGGGCCAGAGTCCAAATTTAAAGGTGCTGCAATAGGTGTGTTTTTCGATGGGATTGAATCATATTTGTATTTTCTTAACAAATCTCTTACAATAAAAATGATTATCTTCTCTCTATTATTCTTTCTATTGTTATCGTATATTACTTTGCTATTAGGTCGGTGTTTCACAACATTTGTAAATTTTTTGTCAATTTAGCATTACTCATCATAGAATAGTTAATTAACTTTCGAATAGAAAAATTGTTTCGAATAAAGATATAAGTTTAATTAACTTAAACATAAAAATAGTAAAATCAAGCCGTTCTAAAAAAAAAGAAGTAAAATCAATCAAAATCGAATAAATTGGGATTTCAAATAATAATAAACCCTAATATAGCAAAAAACCTGAAAATAGAGAGGATGACAAGCAGAGGGGAAAGTTCGAACTACAGAAATCCATGTCTGACAATGCATCAGCCATGGGCTTCTTTACTTGTTTATGGCATCAAACGCATTGAAGGCTGATCTTGGCCATCCCCTATTACTGGTAGTTATTTCAATTCACTATATTAATAATACTTTTTATCTTATTATTATTTTTTTTTCCACTTTCTTAATCCCAAATTATTTACATTTTTACCATGATTTACCTTCTGTTAACTGATAATGGGTCGGTTTTTGTTGGAAAGTAAGTTATCAATATCACACAAGAATAGAAGTAATGAAGTACAAATATTACTTTAGAAACAGTTTTTTGGAGCAAATTTGTTTTTGTTATGTATATTTTGATAAGTATTATAACATCAAAGTTAGATAAATAAGTACGTGTTTCCGATTAGGGAATAAGGTCTTCGGTTGTATTAGACTGCGAAAGTTGTCAGATGAATTTGTTCTTTGCCTCTCTACGTCTGTCGCTGCCGACACAAGGGAACGTGCGTAATCATATACACGAGAAGATTTTGTAGATTATTATAGATATTGTTGTGGCCATCCTATTATTGTTGTCTGCCTTCCATTATACTTTACAAAGATAATAGTTCTGTGACGTAAATCGTTGAGATGAATAATCTGATCGTTCTGTTTTTTGCTAAAAGCGATCTTTGTGTTTGTTTGATGATTTATGTGTATGCAAGGTGAATAATCTTTTTCTTATGTTTCTTTTGCTGTTAACTGACCATGTCCCTGTGATGATGTTCTCGAATTTCTGTTAAAAGTCAAGTATTTGCTCTTGATTTTTGTTTGTGTAAACTTTTTGAAGGCCGACTTTGGATTCATGCTGCCGGTAAGGTCCCGGATCCTGAAACTATCAAAGCAATGGAGGACTTTTACAAACAAATATATGCATTAGATGGGGTTACTGATCTCAAGTTTCCAGAACATTACCCTGTTTCAAGGCTATTAGGTGATATACTCATTCTGTTTTCTTATCCTTTTTAAGCTCTATATATGCTTGCTCTCGTGATCTTTACAATCCAACTTCATCTTGTATTTTGATGAACAGTGTACTTATATCCAATGTATTCACTTTCATATCTTGTTGGTTACAGACTTACTTTTTATGCAGGTTGTGTTGAAGTGGTTGGGTGCGTGAAAGGTGAAGAGCTTGCATCATGGGAGGATGTTCCTCAAGGGGTATGCTTTTGAACTTCTACTCTGCACCTCAAATGTCTGCTGCTGACTTTTTGGTGTCAAATGATAAACTTTTGTATTTGCTTAGATGTATTAGATCTTAATTCTGAAGTTCTCTTTGCAGGTGAGGCTAGAATCACTAACAGCTTTTTGTTGGTTATGCGAGCAACCACAGGTTTGTTAATGCTTATTCATTTTCAGTTTACTAAGTTTTCTGCGTAACTTTTGGGTTGTTTGGTTCTGTAAACACCCTCCCTTATCATCATTTATTTTGATAAGTAATTTGTTTATATATTTATGCAGAAATTGGTTGTACCATTTGAAATGCGTGGATATCAAGGAGTATATAACTTGGAAAGAAGGGTAAGCAGGGAATTTTATCATTAACACCAAATAAATCTATGCTCTGCAATGCTGTAGACCAACCTTCAAAGTATTCCTTTTTGTATGGATCAAACTTGATGACGCTTCATCTCTGGCGGGTCAAACGGGCAAATTTAGATGATTAGTTTGGAAGGAAATGGGTCAAATGGGTTGGCCAGTTAAAAGGATCAAAACTCTTCCAAAATGCATTCCTAACGCATTAAACCTTCTATATCATTTCCTTCAAAAATCTCTTTTCAATGAAACCTAGTTGATGAAGTAGTCAATCTGATCCAAACCTGTTTGACCCGTTACCCGACCTGCCTTAGTTTGGCACCTTTAGTAAGCAGCTATGAGTTGTTGAAATGTCTTGTCAGATTCCAATATTCCAGTATATCAGTTCACTGGGTTGTCCTTATTCTTTTTATATTTTGTTGTTTTCTTTTTGTAATCTGTTTTTCGTATAGGTTCTTGAAGGAGCTCTTAGAGGTCTTTCTCCAGTTGAAGCACCATTGGCGGTTAAGTTTCCACTGCCAGACCCACGAAACCTGTTATCTTTAAAGCCAGGGTCACTGGTAAATGGGCTTAACAAAGGCTCAAACAAATCTAAAACAGATGAGGGTTCATCTCCGACCCTTAAGGCAGCCATAGAAGGTGCAAGAGCTGCTGCCACACAGTTCTCGAAGAAGCCCAATGGCCCACACAGTTCTCAAAACAGATGAGAGTTCATCTCCAACCCTTAAGGCAGCCAGAAGGTGCAAGAGTTGCTGCCACACTGTTCTCAAAGAAGCCCAATGGGCCACCTACATCAGCTTTCGGAGGACAAGGTTCAAGAACTAGGAGCAACACTAGAGAAGGTGTTCAGAGATTCGATACCAAGTCTGACCAATGCTGGTGAGAATTCTGTTTGTATTTGTAACATTTTAGGCTATTTTTTAATGTATTATCGTGAATAATGAATAATGTGTTACATATAGTTTGTGTTTATTCGTAAATTTAGAAGTTTTAGTGATGGTTCCATGTATTATACAGCTGTATATTTTGTTCAACTGTGAGTAGGTAGTGTGATTTCCGTTAGAATTGTTGGCTTGCGTGATCTGATGCTTGTTTTTCCTTTTCTTACCTTTTCTTTCGATCTTGTTTGTACGCGTTGCATTCTTGAGTAATGAAAAGAAAATGAAAAGGAAGATAGCAATTTAGTTCTATTTTCAAGCTGTTAGAAACAGGAAGAGAGAGATGGTTCCATAAGAATCATTCTGTATTGAGATGGAAAACGTTAAAAATAAAAGAGTCCATAGTGTTATTTTGTTACTTCAAATTTCAAAAGGCAAAGTAAACGAGTATTGCACCATCAAATATTTCTTATTACATGTTACCATCCCGATCATGCTTTTTAGTCCAATTATGTGGGAATGGATCATTATGTTTAGACACATAAAATCCATCTTCTTTTACCAGCCAAGCACAATACTCACGACCTAATCTGGATATGTTACACCAACTAAAAACATCATGGTCGTATATATTAAATGTTCTGTTCAACGAATTATACATAAATTCGCCTACAAAATGTTGCGACCATGTTTTTTGGCAAAAACTCCATGTGAAATTTTGATTGTAAGAAAGCTCGTGATTTCCAAGATCCTTATTTGGATGTTCTTCTCTTACATGTACGGTAACATTGTTATACTCGTCCTGTATACCATTAATAACAAACATCCTCCATCTTCTGACAAAGAAACAATCAGAAGTCGAAGGAGAAACGAAGAACGCAAAAACCATTAAGAGAATACACAAAAATGTTATTGGAGTATTCATGTTTGATTTATCTGTTAGTCTGTATAGTCTGTTACGAAGTGTTTAATGTCTATTTATATATGTAGGTAGACTAGGAGTAGTGGTATTTTGAATTCGCTGATATTTCTTTTTAAATGCATATCAAATATCAATTACTCAGATAATATTAGCACATTAAAAACATAGATCTGCTTCATAAAATGAGCAGAAACCGATTGTAAAGAACTGTATTTTGGTCTTATTACTTTACTAAATAGGAATTACTTCTAATTAACCATCTAAGGTTTATCAGTATCGATAACCACATCAATTATCAAACCAAAAACATATCAACGTATATGGTTACATACTTAAATATATATATATATATATATGGTTACATACTTTAATAGTCGATCATCAGACCATGCATTTGTATATCTAATTAATTTACTCTTCTTTTTAACCATATATATATCAACTTAGCTTGGGACGAAAGAGTACTTTAATTTTAATCAAGTTAACTAGTTAGGTTTCTTCCTAAGGGGTCTTAGCAACACTATACCCATCTACACATGGGAGAGCAAACCATTTAGGGCGTTGCCAGGATTCAAACCGTGAACGCATCAAAGTGGGGGGATGTTAGTCATTTATCTGTTCTCGCTTTAAAGAAAACAGATGTATAGTAAAAGTGAACAATAGTTAATGATCTTAATTAAACATTGCATGATTCTTGATCAATTAATTAAGCGCAGATGGGAAAGAAAATGATGATATGCCAAAGTTAATACTCTTATTTAACAATATTATTACATATTTGTAGACGACATCTTTTGCTGTAGATAAATCATACTTATATCAAACCGATGTACGTACTTATTATATATGTTTAACTTATTTGGCACTCGTCTCTGAAGTAGTCCCAAAAGATGACTGCAGGGCCGGCATCATCCATCACGGCTGCAGGTTGGATGGGTGGCCATGATGTGGAGGTTTTCCTCCGTGATGTGGTGGTTTTCCTCCGTGATATGGTGGCTTATAATGTGCAGCTTCAGTGTCAATCTCATCTGTCGGCGGGTGGTTACCATGGGGAGGCTTATGCACGGGTGGAAGGTCGTGATGAGGTGGCTTATGCACCGGTGGAAGGTCGTGATGAGGTGGTTTCTTCCCTCCCTTATATGGTGGCTTTTTCACATGATCTTCAGTCTCGACTTCATCTGGTGGAGGGTGGCCATGATGCGGTGGTCGTGGTGGCTTATGCGTAGGTGGACGACTGCCATAATGTGGTGGTTTTTTAGTAGTTTCAAGGTTTAAGGTATTAGGTGCATCATCGTAGTTTTGGTTGGCAAATGTAGTGGTGACAAAGATTAGTAGTAGTGTGCATAAAAGAAAGAGCAAGGAGGGTTTAGTATGCATGGTTTATTGTGTGATTATGAACATATATTGATCAGACTCGTCTATTTATAGACGATCTCCACGTTGCATTTTCTTATATATTTTCTCATATTGAATGTTTTAAATTATCTAATTTTTTTTTAAAACTTAAACTATAAATATCTTTGTTTGTTTTATTTAGTAGGTTATGAATATTGATGAGATTCTCTCAAGTTAAACAACTTTATAGAAGTTGGAAGGATCTTAACCCTTGAATTAAAATCAAAAGGTCAAGATTCAAACTTGATATTTGAATCTTGACCATTCATTTTAATCCAAGGGCTAAAAATTATGCAACTTCACCTCTAAAGTTATCTCAACTTTAGTTAGTGTTATTATTATGAATATTATATCAATGAAAAATATATAAAAACTCAATCCGTCCATATATTTTATATGAAGTATTATATAATACAAACAACAATTTACGGTAAAGTTGAATGCATAACAAGTCTAAATTGAACATTTGATATAGAACGAAGGAAGTAATGATGTGTCTCTATATATGATCAATAGATCACACTGAGATTCAATATTGTACTACAACATTAATATTCTTTTTACATTTGCGACATATTTCTACCTAACACTTGAATGATCCACTTCACAACAAGTTAATATATTTCTACCATGTTCTATCGAAATACAACTACTTTTTCCACGTACTTGACTAATCTTACTAGCTCAAAACACGTATCCACAACAAATCTCAACTTTTTGAATTTAGATTTGATTACTTACCTTTTCATTGTTAAGATTATCATAAGTATTTCACTCAATGTTTCAAAAAATCTTATCCCAACCTTATCTAGATTTTTAATCATTGTTCTATTTAGGTGTTCTTTGAATAATAAAAAGTTAATCTAAAGTAGTATAATACTAGCATAATATCCGTATAAGCGTGTTGAGATAAATATTTTAAATAATATCGACATTTGGCTTTTTACTTAAGAGACATGTGTCTCTGAGGATTATGGACCTAGTCCGAGCAAAAAAAGGGCTCCCAAGCTAAATGTAACAAATTATATTAAATAAACTAACAATCAAAAATTAAACTGTGAGACGATTAATAATTTAATAAATAAATCTGAATTTTAAAATTAACAATCTATTAAATAAGTAAAATCTAAAATCTAAATCTAAAACATAAATAAAATTTCAATATGTTCAAAATAATATAAAAAATCTTTAAAAAACGATAAGCAACAAACTGCTATGCTATTTTTTTCTTAAATAATATATGAGAAAAAGTGAATATGTGGTTGTCAGGTATCTAAGCTTAGGTATAAAACACCTCACATACTAATTTTTTTATTATTTTTTGTATAATGAATAAATGATTGGGCTCTATGTTTTTATGAATTAAAAAATTAAGATGTGAGGGTTTTATACCTAAGCTTAGATACATGACAACCACATATTCACATTCCTCCTAATATATACATGTATTGTTTACAATAAATGAGAAAAATGACTACTTACGTTGTCAAAAAAAAAAAGGTAGACAATGAAGTGACAATGTCACGGCGGCTTGACTGCCCAGTTCTGAGATAACGTACTGAATAACCTTTTTTCTATCCACAAAAGTATGTAAGTAGCTTTTGTATGCGGGTTAAATTATATGCTTTAATTTTAGATTATTGTTAAATTTATAATGGACTTAGTTAATTACATATACGAATACATAACTTTTAATATATATAATATATATATAACATTAAAAAAAAAAATCGGACCCCCTTAAAAATCGGGTCTCGGTCGGTCGGCCACCATCTAAGCCGGCCTTGTATAGGCCATACAGGAAGTATGGTATTTTTGTCATTTTCTGCTTTACGGGCATATACTACTATACGGGAACAATACGGGTGTTTATGCCGAATTGGTGGTGTCCCAATAGACTTTCCCTTTATGAACCTATCTAGCTTGGGACGAACGGCAGAGTACTTTAATTTCAATCAAGTTAAGTAACGTACATGAAAGATTATAAAGACCAACATATATGATGTAGTATAAGTGAACAATTAATGATCTTAATTAAACATTGCATAATTCTTGATCAATTAAGCGCATACCAAAAAGATTTTTAAGGTAGAAATTAACCACATGTATATATTGAGGTGCAAATGGGAAAGAGAATGATGATATGCCAAAGTTAATACTCTTATTTAGCAATATTAATATTATTACATATTTGTAGACGACATCTTTTTTGCTATATACAGATAAAGCATATATCAAACCGATGTACGTACTTATTATGTTTAACTTATATGGCACTCATCTCTTGGTAGTCACAAAAGATGACATGGCAGCTGGCATCATCAAGGCTCACTATCCTGCGGGTGGCCATGATGTGGTGGTTTTCCTCCGTGATGTGGTGGTTTTCCTCCGTGATATGGTGGCTTATAATGTGCAGCTTCAGTGTCAATCTCATCTGTCGGCGGGTGGTTACCATGGGGAGGCTTATGCACGGGTGGAAGGTCGTGATGAGGTGGCTTATGCACCGGTGGAAGGTCGTGATGAGGTGGTTTCTTCCCTCCCTTATATGGTGGCTTTTTCACATGATCTTCAGTCTCGACTTCATCTGGTGGAGGGTGGCCATGATGCGGTGGTCGTGGTGGCTTATGCGTAGGTGGACGACTGCCATAATGTGGTGGTTTTTTAGTAGTTTCAAGGTTTAAGGTATTAGGTGCATCATCGTAGTTTTGGTTGGCAAATGTAGTGGTGACAAAGATTAGTAGTAGTGTGCATAAAAGAAAGAGCAAGGAGGGTTTAGTATGCATGGTTTATTGTGTGATTATGAACATATATTGATCAGACTCGTCTATTTATAGACGATCTCCACGTTGCATTTTCTTATATATTTTCTCATATTGAATGTTTTAAATTATCTAATTTTTTTCCTCCAACTTAACTATAAATCTCTTTGTTTGTGTTATTTAGGCCGGTGCTTATAAGGGGGAGCTTCTTGGAGCTTCTTGTCTGCCAACTCATCATCACATCACCCAGGACTCTACTCAGGACACTCACTGTCTATAAAGAAAAGCTTCTTGGAACTTCTTTCCACATCATCAATTATTTTATAATTTATCTCACACACACAAATACACATATATATACACTACACATATATAAAACAAAAAAAAATTGCGACCCCACCTCTCAGCGTCTTCCATATTCTCCAGAGACTCTTGCTTGAAGACTCTCATCAAGGACACCCACTGCCAATAAGCGTCCCACGTCCCTAACCTCAAAGACGCTCGCCTAGGACTACTATAAGCACCACCCTTAGTAGGTTATGAATATTATATCAATAAAAAGTATATCCAAAACCCAATCCGTCTATATATTTTATATGAAGTATTATATAATACAAACAATAAATTTTACGGTCAAAGTTGAATGCATAACAAGTCTAAATTGAACATTTGATATAGAACGAACGAAGTAATGATGTGTCTCTATACATGATCAATAGATCACACTGAGATTCAATATTGTACTACAACATTAATATTCTTTTTACATTTGCGACATATTTCTACCTAACACTTGAATGATCCACTTCACAACAAGTTAATATATTTCTACCATGTTCTATCGAAATACAACTACTTTTTCCACGTACTTGACTAATCTTACTAGCTCAAAACACGTATCCACAACAAATCTCAACTTTTTGAATTTAGATTTGATTACTTACCTTTTCATTGTTAAGATTATCATAAGTATTTCACTCAATGTTTCAAAAAATCTTATCCCAACCTTATCTAGATTTTTAATCATTGTTCTATTTAGGTGTTCTTTGAATAATAAAAATGTTAATCTAAAGTAGTATAATACTAGCATAATATCCGTATAAGTGTGTTGAGATAAATATTTTAAATAATATCGACATTTGGCTTTTTACTTAAGAGACATGTGTCTAGTAAGTTATTATAGTATATAAACTAGATTTTAGACCCGTGTCCAACACTGGACACGGGGCTTACGATATTATCAATATTAGATCTTCATACATTTAAGTTATAAAAGCTTATAATTTTAAAATATATGGTTCCAAGTGTTATACTTTGCAAGTTGTAGTACAATAATCACAAGTTCGTCACTGTCATTATTAGCTGAGACATATTGATGAAATTGTTTGTCGTAGTCAAGTCACATGCTACAATAATTCCTATTATAGAACTTTTTGAAACCAGTTGTACTCAGAATAAAATATAAACAAACTTGTGATTGTACTTGACATTCAAATATATGTCTTTGATCATGATGCGGACTCATAACACGAATAGGTTTATTTTCAATCAACTGTCCTATGATAATTAGATAACAATTATGATTGTTTTCATATTCTTTGATAACAATTAGGAGTCTTGATTTGAGTGACAATTGTAACTTTAAACATTAATACGCAAAACTAATATATGAAAAGAAGAAAATTTTGTAACTTTTTGATTGAATGATAAATGAATCTTGAATGGAGTTCATATTGATTTGGATTTAGTAATATTCAAGTAACCCTCTGTTGTAAATAATGCTTTGTTCTGTGATCGTCCCATGTTCTGTGATTTCTATTGTGTTTAGGATAAAAATGTTGTATATGATATTTAGAGTTCATATTGTGTTTATATTAAATATTAAACTAAATATTAATATTTATAATTTATAAAAATCTAATTTAATATATTATTAAATTGGACGACATTATCAATTTGTATTAGGATACCAATGTACGACATTATAGGTATCAATTTATAATATTTTATACGTATAAGCTAATATTTATCTTTAGTCATGTAGTCGACATTGATATTTTTATGTGTAAATCTATATTTGTTTATATAATGGATGTGATTACGCGGATTGTTTATAACATTTTAAAGATAAGATAAATTATTAAATATATAAATTTAAATATAAAAAATGTAAGTAAAAACAAATTTAAAAGAATATACTTTTAGAACATTGAACACATATATTGTATTTCATCTTTTGAAATAATTTTTGTAGACAATATTTCACATGTTGAAATTTTTTAATTAATTAAATGATTAAATTTTTTAAAAAAATTTCTCAAGTTGATGGACTAAAAATAAATATAAATTAAGTATTGAGGTTAAAAGTGTAAATTATTGATGGAAAACAAAAAAGTGTAAATTAATGAGATTTTTCTACAAATATTAATATAATAATATATTTGGATAAGGTATTAGGATTTAATTTATAATTAAATTAAATGATGACATAAGCGAGAGTCAATTTGATGAAATTGAGCGATTTGATTGGTTAATAAGTCATTAGTTCAACTGTCTTATAGTATATACTAGATTTATGCCCGTGTCAAATACACGGGTTATTTATGATATTTTTCATAATACGATATTTTGTTAAATATGTAAATTTAAATGGAAAAAATAATATTTGTAAAAGAATATATTTCTAAAACATTACACGCGCATATTGTATTTCATCTTTTGTAATACTTTTATAGACAATATTTGTTTATAAGTTTTGATCCGACATTTGTTGCTTATCATTACTTTAAGAGAAGTTGTAGATTATGAGATACTTAACGATATTTAAATATTAAAAAAATATAATAGGTCATTATCATTTTATTTGTTTTATTGTTACACATTGATGGTGGTTTTATTTTTGCTTTTAAATTTATAAAATGTTGTACAAGTAATTATCCCAAAACACATACCTACGGGCAGAGAACCCGATCGGATGTAGTATAGTTAAGTGATAAGTACAGGATCGTTCGCAGGGACGCGTTGCTTTACCTAATCTAGTAATACGTTGTAATTCTAGCGGTTGTGGGGTTGTCACGATTTCCTATTAAACTAATTAAAATACTAAAAGTAAATAGAAGCCGCAACCGCTTATTCAGCGAGAGGCTTAGTCTGAAAATAGTTTGAAAAAGCAAATAACAGTAATTAAATTAAAATACTTGTTTGGCATCTCAGATCTCATGGTACGACCAAATATCATTCTACCTACATGCTAGACTGTTGGAAACTTAATCACGGCTCAGATTCTCGTTAGATTCACTTTGCCTAAGTAACTAGTGTTGTCCCTAGACTCACACTACTCTATAAACAAATTCTCGTTAGATTCATTGTTTAAGCATTAATGACCTAAAGTTTGTGTTACTAATTCATCTTTTAGTTACCCGGCTCTTAAGCCATGACCAGATAATAATTATCTCCGTGACCACAGTGCTCGTTTCCAAGTCACTGGATCGCGTCTGACATTGTTAAGCATCATGTTCTATTCATCTAATTACTATGGTTCTGGATCCCTCGGTTACAAGTGAATCATTTACATCTAGTTAAAGACCGACTAGTGTTTTCCATCCTTATGTATTAATCCTAGTGTATGATTATAGACCGATCATCAGAATTAAATCAATACATGCAGATATAGAACCGATAATAACATGAAGAACTAGTAAAACATGGATCTACGATAAACAGTAAAACACACTCCAACAGATCTAAAAATAAAGTAAAATAGATAAACGTCTACATGATCACATCGATCCAAACAAGTATTCAGCCTACTAGCCTACCATTATTAAAGGAATAACAAAGTCTGAAAAAGATGAAAGACATTGTTACCAACTGAAAGTAAAATAAAAGAGTAGATCTAGGTTGAGGATGAAGATCGGAAGGTGTTAGAAGCTCCAAAACCTCCTTGGAATCTGCAAAGTCGACCTAGGGTTGATATGGGCGGCTAGGGCTGCTGAATCGGCTCTCTCTCCTAGGGTTTTGAGGGTTACTTCGAATTAAATAGTGAAATAAGTCGGTTGCGATCTGGGGCCCAGCGGCGCTGGGATGGGCTTCAGCGGCGCTGGACATGGGCCAGCGGCGCTGGCAAGGTTGCCCGCAGCGCTGGCAGCTCCTGCTGCTTCTCGTATTTCTTCGTTCGGCTCCCGAATCACCTCCTTGTGTCTTGTAACTTCATAGGCTTTCATCTTGAGTCACTTGATGCCATTTACCCTCACTAGCATCTTCCGTGAACCTGCGTAATCATAGAATTCATTAAGTATCGATAGTTCTGGAATATTAACTCATTTAGATATCGAAATGAAGCCTTTTGAGGGGTTTTTATCACAAAATGGACGCTCATCATATACCCCCACACTTAAGTCTTTGCTTGTCCTCAAGCAAATAGTCCAAGAAAAATAAAACAATGATGAGCGGATAACTTAAGTGTTAAAGTATTCTACTTTATTAAAAACATTTGAAAGATTAGTCATGCAAAATGATTTGAGAAAGCTTTAGACAAAATCAGTAAGCTATAGCTAGAGGTAAAGATAATCAGTCAATCAAAACTAAAAATAACTTTATATTCGTGTTAATACCTTTAAAACCGTTCTATAATCCCACATGTCTTACAGCTCAATCTTACTTCTGCTGACTAGTTAAGCACTTAATTAAAGTTTGTATAGCAATCAGAACTACTAGCTACTAGCAAAGCATTTATATTTCATCGTTTGTGTACTTGTGAGTCACTACTTAGACATACTCTCACACTACAGTCATGCTCGCTAGCTAAACACTAAAGCAGTTATACGATATTATCATCTTTAATAGTTGAGACAGCGGTGACAGGTCAGTGGTTCCCACTCGCAGAGCGACATAACTCAACTAATGGTTAGAGTTTATACCTTACATCAAGACAGCGGTGATAGGTCGGTGGTTCCCCACGCGCAAAGCGACATAACTTGATGCGTATAGATTTTACTCGTTATTAGTTCTTTGAAACTCTTTTTATTTAATCTACTGATTGCCTTTTTTAAGATACTACATTATTCATGCAATAGACATTATCAGAGACCCCAGATGACTCATACACTTACTCCGCATGCAACTAGTTTACATTAAATAGTGTAAGAATTAAGGCGAACCATACGTCTAAACTAGTTCCTACACAAGCACGTATATAATAAGTCCAATTAATACACCTATACTAATGACTAGATATTCTAATTGCTAGGCATATTAAAGTCCGGTTAAATGTGCTATGGCAAACATAATCGCATACAGTTTCAGTCTAGCTCTAATCCAGTTGGAAGAATGAACAACCACAAATCTATAGTTAAACTAACAGTCCTAACTAACCGTTCATCTACCAAAGCTAATATTGCTTAGTTATCGTCATCTTTTGTCTACTTGCAAAGCTTATATTCTCAAAATGATTTTCCGACACAAGAAAATTTGAATTTGCATGAAATAAGTAGTAGAAAACTTATGATAAATCAAGCAATTAAACCACGGGTTTTTCCTATTCCATCCCCCCACACTTAAATTGTACAACGTCCTCGTTGTACTGAACCTAACATAACAGGGTAATAGGAAAAACACGAAAGATAAAGGATTAACGAAACTTCCGGGCTTATGTTGCATGATTGTTGTTAAAGATGGCATTTGTTGAGCGACTTGAATGATATTGAACTTCAAAAACTTGAGTCTTCTCCATTTAATGGCGATCCATTGATGCGTCTCCACCTTCTTTTCTTTTTGGTATTTTCTGATTTTTTAATTTTTTTTTTGGATTTTTGGGTTTTTCTGATTTTGTTTTTTTTGGATTTTTCGCGATCTGGTGTGCAGACTGGAGCTGTGAGCGGCGCTGGCTAGCAGATAGCGGCACTGGACAGGTAGGGAGCGGCGCTGGCGAGCAGATAGCGGCGCTGGCGGGTGCCTGAGCGGCGCTGGGTGCTGGTGAGCGGCGCTGGATCTGCACAGGTGAAGGTCCAGCGGCGCTGGGAAGCCCAGGTGGCTTTCCCAGCGGCACTGGAGTCTCCTAGCGGCGCTTTTGGCTCATGTACGTGTTTCGATGTCTGATTTTCTTCAACGATTTGATGTTTGAACTCCCCCACACTTAGCTTTTGACCAAGAACCTGGTTTCCTTCAGACTACAAGACAAAATACTCCTGTACACTTCAATCAAAATATCAAAATGGAAATAACAAGCTAAAACATAAAAAATAAAAATAAAAACGAAATACGATTGCAATAAGTTACTTGTTCCTTGATCCATCGAAAGCTTGCATCTGTGATTCTAAAGACATACTCATAAAATAGATCACAAATGATAAAATTCAAAACAATTCACTTAATTGCAATTAGTCACATATTCCTAAAAAATAAAAATAAAAATAAAAATAAAAATAACGGCTTGGGTTGCCTCCCAAGAAGCGCTAAGTTTAACGAGTCTTCAGCCGGACTCGGCCTAGGAACTAGGTTGAGGAAGAATACGGGGTCGGCCGGGGGCCGGTTCCCGTTGGGTTGTATCGAATATAAATGTCAGATGTATCCTCCAAATATGACTCTATGTTCATCCTTTCTCCTTGTCCTTGGCAAAGCTTAGTCTTACAGTCATAACCATAGGGGTTATCTTTACTTATGTCCTTCTTATTAACCTTCAATATATTGATCCCAGACTGTAATATCAATTCTCATAACTCGACGTTAATATCAGTGCATGCGGTCTTAAGGAAGGGTTGGCCTAAAATGAATTCATTTCTAGTTATCACATTTTCTTTAACTAAAAAGAACTCTGCCGTGAATTTTAATTCATCAATTAACACTACAACCTTCTCAACGAATCCTCGAACCCTAATGTTAATATTCTTAAAAATCTTAACCACCTTATCCTCCCAGACCACTTTACCTAAATCTCGCCTAGTATACTTAGTGTAAAAATCTAGGGGGAAGATGTTCACCATTGCCCTAGCGTCTATGAACGCATGACTTCCTATATTGCCTAGCGAACAATGCACTTGAAAGATTGTGGGGTCACCTAAGGATGTGGTTGACAAATAAGGGTTATAGTCGGATAGTGGTCGATCTTCAACATCATTCCAACCTAGGTTATCTAAGAACTTATTCACCCCCATTAATAACCTATTTCCTTTATCTATCCCCTTTTCGGTCTCTTCTAAAATCTCCTCTAATTCCTTAATATTGGTTTCTCTGTATAGCACACTCAATCCTCTCCTATGTGGTCTTGACAAGTCTTGGCCTTCATGATTTGAGAAACTACGTGCTTTCCAAACGAGGTCACTTATGTCTAAAGGTTCTTGGTAATTCTCGTTTTCAACATTCAAACACGTTTCCACATAATCGACATCCCTAGAATCTAAAACAGGCAGATTTACTCTTACTTGACCATTTGACAGAGATATTTCACGTTTAAGAACATGGATGATAACATCCGCAACATACAAAAATGGTCGGCCTAAAATTAGGGGTGTCACTACTTCACTTACCGAATCAAGCACAACAAACTCAGTCCAAAATTCTAAATCCTTAACCCTGACATGGACTCGTTCGACAATCCCCTTGGGTTGTCGGTAAGTCTGATCGGCTAACCAAATGCTCATGTTAACGGGTTTTAGCAAACAAAGGGTAAGTTTCTCATAAATCACAGTAGGCATAACATTAATACTTGACCCTAAATCAGCTAATGCACTCGAAAAATATTCATTATTAAAAGTGCAAGGAATAAGAAAACTTCCTGGATCTTCAGATGCTTGCGGTAACTGTGTCTCGTCATCCGGTGCCTCGGGATCTTGAACTTCATCCCAACTGTATGAGTCGTCCCCATCTTGGGTCTCGACATCTCCTTCAAAAGCAGCTGAAAACAAAGTTTCGCGCGAATCTGGGCTGACGGATCTTGGAGCGGCGCTGGGAAGTAGGGAGCGGCGCTGGGAAGTACCTGAGTGGCTTCCATCGGCGCTGGCATCATCTGAGCGGCGCTGGATTGCTCCTGGGGGTGCCAGCGGCGCTGGCTTGTGCTGCCAGCGGCGCTGGTGGCTCCTGGACAGATTCCAGTTTTGCGTCTTTGCTTGTTTCTTCTTCATTTTGCTCCCGTATGACCTGTACCTGATTGGACACTTCACAAAAATCATTAGAAAGCTCAGTGGAGTCATTACCTTCGGTGAACACGGCGTTCACATTCTCGTTTCGTTCGATTGGTGGTTGGTACTTTTGACTCGTGCTAGGGTTTGAGCTTGAACCGCCTTGGATGATTTGCCTTGGAGTCGGGCTACTCTCCTTCCTTGCATTCTGTTCAATCCATCTATCTATCCTCCTCTCCAGGTCCTTGATTGCGGCTTGTTGATTTCTTGCTCCCTCGTCAACCTTTTGATTGAGATTGCTTATTTTCACATTGAGCGACTTTGTATAGGTTGCTAAGGAATCATGCCGTTTGTCATTCATGTCCATATACTTCCCCATCATGTTGGTGAGCTTGACAATCGGATCCTCCTTGACTTCATTCTCCACTTTTGGTTGCTCGGGTTGACCATTACTCCCTTGCCACCTATTTTGAAAAGAACCAAAGTTATTTCTAGCATAACTAGAATTAAAGTTAGAATTACCGGGGTTTCTTTGAAATAGTCCTCGTTGAAAGCCTCCTCGGTATTGGTTCTGGACAAAATTGACTTGCTCGGTAGCCTCCTCTTCACAATCCTCGGTATAGTGCATTCCTCCGCAATTGTTGCACCCGTATGCAATTACCTTGAGGTCTTTGTCCATAATGTCCAACCTATCTTCAAAAGTAGAAAAACGATTAGATAAAGCTTTAAGTTCATGAATTACCTCATTGTCGGAGCTGCTCTCGATGCTAGCCATGGTTCTTCTCGTCCTTCTATCTCGATCTCTATCATCCATATCTCGAGCGAAGCTATCTTGCACCATATCCTCCATCATTTTGTACGCGTCATTGTAGACTTGTACAAAAAGTTACCACCGCCGGCTAGGTCTAAATCCTTTTGGGAAACTCTTGGTTAAACCATAGAAGAAAATCTCCATGATCTCGTCCTTGTTAATTCCATTCCCGTGACAGTTTCTGATCATTTCCCTAAGCCTTTTCCATGCATCAACTAGTGATTCACCTTCGTCTTGCTTGAAAGCCTTGATGTCTCGAAGCATTTTCCTAGCTAAACTCGGGGAAAGAATCGCGAGACGAACTGTTCGCGAAGTTGATTCCATGTAGTGATGGTACCTTCATCGAGCTCATCAAACCAAGCACGTGCCTCTCCCGTGAGAGACGACGGAAATAAGCTAAGCTTCACATCGTCATCGGTGACGTCTCCTCCATATTTGAACATTTTGCACAAACTTGTGAACTTGCTTACATGCTTATGGGGGTCGGATTTGGCTCGGCCGTCATATTGGTTATCTTGGATTAACTTAAGGTGGCGCCCTTTGACGGAAAACGAATCTCCTAGGTTTGGTGGGACAATAGCCGATCCCGGTGTAGGTGCAACGGCTCTCGTCCTTTCCATCATAGGTCGGTCAAATTCGTCCATTTCGGATCTAGGTGAATTCGGTTGGGATGGTGTTTTTGGTGGGTTTGATGAGGCTGCTTCTAACTGTTGTATCCTAATCCTATCGGGTGATGATGCCCTAATGTTCTTGTCCTTCGATTTGTCTTCCAGCTTGATTACCTAAGTGAAACTGCAAAACTCAAAGAGAAAAACGTCAAACGCACCAATATAAAGATGAAATGAAAAAATTTAAACTACTTAAACTAAAAAATGAAATGAAAATACTACTAAACCCTAATTTTGACCTAAACCTAATTTGACTACTAAACCCTAAATTGACTTAAACCTAAGTACTGAAAAGTAACTACTTCGTGCCGAAACACAAAGTAGGGATCGAACTACACTACTAAACTAAGAATGCGTCGTGTCCCCGGCAACGGCGCCAAAAAGCTTGATGATGGTTTTTTATTTCTGCTTTTAAATTTATAAATGTTGTACAAGTAATTATCCCAAAACACACACCTTACGGGCAGAGAACCCGATCGGATGTAGTATAGTTAAGTGATAAGTTACAGGATCGTTCGCAGGGACGCGTTGCTTTACCTAATCTAGTAATACGTGTAATTCTAGTGGTTGTGGGGTTGTCACGATTTCCTATTAAACTAATTAAAATACTGAAAAGTAAATAGAAGCCGCAACCGCTTATTCAGCGAGAGGCTTAGTCTGAAAATAGTTTGAAAAAGCAAATAACAGTAATTAAATTAAAAAAACTTGTTTGGCATCTCCGATCTCATGGTACGACCAAATATCATTCTACCTACTTGCTAGACTGTTGGAAACTTAATCACGGCTCAGATTCTCGTTAGATTCACTTTGCCTAATTACTAGGGCTGTCGCTAGACTCACACTACCCTATAAACAAATTCTCGTTAGATTCATTGTTTAAGCATTATTGACCTAAAGTTTGTGTTATATTATGTTATGTAAGTCCCCCGGGTCTTACCGAACCGAGATTGACTTAAGGATATGTCGAGGTGCGGAATTCCTCGAGATAACCCACGGTTTCTATATCTACCTTTTATGATATATATATATATATATATATATTAGATAATATATCTATATATATATTTATGATATATATATATATCACTATATATATTTATATTCTTTTGCGTGAATATAAACACTCGTGTTTGGTTACTATAGTGAAACGGCTCTCCGGACAAACTTTACCAACCAACGTGGTAATCTAAGTCTACGAGCCGTCCAAACCGGGCGTGTGTTTACGGTTCGTGCGTGAGTCGAGTACTACCCACAAGATCGACCCGTGCGTGTTCTTGGGTTTCTCTCTCTAGGTTTTGCTCGTTTCTCTCTCTACACTCTTGTTGATGAATCACGCATACACACACCCTATTTATAGGCAAGTGACAAGAAATCTCAAATCCAATGGATTTGAGTGTTCTCATGTCAAGCCCATTAGGGTTTTGGCCTGTTTGTGTGTTTCCCAGAACACACAAACTGTTTGAGAGTTCTTATGGACAAGCATGCTTTTGCTTGTTTCCACAGAAACTCTCAAACCATTTGAGAGTTCTTATGAACAAGCAAACTTTGCTTGTTCCTCAGAAACTCTCAAATGACCATTTGAGTGTTCTTTCCACAAGCAACTATTTTGCTCGTTCCCAAGAACCCTCAAATAACACTTAGGAATATTTGAGTTAATGTTTCAATGCTGTCAAGACGCAGAACCAACATTAACTCAGCCAATGTTTATACTGCTGTAAATATACGCAGAACCAACATTAGCTACGACAATGTTTCTACTGCTGTGAATACGCAGAAACAACATTGTCTATATTACCTATTGGAAGTATTCATTAAGTTAATGTTTCTCCTGCTGTTAATACGCAAAAACACAATTAACTTAACTTCCATTTGGAAGTACATTAAGTTAATATTTCAACTGATGTTAAACGCAGAAACAATATTAACTTAATGACTCTTTACATGTTATGTCTAGAACCTGTAAAATACAAATAATAAACAAACATATAAACATAAATGGATCCCAATATGATCAACAATATATGCCAAGGTAATATTATTGACAAACGGTAATTACAAGATAAATTACAAGACTTGAATATATGTAAATATACGTCACACATCTAGAATGCTTTTGTCACCGAGAAACATGCACCAACAGTCTCCCCCTTGACACTAGCATCTAGATGTGACCTTCAAGTCTTCGTTTGTCATCCTAAGTGCTGGCCAAAAACCCTATCATCAGGAACTTCAGGTGTTGCCTCCACTGGAATCCTGCTCTTCTTCTCAATCACCTCAGTAGTACCCAACTCCCGATTTGAGTCTAACTCTGATTGATTGTCTACCCCAACCTTGCCCTCTGCAACAGTTGTTTGTAGAGATAGCTCATTTGATCCCTTTACTTTTGGATCAAGTAGATCAAGCATTGCATTAAGATATGAACACTTGTCTTGAGCTGAAGAAACAGATGGATCTTCAAACATGCTCCCATACTCATCAAAATTGAAGTACGCAGCAATGTCGTCCAGGAGTTCACTCCCAACTTCTTCCTCAGCAGTTGGTCTGACCTGAATGCCGACTCCTACTCCTCCAGTCGGTTGTTCCTGGATACCAGCCACTTCTTCTACGGCCGGTGGGTTGGATGAAGGAGCACTAGCTTGGCCAGATTGACCTTGCTGACCTTGCTCCCCCTGAGCTGCATTGACGTTTGAGCCCTGAAATCTCTGAATCTCCTCCTGTTGTCTGGAAACGCTTGGATCCTCATCCTCATCATCCCTTCGATGATGTTTGAGAGTGTCATCCTTGCATCCAGACTTCTCCCCCTGAGATTCAAGATTTTTGATCTTGTTATGCAGCTCAGCCGACCTCTTACCTAAGCTCTCGAGATGCTTAGCCTGACCTTTCAGCAATTTGTGGTGCACCCCAATGGAATCAACAATCCCAGTGACAGAATTGATTGTTGCTTCCTGGGCTTCTTGCAGGTCATACTGGCTATTCTCCAGCTCTAGGTGACTTTGTCTTATGAGGTCAGCATCTCTTCGGTGTGACTCTTCTTTTCCTTTAAGCTTGTGACAAGCCGGCAACTAGAGCTCTCATCCGCTGGATGTCCTCAGCTAACTTGGATACTCTTTCCTTGTTAATCTGAGCAGCTCCTTGCTATGAAGAAGTCACTGATGGTCTTGTTGTAGACGGTGGAGTCATTGACGAAGACATGATTGGTGTGATTGTAGAGCTGCGAGGCCTTGCAGTCATCAAGACTGATCTATCTCCAATCTTGATTCCCAAAAGTCTGATTACTTTCGGAGGTGACTGGTCATCTTCTGCATTAACCAGTGATACTACAACCGGTTTGATGACAGGCGGACTGACATGAACTTGAGGAGTTGATGGTGCTGCTGAACTCGAGGAAGGTGCACCCATCAATCCTTTACCTCTATCCTCAGCATGGAGAGGTCCTTCAGTCATAGCTTCCGTTAAGTCCTGCACAGGCTCTTGAACACTTGGTGTCGGTTCATCCAAATCTTGTCTTGTCTCTTCCACCTCTGAAGAATATGTCTCCGCAATGAGCCCGAGAGACTCATTTACATTAGACACCTCGGCGTCCTGACGTTGTCTCTTTCTGCTGAGACTTCGCCCCGACCCGGAGGGATCTTCTTCTTCTACAACTGGCCGGGAATCAGCTTCGGCCATGGGGAGATCCACTGCTGCAGAAGTACTACCAACACCTTGACCTATGGGTAATCTGCCAGCAGCATTATCTTGACCATCATCCCCATCATCATCTCCATCATCATCCCCGTTTCCTCCTCCTTGGTTAACATCTCCTCCAATGTCATCAGCAGCGTCGTCTTGGTTATCAATAACCATATCTTCGACGTGCTCTGCACCCAAACCCCTATCGTCAACATCCATGTTGATTTCTTGGTTCTGTGCATTAACTTGTTCAACAACGATCTCAGGATTTGCTTGAGCAGCCTCTTCCTGGATCAACAACTCTTGAGGAGCCTCTGCTGCAGCTGGAGGTGGTTGTTCTGGTTGCTGTTGTTGTTGTTGTGGTTGTATCACTGGTGCCACTGGAGGTTGTGGAGGGACTGGCTGTGGAGCAGCAGCAACATCGCCTTCAACATCAGAATCCTCGTGCGCAAATCCATCATGTTCAGGTGCAACATAATTTGGATTAACAAGCGCCCCAAAGAGGTTTCTGTCCCTCGGTCGAGCCTGTGGTGGAAGATTTCCACGGTATCTAAAACTATCATTAAAGATATGATTAGGCATCGTCGTCACCGATTCAGTAGGACCCTCCGGAACAAGATTGGGTAGTCGAGCATTAATGATCAGCATCACGAACCCCGGATACATCAAGAATCTCTCATCATCCCTCGCCCTTATCTGGCTGCACATCTCATTAAAGATATAACGAGAGAAGCTATAAGGCTTGTTCAGCACCAAAGAAATCACTTGTGATTGGGTTTCGACATTCAATGAATCGTAACCCGACTTCTTATTGCTCAAAGCAACAAGAATCACATGTGAAAAGAATTTCCATCTGCCCATCAAACAATTCTTCTGGAATGTGTTTCGATTTGCAGGACCAACATACCCCATTCTTCTGAATGCTCCCAATCTAAGTGCTTGGGGATATGTGGTTGGACCATTCACTCCTCCCTCTTGGTCTTCAGTTCCCAAGTCAAGAATACCAATCAAGTCAGAGGCAGTGAACTGGAAGGTCTGATTGTTCACCCTCGCTTCAATGCTTGGGACAGCACCGGGTAACAATCTTGCAGATGCCCAGAATTGACTTAAGAAAGTCAGATAGATAACTGGGTCAGCCGTGAGAACATGTCTGATTCTTGATTGCTGCAGAAACTCAAGAATCCTAACAAATCTCCCAGCATTAGCTTGATTCACATCCAAATCAATCAAGTAGTTATGATTTCTGTGAAAGTGTCTCTCAGCCATCTGCAAAAGGATACAAACAACAACCAAACAAACGATTAGCAACAACACATAAAGCCAAACTTTAAAGCTCTTAACATTTTCTAAGCCCCTGAAACTCTTAGTTTCATCGGCTCTGAAAATGTTATCAACTTTAACAATCGACAAACAAGTTGAACGATAAAAATCTTAGTGTTTTCCAAGATATTGAAACCCTTTGTTTCATAATCCTCTAAAACAATACCAATTTTATCGAATCAACACGTCGAAATTAAAAATTTTGTGTTTTCCAAGGTCGCGAAACCATTTGTTTCATAACCTTCTAAAACATTTAGTTTTAATAAACGACACTGAACTTTACTAAATTTAACTAAAACCACTTGTTTTTCTTAAATTTTTAAAGTTCAATATTATAAGGCAATTTGCACTTTCTAATTTGACTCATTTGATAATTTTCCCATTTTGAAAATTTTCCGAAGTCCTAGAACAAGCAAATTCCTTATCACACACATATGGTGATAATACACACATATGGTGTCAGGTTTGACTAGTCAATGCGAATTATGTTTCATATTTTACTTTTTAAAATTTTATAAAAATTTATAAGTCATGAAACACGCATACAGTGCCACAACACGCAAATGGTGACAAACACGCAAAATGGTGTATTTGACAACAAGAACTCGCAAATGGGAGTTGACCAGTCATGTGCGTGTTCCTTATGATGACGTCATCATCATAACACGCAAAACCTGGAAACGTTTGAAGATGAACTGGGTTCATATGAACACGCATATGGTGAAGAACACGCATACGACTGTTCATCATTCAAAACTTAATCCAGTCGTTTTGAACCCTAAAACTCTTAAATCTGGTACGAATAACATCTTATAAGTCCGATTTATCAGTTTATTGGTTCTATTTCTTTATCCATTTCACTTATAATGTCCCTTTTAGTGATTTTATTATTGAAAAATAAAAACCCCAAATTTTGACAATAACCATGAAAAATGGATTAAGAAACCTTGTTAATCATATACCTTTGTTCGATATGTGTTAATGTAAGTGTTTCTTGTGTCTAAAACACGTATGGATCAAGCTTTATGAATCGAAGATGAACAGTGTTGTGGACAGGAACACGCAAATGGAGAGGGATTTAGAATGAACACGCAAATGATTTAAATTAATCATTAAATGCGTATTCCTTTTCTATTTATACCCAATACAACACGCATACCCTACACTGACACTAGAACACGCATATTAGGCCCAAAATGAAAACACGCATATATCAGCCCACTTTGCTTAATATGCATTTAACACTTAGCCTAATTTTCTCGATTCATGTGAACCTTGACCTTCCAAAAGGTCAACCTTCACGAACTTGATTAACACTTTGAAAATTCACCAAGAATTTTCTTGAACCCGATATGATTAACAAAAAGAATTCTTTAGAGAACACGATTAAGACAAATACAAACCCTATTTTGTATTATAATTAATCGTATTTTTCTCGATAAAGAAATTCTCAATAGATGTCACAACTTGAACAAAATTACAATGTACGATCATTAAATTAAGACCCGATATGTCACTAATTAATGAATTACAAAGCACCATTGTTAAGTATTTGACAATCACAGACATTGGACACAACAATGCTGTTAATTAAATTCAAATACAACAAAAATAAAGACATAAGATTGTATAACTTGATAAACAATCTCTCCATCTATATCTTCGTCTCCGTTTGAATTTTGTTGAGTTGTTGATGTGTAAGTATAATCTGCTTCCATTTTAAGCTTGAGTTTTCTCCATT
This sequence comes from Erigeron breviscapus, assembly GCA_034093135.1. Lineage (NCBI taxonomy): Eukaryota > Viridiplantae > Streptophyta > Magnoliopsida > Asterales > Asteraceae > Erigeron > Erigeron breviscapus. Next base: position 36,941,762 of record CM067170.1, on the reverse strand, counting down.
CCGGACTGGATAACCTCAATTTTCATACACTTTGGAGATCCTTTATCTTAGTGGTTGACATACATCCAGTTAAGATAAATAATTCTGCGAACACATCATCATACTCATGAGATCCATACAACCAATGTATTCATCTCAATGGTAAATAATTGAACTTGAAAACACTTAAACCGATATATAACAGATAATTATGGCTGATTCTCCCAATTAAGATTAGAATCAAGGCCTTTATCATGTTAGCTCACACATTAAGTTTGTTCGATTCAATTATTTAAAGTAAATTGCAAATCAAAATATCTGTCAAATATATCAACTCAGTGACTCCGTTTGACCTATTTTGACCAAAACCTTAAGTATTTCACTTAATTTTTCGAGCAATTTACATGCAAGACTTAATTCAAGGTGTACCAAACACACTCAAATTAGAGTCTTTACTTACACTATACCCTTATCACGATACACATTTATTCAGTGTTCACAAAAAACACAGCTAACTCCCCTGGAAACCAGATATCCTAAATAGCATTGTCTCTCGTGCAATAGAACCCCTTTTCTGAATAAAAACGGTTCTTGAGAAATGGTGACTAAGGATTACTCATTCCAGCCAACTGGACTAGCAACTCGAAAAGCGATCGATCAAAGGCCTTAGTGTAACCATCATAAATAAATCAACTTTGCATATTCATCATAGGATAACAGCCATTATATGAATAATCATGTTATCTCAAATGATTTATTAACAAGCATAAAATAAAGTAGCACTTTATATATACTCGTTTTTCCCAAATACGTTCCTTTATAAACAAATTATAAATAAAATACATAGGACTTGCACAATGATTTATAATGAAGAAAATACAATAAACGTTCGATAACCCAATATGTTATCTAATAGAAAATGTGCCTAGGACTCAGTCACTGATCACCGAAAAAGCATGGTCCTCCTTGACTGTGTCCTCTGCACGAAAGATAATCGCCTAGTTGCGAAACGGTACCCAAGCCTCAGTAGACTTGAATTTACCGTCTTTATCTTTCACATAGACATTCGTCCAATATCCATCACTCTCAGTGGGAGTCCTGGATTTTGAAGTCTGTCTCCTGTTTCTTGGCACCCTCTCAGGAGATATCTCAATCTTTCTCCTGTGACTATGCTTCTGAAACATTGAGGAACGACCAATCTTAACCGTTCTGTGAAACGATCATAAAAGTATGTATCGTTATCACCAACACGATTAAAGACTTCTCGTTTTGGAGTGGGATTCCTCTTTGGAGTCTTGTTATGAACTTGGCCACCATGTGAAGTGTTCTTTGGAGAGACACTTCTTGGCTTTCCATGTTCCTTAGCAACGTAACTCGAGGGATTTCTAGAAGTATAATCTTCATAGTATCTCTTCTTATAATCCCTCATAAATTTTGGATTTGAAGTACTAATCCGATTATTTCTAGGTGAACCACTCTGTGCAGGAGAGTTCCTTTGAGAAATCTTCTTGGGTGAAACACTTGTTGACCTTTCTTCAACATGTTTACCCTTGTTCTTTCTCAACTGAACATCCATATCTTCAACATATTTGTCACTTAAATCATTAGACTGCCTTGATCTGCTGGGTTTACCCTTATGCGGACATATACTTGCCACATGTCCCTTTTCTCGGCAAATGAAGCAAGAGATCCTTTTAATATTTTTCATTCTCTGCCTTTTACCCTTAGCATGGTAAGATGAATGCATATCTTGCTCAGTCAAGGTATGAGAACTTTGATCTTTAGATGTCATCTCTTGTAGCTTCAATTTTGCAGACTGTTCAGGAGCAACATCTGATTGAGTAGTTGGATCAGTTCTGGATTTAACAAACTGAGGGCTTTTGATGGTACTCTTTGATGTCACACAATCATTCTTTCTTTCATTAAGTCTAATCTTGTCTGAGAGATCCTTTTCTCTTCTAGTCAAGATGTTCACCTGCTGTCTTAAGAGTGATTTTTCTTCTTGATCCTCATCTATCCTCTTTTGTAAATCATCAATCCTTAGATATAACTCACATGCGGTTTGAGATATTTTAAAATTATCTTTACAAACATCAATTAATGAATGCAAAGAGAAATCTATTCGTTGTTCAGGAGCATGTAAATCTATCATAAAGGTAACTAAATCCTTTACTCTCAAGTTTTCTGGAATCTTTACATTTTCAACCTTTGAAGTTTCTCCCTTCGAACAGTTATCACCATCTTTTATACTTGATGCTTCAACATTTGAAGGTGATTTTTCAAGTGAGGTGAACGGAACATTTTCATTTGTAGGGTATGTTGATTCTTGAGAAGATGTTTCATCCGAAGGAACAAAACTACTTTTTGAATCAACCTCAGCGACATATGCATCGTCTTCTTTATTGACTTTAGAACCCCAGTCATATGATCCGTCTTGTTGTTGGACCACCAAAGCTCTTGTATTACTCTGATCAATTGAGCCTTGACTTCCATTAGACCTATCATTATATGACCTTTGTCTCAAGATGTTTGAAGATGAATGTACTGTTCCACCTTGATTGAAGTTCTGACGAGTCATAATAGACCTATCATCCTTCTTAGGTCTCTGGCATTCCCTAGCAAAGTGTCCAAATCCCTCGCAATTGTAACACTTTACTTTTGACTTATCAAAGCCAAGCTTGGAACCCACGACCTTTCGCCCTGTTCTTGATAGGAACCGTTTAGCCCGAAGAGTTAGCATAGCCATTTGCCATTGCAGATCCATCTCTTCTAAGTCCAAAGGATCAATCTGCTCATAATCTTCCTCTATAAGACTCGAATCTTGAACCTTTCCTTGGATAAATTGTTCATATGATGTCACAAATGACGCAAGAACGGATAAGTGACTTTCCGCACATTTGACACTTATAGGCACGGTGGAACTAGCACTGGAGGTAGGATATCCACGATTGCCTAAATTGTCGCTCTAACTTGAAACAAGACATATGTTCCCCTCAGAGTCAAACGAGATCTTTGTAAGTCAACATCTTCACTCAGGAATGCCCTTGTGCTTCCTTCAGGGGAACCTGGACTTACATTGATCGTAGGCCTACCGTAATAAAGCTCGGGAATCTAAGCATTATTATATCCTGCTTCCCTCCTTTTTAGTTTCATTTCTTGTCCCCTAAACTTAGCAACTATCTGACTCAAAGACATATCAGAGAAATCTGCTTTTTCCTGCAAAGTGGTAATATAATTACTCCACTTTTCCGGCAAGGAACTCAAAAATTTCTCGACTTTTTCTTCCTCAGAATAGGTAACTTCAAATGCTTTCAACTCTGCTAGCAAATGATAATACCTTGTAATTAGTTGATCTAAGTTTTCACTTCTTAACCCATTAAATACATTATACTGATGCTTTAGAAGGTCTCTACGATTATTTTTAAGTGTTTCATCCCCTTCACAATGATTTTTTAATGCTAACCAAAGTTCTTTTGATGTATTGAATCCATTAAATAAATGTAATATTTCTTGTGGCAATGACATTTTTAAACATGATAGTGCCTTTTTCTCTGCCTCATACAATTTTTTATTAGATTCAGTCATATTTGGTAAGCATAAACTTTGTTAACACCACTGTCCTCATATGTTGGGCACTATATCCTTCAGTCATACAAGTCCACATTTTAATATCTGTGAATTGCATAAAGGATTCGAATCGACCTTTCCAAGAAAAGTATTGGTCAATGATCATCAGTTTAGGTGGTGAATTACCCTTACCGGTCTCATGGTCCATTAGTATTAATTGGTTAAGATAGTTTGCTGCCATTGTGTATGAAGTTTAACTTATAAACACTCAAGTATACAAGAACACGCAAAAACAGGAACACTCAAATGAAACGAGCAAAAGTGTACTAAACAAGCAAACCACAAGAACTCTCAAAATTTAAGAACTCTCAAATCCTTAAGAACTCTCAAATCCTCAAGAACTCTCAAATCCTCAAGAACTCTCAAAACCTCAAGAACACTCAAATAGAATGTGCAAATGAAACACGCAAACTGCCTAGGAAGTATCGAAACACGCAAAAGGTATTGTACCATACAAACACGCAAAGTACACACCTAAGAACATGCAAAACACCAATTTCTCACAATTTCTTAGATCCCGAACCCGATATTGTTCCTTGATCAATGAAACCTTGAGAAAATGATTTTAGGAATGAGATATGTCTTATTTTGGTGTCAAGTTTGAACCTTTATTTCAAACGAACCCGAAAACACTTCTCCACCTAAAAAACACGCAAAAAGTGGGATATCCAAACTGTGATCAATCTCGAACTAAGGTTGTTGATAACCTATGGCTATGATACCAGTTGTAAGTCCCCCGGGTCTTACCGAACCGAGATTGACTTAAGGATATGTCGAGGTGCGGAATTCCTCGAGATAACCCACGGTTTCTATATCTACCTTTTATGATATATATATATATATATATATATATATATATATTGATATATATATATTATATATATATATATATATATTTTATATATATATATATATATATATATCTTTTGCGTGAATATAAACACTCGTGTTTGGTTACAATAGTGAAACGGCTCTCCGGACAAACTTTACCAACCAACGTGGTAATCTAAGTCTACGAGCCGTCCAAACCGGGTGTGTGTAGATGCACGTTTCGTGCATGACTTATTGTCCGTTGCAATGCAATTTAGTGGGCTGATCATGATGAAGAAAAGATGTCATCAAGGTCGTGATGAAGTCATCATCACTTCGTGATGACGTCAGCACGAAGTAAACAGTTCGTGAGAAGGAGCTCGAAGCCCACGAAATCTGTTGAAGCCCAGCCCATTCCACAGCCTATATATAGAAGGCTTAGGTTATTGTTTAGGGTTAATGATTTTAGTCTAGACAGAGAGTCAGGTGTAGAGATCTATACACCGTGTCCGCCCATGTAATTCATTATTATTGTCGTCTCTTTGATTGTAATCCGTAATCATTGAGATGTTTTCTATACGGATTTATCAATGTATTGTAATCGAGATGACTGATTAATAAAGGAATTTGTTTTATATCTCTTGTTCTTATTCAATTCGTGTATTATATGTTCATGTTTCATCAGAAACCTCAAAGTCGATTATGAATGGATTCCGCACTTTTGTAGTCGAATTGATCGTGATTTGATCGATCCTAATAGCAATTTTAATTGGTATCAGAGAGGGGAAGACGATTTAGTCTTCAATCACGATCTGAAGTGAGGATTATCTGCCAAATTCATGCCACTTCGTGTGGAAATTTCGTGAAGATGAAGAACTTCGTGCTTACATCAGCACGAAGTGTATCAAGTTCACGCTGACGTCATCACGAAGAGGATTTAACCTCGTGCTGACGTCACCACGAATTCATGGACAAGTTATCACGAATTACTAATTAAGTTCGTGTATATGTCACCACGAAGAGGACTTTACCTCGTGCTAACATCACCACGAAGATAATCACTTATTTTTTTATCAAGTTCGTGCTTACGTCATGCCTAAGTATTCACGACTTCGCGCTGATGTCATGCTGAAGATGATATATCGATCTGAAACAAGTTCGTGCTTATGTAATCACGTAGAGGTTTGTCCCCCGTGCTTGCATTATCATGAAGATGTCTACTTCCTTGTTCCAAGTTTATAACAAGAAGCAGATCGAGTAAAGAGGTTCCAAGTTGTGTGCATACATATCCTTTGAAGCACACAAGACAGGGTAGTAGAAAAACCAAAAAAAAAAAAAGTACTTTTGCGGGAAAAATAATTTTTCTCCATAGTCTTAAAATGGCATGATTCATGGAGATTTGAAGTTTGGTAGCATGCGAAAAATTTTCGGTCCATTTTCGTGCGTTTTCGACGCAAATTTGGCGAAAAATTTGACGTTTACCAAAAATTTCCCACAACCTTAGAAATAAAAATTTACGTGAATACCAATGTTTCACGTAAATGTGTTTTCCCAGAAATTTGGAGGGAAAACGGTATACCCTGTTTTGCGAAGAGCTTTAATTGTTATGACCTCTACGCATTTTGAAGAACCTCAAGAATGAGAGATACTTATAACCTAAGTAAGGCTGTCCATTTCAGAATGTTTGCAGAGAAAAGGGGGGAATAAAAATTTCAAGAATGTTCTTCGGTTTTCTTAGCAAAATTCTGATATACTCGAGATGAAGTGGTGGTCAAAGTGTTATTCTGTTAGAACTAAGATCTTTATGTGATTGGCGGTTTATATAACTGAAGGGGAGATCTGATAAGAAAGACTTCAGGTAATTAGTAGAGTTGTAGAGATACAAGATGGAGTTAGATACTGCTATTTGAGACAGGGTCTATGGTATTACATTTTGTGATTCAGGTTGTAGAGTTTCTTATCTTTGTGATAGCTGATTGATTTGATGCTGATTGTTGGAAATTCAACTTCTCTATTATATGCCGGTTAGGCAAGGCGAGATTAATTTCTCGAGCGACGATCCTAAGTGGAAGGTTGGAATGCTTAATTCAGAGGTGGTTAATTGTTGAGGGGGAGAACTACATTGAGATGTGTTGGGTTAGTTGGTTGTCATAGAGGGACAGGGACTTTGCAGTTTGAAGATCGGGATGTGATGTCAGAAGATCGAGTTTCAACAAGAAGACTCGATATCATATGTTAAGGGAGAGCCAGTGGATTCAGGTTTTTCGATAGCTATTGATTATCGGAGTTTATCTAGAATTGATTGCAACGGAAAAGGGGGAGTCTGTAGATGCACGTTTCGTGCATGACTTATTGTCCGTTGCAATGCAATTTAGCGGGCTGATTGTTATGAAGAGATGGCGTCAACAGGGTCATGATGACGTCATCATCACCTCGTGATGATGTCATCACGAAGTGGCAGTTCGTGCAAAGCCCACGAAATGTGTTGAAGCCCAGCCCATTTAGCAGCCTATATATAGAAGACTTAGGTTATTGTTTAGGGTTAATGGTTTGAGTCTAGACAGAAACTATTCATAGGATCGGTGTAGAGATCTATACACCGTGTCCGCCCATGTAATTCATTATTATTGTCGTCTCTTTGATTGTAATCCGTAATCATTGAGATGTTTTCTATACGGATTTATCATTGTATTGTAATCGAGATGACTGAATAATAAAGGAATTCGTTTTTATATCTCTTGTTCTTATTCAATTCGTGTATTATATGTTCATGTTTATTCAGAATTCTCAAAGTCGATTATGAATGGATTCCGCACGTTTATAGTCGAATTGATCGTGATTTGATAGATCCTAACCGCACTTTCAGTGTGTGTTTGCGGTTCGTGCATGAGTCGAGTACTACCCACAAGATCGACCCGTGCGTGTTCTTGGGTTTCTCTCTCTAGGTTTTGCTCGTTTCTCTCTCTACACTCTTGTTGATGAATCACGCATACACACACCCTATTTATAGGCAAGTGACAAGAACTCTCAAATCCAATGGATTTGAGTGTTCTCATGTCAGGCCCATTAGGGTTTTGGCCTGTTTGTGTGTTTCCCAGAATACACAAATTGTTTGAGTTCTTACAGACAAGCATGCTTTTGCTTGTTTCCACAGAAACTCTCAAATGACCATTTGAGTGTTCTTTCCACAAGCAAATATTTGCTCGTTCCCAAGAACCCTCAAATAACACTTAGGAATATTTGAGTTAATGTTTCAACTGCTGTCAAGACGCAGAACCAACATTAACTCAGCCAATGTTTATACTGCTGTAAATATACGCAGAACCAACATTAGCTACGACAATGTTTCTACTGCTGTGAATACGCAGAAACAACATTGTCTATATTACCTATTGGAAGTATTCATTAAGTTAATGTTTCTCCTGCTGTTAATACGCAAAAACACAATTAACTTAACTTCCATCTGGAAGTACATTAAGTTAATATTTCAACTGCTGTTAAACGCAGAAACAATATTAACTTAATGACTCTTTACATGTAATGTCTAGAACCTGTAAAACACAAATAATAACAAACATATAAACATAAATGGATCCCAATATGATCAACAATATATGCCAATGTAATATTATTGACAAACGGTAATTACAAGATAAATTACAAGACTTGAATATATGTAAATATACATCACACATCTAGAATGCTTTTGTCACCGAGAAACATGCACCAACAGTTATCCGACTCTTAAGCCATGACCAGATAATAATTCTCTCCGGTGACCACAGTGCTCGTTTCCAAGTCACTGGATCGCACCTGACATTGTTAAGCATCATGTTCTATTCATCCTAATTACTATGGTTCTGGATCCCTCGGTTACAAGTGAATCACCTTTTACATCTAGCTATAGACCGACTAGTGTTTTCCATCCTTATGTATTAATCCTAGTGTATGATTATAGACCGATCATCAGAATTAAATCAATACATGCAAATATAGAACCGATAATAACATGAAGAACTAGTAAAACATGGATCTACGATAAACAGTAAAACACACTCCAACAGATCTAACAAATAAAGTAAAATAAATAACGTCTACATGATCACATCGATCCAAACAAGTATTCAGCCTACTAGCCTGACATTATTAAAGGAATAACAAAGTCTGAAAAGATGAAAGACATTGTTTACCAACTGAAAGTAAAATAAAAGAGTAGATCTAGGTTGAGGATGAAGATCGGAAGGTGTTAGAAGCTCCAAAACCTCCTTGGAATCTGCAAAGTCAACCTAGGGTTGAATATGGGCGGCTAGGGCTGCTGAATCGGCTCTCTCCTAGGGTTTTGAGGGTTAGTTCGACTTAAATAGTGAAATAAGTCGGTTGCTGATCTGGGCCGCCCAGCGGCGCTGGGATGGGCTCCAGCGGTGCTAGGACTGGGCCAGCGGCGCTGGCAGCTCCTGCTGCTTCTCGATTTGCTTCGTTCGGCTCTCGAATCACCTCCTTGTGTCTTGTAACTTCATAGGCCTTTATCTTGAGTCACTTGATGCCATTTACCCTCACTCGCATCTTCCGTGAACCTGCGTAATCATAGAATTCATTAAGTATCGATAGTTCCGGAATATTAACTCATTTAGATATCGAAATGAAGCCTATTGATAGGGATTTTTATCACAAAATGGACGCTCATCATATACCCCCACACTTAAGTCTTTGCTTGTCCTCAAGCAAATAGTCAAAGAAAATAAAACAATGATGAACGGACTACTTAAGTGTTCAAGTTATTCTACTTTAATAAAAACATTTGAAAGATTAGTCATGCAAAATGATTTGAGAAAACTTTAGACAAAATCAGTAAGCTATAGCTAGAGGCAAGATAATTGGTCAATCAAAACTAAAAGCTAACTTTTTATTTGTGTTAATACCTCTAAAACCGTTCTATAATTCCACATGTCTTACAACTCAATCTTACTTCCTTCTGCTGACTAGTTAAGCACTTAATTAAAGTTTGTATAGCAATCAGAACTACTAGCTACTAGCAAGGCATTTATATTCATCGTTTTTGTACTTGTGAGTCACTACTTAGACATACTCTCACACTACAGTCATGCTCGCTAGCTAAACACTAAAGCAGTTATACGATATTATCATCTTTAATAGTTGAGACAGCGGTGACAGGTCGGTGCTTCCCCACTCGGCAGAGCGACATAACTCAACTAATGGTTAAAGTTTATACCTTACATCAAGACAGCGATGATATGTCGGTGGCTCCCCACGCGCAAAGCGACATAACTTGATGCGTATAGATTTTACTCGTTAGTAGTTCTTTGAACTCTTTTTATTTAATCTACTGATTGCCTTTCTTAAGATACTACATTATTCGTGCAATAGACATTATCAGAGACCCCCAATGACTCATACACTTACTCCGCATGCAACTAGTTTACATTAAATAGTGTATGAATTAAGGCGAACCATACGTCTAAACTAGTTCCTACACAAGCACGTATATAATTAAGTCCAATTAATACACCTATACTAATGACTAGATAGCTCTAATTGCTAGGCATATTAAAGTCCGGTTAAATGTGCTATGGCAAACATAATCGCATTCAGTTTCAGTCTAAGCTCTAATCCAGTTGGAAGAATGAACAGCCACAAATCTATAGTTAAACTAACAATCCTAACTAACCGTTCATCTACCAAAGCTAATATTGCTTAGTTATCGTCATCGTTTGTCTACTCGCAAAGCTTATATTCTCAAAATGATTTTCCGACACAAGAAAATTTTGAATTTTGCATGAAATAAGTAGTAGAAAACTTATGATAAATCAAGCAATTAAACCACGGTTTTTTCCTATTCCATCCCCCCATACTTAAATTGTACAACGTCCTCGTTGTACTGAACCTAACATAACAGGGTAATAGGAAAAACACGATAAGATAAAGGATTAACGAAACTTCCCGGGCTTATGTTGCATGATTGTTGTTGAAGATGGCATTTGCGGAGCGACTTGAATGATGTTGAACTTCAAAAACTTGAGTCGTCTCCATTTGATGGCGATCCATTGATGCGTCTCCACCTTCTTTTCTTTTTGGTATTTTCTGATTTTTCGATTTTTTTTTTGGATTTTTGGGTTTTTCTGATTTTTTTTTGATTTTTCGCGATCTGGTGTGCAGACTGGAGCTGTGAGCGGCGCTGGCTAGCAGATAGCGGCGCTGGACAGGTAGGGAGCGGCGCTGGCGAGCAGATCGGCGCTGGCGGGTGCCTGAGCGGCGCTGGGATGCTGGAGCGGCGCTTGGGAAGCCCAGGTGGCTTTCCGGCGCTGGAGGTCTCCTAGCGGCGCTTTTGGCTCCTGTACGTGTTTTGATGTCTGATTTTCTTCAACGATTTGATGTTTGAACTCCCCCACACTTAGCTTTTGACCAAGTGCCTGGTTTCCTTCAGACTACAAGACAAAATACTCCTGCACACTTCAATCAAAATATCAAAATGGAAATAACAAGCTAAACATAAAAATAAAAACGAAATACGATTGCAATAAGTTACTTGTTTCCTTGATCCGTCGAAAGCTTGCATCTGTGATTCTAAAGACATACTCATAAAATAGATCACAAATGATAAAATTCAAAACAATTCACTAAATTGCAATTAGTCACATATTCCTAAAAAGATAAAAATAAAAATAAAAATAAAAATGAAAACACGGCTTGGGTTGCCTCCCAAGAAGCGCTAAGTTTAACGAGTCTTCAGCCGGACTCGGCCTAGGAACTAGGTTGAGGAAGAATACGGGGTAGGCCGGGGGCCGGTTCCCGTTGGGTTGTATCGAATATAAATGTCAGATGTATCCTCCAAATATGACTCGATGTTCATCCTTTCTCCTTGTCCTTGGCAAAGCTTAGTCTTACAGTCATAACCATAGGGATTATCTTTACTTATGTCCTTCTTATTAACCTTCAATATATTGATCCCAGACTGTAATATCAATTCTCATAACTCGACGTTAATATCAGTGCATGCGGTCTTAAGGAAGGGTTGGCCTAAAATGAATTCATTTCTAGTTATCACATTTTCTTTAAGTAAAAAGAACTCTGCCGTGAATTTTAAATCATCAATTGACACTACAACCTAGTGTATGATTATAGACCGATCATCAGAATTAAATCAATACATGCAAATATAGAACCGATAATAACATGAAGAACTAGTAAAACATGGATCTACGATAAACAGTAAAACACACTCCAACATATCTAACAAATAAAGTAAAATAAATAAACGTCTACATGATCACATCGATCCAAACAAGTATTCAGCCCACTAGCCTGACATTATTAAAGGAATAACAAAGTCTGAAAAGATGAAAGACATTGTTTACCAACTGAAAGTAAAATAAAAGAGTAGATCTAGGTTGAGGATGGAGATCGGAAGGTGTTAGAAGCTCCAAAACCTCCTTGGAATCTGCAAAGTCGACCTAGGGTTGAATATGGGCGGCTAGGGCTGTTGAATCGGCTCTCTCTTAGGGTTTTGAGGGTTACTTCGACTTAAATAGTGAAATAAGTCGGTTGCTGATCTGGGTCGCCCAGCGGCGCTGGGATGGGCTCCAGCGGCGCTAGGACTGGGCCAGCGGCGCTGGCAAGGTTGCTAGCAGCGCTGGCAGCTCCTGCTGCTTCTCGATTTGCTTCGTTCGGCTCTCGAATCACCTCCTTGTGTCTTGTAACTTCATAGGCCTTCATCTTGAGTCACTTGATGCCATTTACCCTCACTCGCATCTTCCGTGAACCTGCGTAATCATAGAATTCATTAAGTATCGATAGTTCCGGAATATTAACTCATTTAGATATCGAAATGAAGCCTTTTGATAGGGGTTTTTATCACAAAATGGACGCTCATCATATTATTACATTCTTATTTTACACTATTAAAATAATATTTTATTTTTAGATGAAACATATCTTAAATATTTCAATTAAATATGACAATGTTATATGTGTTTCTATAAAAATTATATTTTACATGTATAACTTTTCTTATATGTGTCATGACATTTATTAAAAAAAACTTTAAAAAGGATAATAGTATAATCACTTTTAAAATCTTAATATATGTACATTAAATTTTGTTTATTTTAATTAATTAGTTTTTATTTATATTGATAGAACATACTATTAAGATATATATTAGTTATTATTCTATTGAATATATATTAGCTATTATTCTATTGGATATATATTAATTTATTTTTTATCTATTATATTGGTTAATGGTTAAAAAATGAATGTGATTGGTTAACAAATTATTAGAGCAACTGTGTTTTAGTATATTAAAAGATGTGATTTATTTCAATAACATTATTATTTTACGAAAAAGGTTTAAAAGTGTAAATTGATGATGGAAAACAAAAAAGTGTAAATTAATTTAGACATGTGCTAATTTAATTAATTTTGAGAAATTGAGAGTTGTGATTGGTCAATTGAGGTTAGGTCAGTTGCCTTTTAGTATATATATATATTAATATATAATAATATATAATATTATAATTTATTAATATAAATAAAAATAACTTGAATAAGTTATAATATAGTTGGATGAAGACTAATTGTAAGTAAAGTTGGTTTTTTATTTATTGAAAAGATAAGTTATTTAATTAGTTTGATATTTGAGATAAACATGAATTTATTTTTGAATTATTTAATTGTTAAATATTTGGGATAAACATGAGTTTTGTATTTTATGTGATTTATTTCAATAACATTATTATTTTAGAAAAAAAGGTTTAAAAGTGTAAATTGATGATGGAAAACAAAAAAGTGTAAATTAATTTAGACATGTGCTAATTTAATTAATTTTGAGAAATTGAGAGTTGTGATTGGTCAATTGAGGTTAGGTTAGTTGCCTTTTAGTATATATTAAGATTAAGATTAAGATTAAGATTAAGATCAAAATATATATAATATCTAAAGTAACATTAAGTAATTAATATAAATAATATATTTTTAATAAAAAAACCCTGCGTAATAAATCCATATTTTTATTAGATAACTTATAAACTTCGTAATTTTAATCAATAAAAAAAAAAACTTTTAAATCATTTCGGAACTCTATTAGATTAATAATAAAGTATTGTATAGCAATAATTCTTCAAATTCTAATCATGTAATTTAGATGGAACTCATATAAATAGTTAAAATTTTATTATGTTCAAAATTTATTTTCAATAATAAGAACTTTTTTTATATAACTTAATATATCCTTAATAAGTTCAACATATTAAGAAATGGTGTTATATTTCACACTATTAAATTAGATAAGATAACCACCTTCAAATTTTTTTGCCTAACACCAATAGATGAAATTCACTGCAAAATATAGATAAAATTCACTCCCATTGAGTTGTATTGATACTATGCTAACATGTATTGACTAAATATCAGATAACTAATTTTGTTAAGTATGTATTTGAGTTAATTATAACAGCTTTAAAGATTAAAATCAAAAGATGTACAATTTTTATTCTTCTACTTAATATAATTAGTAAAGATATTACTCCCTCTGTCCCATTTTAATTGTCCTATTTTGACTGGTCAAGTCTTTTTCTTTCGACTTTGACCGTAAATATCTTTGTTTGTGTTATATATTAGTTGATGAAAGTTATATCAATGAAAAGTACATTTAAAACTCAATCAATTCATATATGTTATATCAAGTATTATATAACACAAACAAAAATATTTACGGTCAAAGTTGAAAGAAAAAGACTCAAAAAGTCAAACTAAGACACTTAATATGGCACGGAGGGAGTAATTTGTAGCCAAATGGCGGAACTAATACATATCTATACTGTCTTATAAAAAGAATAGGCTTCGTGTTAAAAGTTACATGAAAGAAAATATTTAAAATATCCTTAATGATTATATTACACTATCAGTTCTTTATCTTTTAAAATATCCTTATTAACTCTTTATATCAATTATCTATATCATTCGACGCCGCCTCTACCAACAACAGTCGTCCACCACCACCACACCAACGCCGCCACAAAATGGAGATAATTATTTTACATTCAATGTTAAGATATTTTTTACGAAAACATATTCTTGGAAATCTAATCCTAAACATTCATACTTATAAATCAAATGCGACAGAAGCACATTTTGAAAATTACTCGCCTTCTAGAAAAGGTAGGAAAGTGGAGGAACAAAAGCAACTTATTTGCAAAACCGGGTGCATCTCCACATGCAGCTTTAAACATTTTGTCAATAAAGCTTTAGCATAAACAAATCTAGTTTAACACGTAAGTATTACGAGTATTTTAAATCTAGATGTAAGTTGGTGGTATAAAGCAACTTATATGTTGTTAGGGTTTATGTGATCTCCTATAAAGCATATGCCACATAGTTAAAAGAATTATAAGATGATGAGTTATATTTTTTCCTTAGCGGTTTTGTATTTTTTTTTTAAAGTTAGTTTCGATTCAGACGTGCTGGAGGCAACTTTAACCAGTGATTTGCTGGACCTCCAACCCCCTCCTCATGAAAAATACCTTGAGATGAGAAACCCAAGACTCGAACCCGAGACCTTGAAGAAAACTCACCTCCGGGGCTCACATAGTGGATTTAGAAGATACACCTGGCCAATCCACTCAATTGGAGTTGGTTCTCATTGTAACGTTCTAACTTGGCTTTCCCGAGCTTTTATTAATAGCATATATTAGATTGTATTTAATTAACTCGCAATTTCATAAAATATTATTATATATACGAGTTTAAAAAAGTTCTGACTTTTCTTAATGACAATTATAAAGACCACTGATAAAAAGAATCATATATGCATTAAACACACCCAAATTTGTCTCTTAAATAGCACAGTAGCCCAGTGGCATCTCAGACCTTCAACGAAGATTTGTTCCCTGTAACCAGGGTTCGAATCCAAAGGGGGGCAGGTTTTACCGCAAATGACATTCAATGTCGTAGATGTCGTGCCGTTTGACGATCTATACAGGGGTTTTCTCTGTGAACTACTGCGATGACATCCTGCCCGGTGGGTGTAGAGACCACATATATGATGAACAAGCTCTGACCAAAAATGAACGTTAAAATAAAAAAAAAAAATTAATGGGAGGACATCCCCTCAAGTTGTTTCTAACTTGAGAGGTTAAGTTGGAAACCTCTTGACCATTGGATTAAATTCAATGTCAATATTTAAAGATCATGTTAGAAACTCGAGAGAATCTTTTCTCATTTTTAATACTCTTAGACTTGTGCATTTGATACAGTCAACTTTTATGTGTATTGAAAATGTTAACTATAACATTAGCATACATTAAAAAAATTATATCTTTTATATTAAAAAACTTATATTTTATATTTTAATTTTATGATAAAAGCTAAATTGTAACACCTGTGTATCTCTTTATATATATAAAGAGCTATCAGAAAGTGCTCGGTTGGTGCTCTCCTAGCCTGCCATGTCAGCAATTTCTGATGTGGCGTCACCAGAACGATCTGAGTGACA